>BMAU01021069.1:0-332500 GCA_019973935.1 Trichonephila clavipes | reverse complement strand
ATCCCAACCTCTTCCTTCCCCCCAAAAAATCTGTAGTTTTCCGGGGGTGTTGGTAATGTGTGCGGTTTAAATACTTACTTGTTCCTAAGGAATAAAATTTTCTGATACATTTTATCATTTTTTCCAATGTCATTCGGGTCAATATGGTGTTAATAAGCAGCAGAATTTAATATTTAAAGATAAAAATACTTCGGATCTTAAAGGGTTATATAGTTTGGTAAAACTCGTCAATAGTTTTTAGTTTCGTTTGGGCTATAGTATCCATTCCACCACATTCTCAAGTTCCGATACATTTCTATTGTTATTATTTTTCGGTCTCTCCAATGGTTTTTAGGCAACCAGACCTGTACTTTGAATAAGGGCGTTAAAATTGCCTTTGATCCAATTTTACCATAAAAATCAGAAAAAACATGAGAGTGAAATCGTGTAGCTACCAGAAAAGTTTATGATCAGAAAGTATTGGAACAAATGAAAAATACATAATTAAATAAAAAAAAATAATACACTGTAATAATATTGTCTTTCATTTTAACCTCAAAAAAAAAATATTCTTTCTAATTTTGTGTAACGAGTTCTTAAAATAGTGTAAATAATTTATATCTGGATGTGTATATGTGTATTTATATCTTAATAAGTTTATATACTCTATAATGCCTTTATTTTACGTCAAAATTGTAATATTCGCAAGCAATGCCGTTTCTTACATTATAAGGGAGATTCATTGCAAACTTGGCTACAGAGTAAAGTTAGCATAATTTTGGCAACCATGTTGATGACTTGGCGACCATTTTGGCGAGTTCCTGATCCTATGGATTCTTCTGGAAATTAGTGGAGAAATCTATAATTATCTCGATCTATGACACCAGCAGATTTTTCTCGAAAGATCTGTGAGACCTATAAATAGGGAGTCTCTCCCCAAAACTAAGTTAATCTTGCTTTGACCGTTGAAGAGTAGTATTGATTTGACCGTGAAGAGTCGACCAGCGATTAGATACTAGTGCGGCTATTATGTAGGACGAGCGAGTGCTTGTGAATAATATTTTAAATACTTGTACTTTTTAGACCCTGATCGTCTGAGGTCCATAGAAGTTGTGAAGGCCTTCTAAGGTTTACCCAGTGAATTTGATTTCTACATCTTGCCTCTCAAGGATACTTTTTCGACAATAAATTTCCGACACTCCTGAAGAACTGCCTTGCTCTTTGCATCTGAATTGCATAAAATCCTTGAACTCCGGTCTATGCAACAATATTACTTTCCGAATAACCTAATGATGTATATCATCATACTTGTGCGTCTCAAGTGAAAAACTTATTCTACAACCTATGTTATTTTTTTTATTTTTAATTTCTCACCAAAAAGAAAGGACTTTGGCACATTGAACTTTCAATACGTTTCATTTTTAAGAAATTACTTTAAAGAAAATGTATACTGTCGCGAAATTTTACTCTATAATAATAATTTTATTCTTCTAGTTTGCTTCCTCTCGAATCAATATTTTGCAAATAAATATATTTACACTCTTTGATTCCCAATAAAATGTCATACACTATTTAAAAATTATTTCGAATTTATCCATCCTTATTTAAGTTCCTTGAGCTTCTAAAACTTTAATGTATAAAATTGAATAAGGAATAAGGCGAAAATGAATTGGAAGATGTTATTCAAATTTTCTAATCGCAAAGAATAACGCGTTCTTATGGATCCTAAAGGAGATCAAAAGGAGCATCTTGAGGAAATGAATAAAACATACGAAACTGGGAAGGAACTCAAAAATGGAAGGAGGGAAACTTTTCTAGAACACTTTCCTAAGGTACTTCGAGATCATTCAAAGAGAGATCACTAAAAAGGTGTAAAATAAAGGCTCGAAGAATATATAAATGAGACTCTAAAATTTCAATTTTAGGGATAAAAAAGTAAGCACCTTTCATTTGCTGTCATTTCTTATATGTTATAAAAGTAATAGCAAGTTAAATACAGTTATTAAAAATTCTTTCGGGGTGTCATTTTCTTAAATATTTTTATTTCCAGAATTTTTTTTTCATATACATTTAACGTGCGTGCGATTGAATGATTCGCCGCACTAAATGCAGTGACTCTGATACGGGTTTATTTATTTGTGATGAAGAGATTAAGAAATAGAACAAAAATAACAATACATGTATTTAACGCATTGTAACGTTTCCCGCCACACAGCTGTGTGGCGGGACGCCTACCTTGTCATCTGCAAGACTAGAGAAGGCAGAGAGAGAAAGAGAGATGGTCAGAAAACTTCGCTGCGAACGGACGTAAAACTCCTCCCTCATAAACAACAGAGCTTGGACTTTAATAATCTTATTAATATTTTAATAACTTCAATGTTTATTCTACAATTAAGAGGACTTGGTACCCCCCCAAAAAAAAAAAATGATTGAACTACCATTTTTTTATTTATTTATTTAGTCTTATTCTTTGCGTTATTATCTTTCGATTGATATATCACTTTTGCATGTCGGAAAGTAAGAAATTGGATAAAATTTCATTTGAAAAATGTAAATTAACAAATTAGGCAAATTGGACCACACCCCCTATTTGGAAAAAAAGCGTTTTGATAAAAAATTTACTTTAAAAAGAGAAATAATAACTATAAAAAAAGGTGTAAAATATAAAGCAGGATATTACCGAGGCATTACAATAATGCAATTTTTATTCTTTGTGAAATGTGTGCATGTAAAATTTTTCAATTAAGGCATTTTATATTAATAATTTCATAATTTCAGTTCTTATTTCCCATATGTTTTTCATACAAATATAATCCTTGTGTGAAGAAAAAACTAAAATTTCTGTCATGTCAGAAAACTTTTGTTACTTAACTTTTGTAATTTTATTCAACCCCTATAAAAGAAAATCTACCTTACAATGATTCCTGTGCTGTTTACATTGGTTGTATATCTAAATAAACCATGTATCCACAATAGGTTACAACGGGAGTTTTCCCTTTACAAGACATTTATCTACTAGTGGTTACATGGTACGCAAAGGTTTAATTAATAAAAATTAATTCTATTTTTCAAGGTGAAAAAATCATCTCAATTTATATTTAACGTATTATAAGCATTATACATTAGAGTATTATATTTAATTAATGTATACAGTTATGTAGTGTAGATAAATTATTAACTAGTCCTTTATGCCAATGCGCCTTTCAAATACTGTTAATATCCGTTATCCAGTTATTATTAGTAACAATGGTGTATTAACCTTATTGAAATATTAATATTAAGCCAAAATTAAATTAGAAGTAAACGAGATTTGGCTGTCAACTATTCTGTAGTTTGATCTGTTCAAGTTGAATAATTATTTGGTCAAACACTTTCTTTGCAGTTCTTTTAGAAAGAAAATTGGGAATTTGGAAAACTCAATAATAAATTTTTAGCTCTTCGTAAACGTAAAAAAAAACGAATTATAGTTACGTATGTTCAAATGGATAGAAATCATGAAATATTCATGTGAAGGACCAGGTGCTTGCATCCCACAATTTCTTTTACGATATTTTTTTCTTGTGTACAACTTTCAGAAATTATTTTTCAGCTACCAGCTTCCTTATATCTTTATTTTTTTCTCTTCTTTCTTTACAAAAGCAAGATTTAGGGTTTTTTCCCCTTCTTTTTTTAGACTTATTCAATAGTGGTAAGAGTGAAAACGAAATTTCACAGTGAGGCAATGTTGAAGGGGAAAAAATCCATCCAATGGCCAACTTTCCTAAAATGAAAAAGAGAATCCGACATAAAAATCTACAGAAGCATCTTACGCATTTTTACTACTTTTCCTTGAAATGTTGCGTAAGCATTCCATGAAAAAAATAACTTTAAGATTTAATAGAAAAGAAAACAATTTTCTACACGAAAAACAGTCCAGTAGATTAAAATATGCCCTATAATTGGAGAAAAGTGTTTTCTCTCGCAAAATCGATGCTTCTCCAGGGAAGTTTGAAGAGACACTTAATTTTTATAGAGTATCTTCCGTGTCTTTAGGTTCTCACTCTATTATCAAAGAAAGAAATATGACGATAAAAACAATTTATTTTATAGTTTGCTTTATACAACACTTAAATTTTCGGATCTTTTGTTGTGTTTTGAAAAGAATTTAACAGATTTAAGGATTATCTTGCATTATTTAAATGCATAAAATCTGTCATCGAGGTACTAAAAAATTATTTATTATCAAAATAAGACTCGTTAACTTAAAACTCATTTAAATGATAATCTTGTTTTTGAAATATTTAGTAAAATCTTACTATAACAGTGCTTCTCAAACTTTCAATATGTGCGACCCTATATTCAACCCTAATTTTCATTGCCCCCACCCGCTTTGTGAGAATCCCCCTTCTGAAAATGGACAATACATTTTAATGGTTGCTGGATTCCACCCTGGACACAAACAAAAATTTATCATTATTGAATTGAATGAAAACATTAGGTAAATAATTACCAGACGACATTTTTACAATAACAAATTTTTATATTTATTCACTTGAATTAATTATAAACCTTCTAAATACAAAATGATGAATCAATATGTCTACGTCAATGGGATTGAACTTTGTACTATTAAATTAAATCACAAAATATGATACTAATCAACTATTAAACTCAATATCAAACGGGTTTACAAAATATGATACTAATCAACGGAATAAGAGGACCGAAAGATATACACTATTTGAATTACTCTAGCAATCATTAACCTTCCACTAACTCTATTATATATTTACTCTTATGATCCGATTATCGAAATTTAAATATCACCTGATTTTTAATACTTCACTCCTTTCCAGTTGACTTAAACTTTCCGAATGTAGATCGCTGCCTGATAATCAGCCAGAAACTAATCACAATCACTTGAATCTTCTTAGAACTCCGTCAATGTATCTATAGGCTCAATAGCTTTCTATCTGCTAACTTACAACACTCTCCTTGAATACTTTGATTCATTGGCATATCTCGTTTTCTCCTTTTAGAGCTGGTTGGAAATATACGCGAATTTGCAATCCCCAAAGACGCCCAAGAATATTAGTGATAGAGTGCCGTACAGATTCGTCACAACTTCATACAATAACAAAGTGTTGAATTCAATAATACTATACTTTGAGGCTAAAGCTACAATACGACTTTAACTTCTTTAGTGCCAGTGGCGTGTATTAAAGTCTGGTTAAGCCAAAACGTTATTTGCCCCAGACGTATATATACATCTTTCTGAAGTATGATCTTTACTGTGCACTGCTATTCATAAGATTATTTCGAAGGCTTTGGGATGCAATAAATGGACCTTGACAGCGTTTGTGAAAGATTTACTTATTTCAGAGAGGATTTGCTAATTTATTCACTTTCTTCCCCCCCCCCCAAATACATCCCATATGCGCGCCTTCGTGGAAAACGGTGGCATTGGGGAGAGAATTGCATAAATTTTAATCATGAATTAAAGGTTTAATTATAAATAGTATCAATTATTGATAAGTGTTAATTTTTGCATATAATTTTACAAATGACAAGCCTAGGGGGCGCTGGGTGCCATGGGTGCACTGTGTGTGGTAATTATTAAACTCGTTCTTAACGTAGTATTGCTAAATTAATTATAAAATACATTGTGCAGTACTGATACATTTATAAATGCATTATATCGATGTAAAAATGTATTTTATTCTTTATGATATCAAAATATTTTTGTTTGTTTACTTTCAGTTAATTAATAATTTTTTTTAAATAATTTTTTTTTATTTTCGACTTTTCAATACGCTCGTGCTCTCCTCACAGAGTTATCACGTCTCACAGTTTGAGTACAGAAACTCTGTACTATGGCATTTTTAAGTTACGGTATAGAACTTGTGAGACTCTATCCGACTTTTCCTTTCTCGTTTTCTAATTGATTTTATTCAATCTTATGCGGATGATTGAGGGTTATAAATTAAGGGATGAAAAATAAAATATAAGGATTAATCTATTATTGAAGCAAAACTGAAATTCCCACAAGGTTAATTAAAAATTCACTAACATCTCGAATAAAATTATAAGATTGCACGAATCGAGTGCTATTTTAAATGAATAAATTTATATGTATTCCAGAAGTATATGAAGGAAGAAATGATGAAACATCTGCTATTAGTTCATACTATCCCTTTATATATACATATTTATACGTACATATATATACATATGCTCATGTTTCCTTCATTGTGTGATTTTCCTACTGTCTATGTGTTTTTCGAATGTGATTGATGAATGTTTATCTCTTGTTTGGAGAGTAGTAGTCTAATTCTCTAAAAACGAAATATGAACATCTATCAATCAAAATCAAAGAACACATAGACAGTAAGTAAACCACACAATGAAGGACACATGAGCAATTGAAATTTTAAAAAATGGATGCTGCAGTACTATAAACATTGCTGACTTAGAACAGCTTATATGTAAAATAATTTATATAAAAGTAGGGTTGAACATGTTTTGTAATCAGCCAACCTTCCCTCTTTATGTTAATAATACTGAGTACTCATCATTTTGCATTTCCGAGAGTTCTTTTGGTACTGTATCTAAATATCAAATATATCCACTAGCATTGGCTGCATCACCCATGTTGGAAAATCAGTTTGTTTTAAATCAGAAAATAGTTCTTTAAAATCAGAGGCCATTATTTTCAAATGATTAACAATGACAAGTACAGCAGCATCAGTCCCCTCACATTTTTTTAGCCAATTAAACTGGTCAAAATTTTTGTGAGAAATATTTTTTGACCTACCTCAATAAATGCAACAAAGCCAAATATCTTTGTCTTTGCATCCACAAGAGTTTTATTTGAACATTGAAGTAGTTTTTCAAAAATATCTGTTAAATAACTCACAAATGCTTTACCATCAACAGTTTTCAGGGGATTCATTTCAGGTTTGTCACTTAAAAAGTCACCAAGATCATCATATAAATCCATGAATCTTTTCAAGCAATTTCCCTTTGAGAGCCACCTTACCCCAGTGTGAAGTAAAAGTTTCACATAGCCTACATTTTCATTTTCACAAAATTGTCTGAAGAGACGCTCACATTTTGGATTAGCTTTGATATAATTGATACATTTTACAACAGAGCGTAGTAACTCATTAAGAGCAGGAGTAATATTTTTGGCCACTAAGTTCTCTCTATGAATAACACAGTGCACAAGAATCATTTCTGGATACTCATCTTTCATCAATTTTAAGCAGCCTTTTTTTTTTGCCCATCATAATAGGAGCACCTTCTGCAGCACAAGATGTTATGTTTTCTATTGACATATTTATTGGCCCATAAGTAATTGTTTAGCTTACTATTTATATCAGTGGTGGAAGTGGTGATTTCTGATGATTTGAAGAATACCATTTTTTCAGCAAATTCACCTTTATCAATATATCTTGCATATACTAACAATACGACCTCACTGCCTCTCAGAGTTTATTCATCCATTTTTATTGAGAAATATCTGGATTTCAACTTTTCAACAAGTTATGTTTCAATATTATCACTCATTTCATCTATTCTTCTACTAATAGTAGTGCCACTGAGTGGTATGGCTTTAATAGCGTTGTCATCCTTTTCCAGGACTGTTTTAAGAAAGGCTGATATTGTTGGTTTTATTAAATCCTCTCCTATAGAATGATTTTTTCCTCATTTGGCAATGAGTGAAGATATCTTATAACTAGCCTCGAGTACGATTGACGCGAACAGTTTGTGTATTAAACAGAGACTTTATTGTTGATCTTTTTGCAAACTTCTCCTTTAAAGACTTAAAGTAATTTAAATCTGAATTTACATACGCACTATATTTCGACTTCAAATGCAACTCTAGACAGCCTGGTTTCATTGATTCGTTGGCCAAGAACTGTTGATATACGAGGCAGAAAGGTGACCGTTTATCATGCATAGCGGGTATGAACCCAAATTTTAAATATTCCTCTGGATATTGACGAATTTTTTTTTTTACTTACGCTACTCATTTTATGCATAAAGTTTGTGACTAAAATAAATAAAATTATAATTAATTAAACAAGTAGGCTATTAAAAACAAATATTTCTGAATAAGGAATATAAATATCAACGAAAACGAAGTATTGTAGAAACAGTCCAGTTTTAGCGTGCGTGGTATAAATGCAAGATACTACTTATGTACAAAATTGCTGAGTTCAACTGATATATAAATAAAAAATAATAATAATAAATTCATTTTCTTTAATTTCCCAAATTGTAATATAGCACATTAATTCACACATAAGTTACATATTATTATGAACAACTACAGAGCAACACGGTATTATGGTGGACACAGGGCTAAACGTAAGCAAGCTATGAAGCAAACTGAATGTCAAAGCACGCTGATTGGCTGAGAAAACATTAGCTCTTCTGACAACATGGGTCCCGCCCTCTTCTTGGTCGACCGAGACATGTGATTGGGGAATCCGGAAATATCTTGTGTACCTATTACACATGTACATACAAATATTTTTATGTATCCATTAACATGAGCATTCACATCTACAGACTGACTGGAAAACAATTCACGGTTAATAACTCATTCTCGAATTACCCCCCCTCTCTAGTCTTTGGTATAGTCAGCAGAAGGGTGCACGTCCTGCCCATGGGATTACAGTATTACGGTGTTCTTGAAAGTAGTCGAGATAATAGTTTAATGCTATAATAGCACTCTTTTTCTAAGAAGAAATAGCTACCAACATTACAATTGCAACTTGGTACTTAAGGAAAATTTCTAACTTCATAATTTATTCAATTGCAGTTCCCTACTTTTTATCTTTTTTTTAATTGGTACATTGTTGTATTTAACTCAACATGAGATTTAATTTTGTGTTTAACTCTCTGATCATAATTAGATCTATATATGGGTTGATATAATACAAAAAAAACTCCTGCAGCAGTTATAGTACTTACGCATAATTGTATACACCAGAGAGATTTCCAAACTTTTCATGTCATACACCCTTTGATATGTTTCACGGTTTGGGGTAAGCAAGTGCTTACCTAATATTGAATTTTGGCAAATTTGTCACCTTCAATGTCTTTTTGATATCTTATATAGAGCTACTTATATTAAAAGATTCAAATTTCTAGCTATAAAACAAGCATGTTGTTAAACTTCTAACTGTAAAACAGGTAAATAACAGCTATGTCTTTTTAATCCACTTGTCGTACGAGGTTTTAGGAAATCCTATTTCATTTTTGGATTTTTTGCCGATTTTTGGTTTTATGGAGATGGTCTATCATCTGGGATAATAAACAACAATATGTCTTTTTAAAGCCAAAATTGCAGACATCTTTTTCTAAACTATACTTTAAGATCTCCTTTATTTCCTATTTCAATCAGTCCCTCTTGTTATATGACATTTTTTTTCAACGTGACTATATGCATTCAATGTCCACTGTGGTAATTACCATAGTCAAAGCAATCTCAAACTCAATTTCAAAATCTGAATAAAGGGCATTTAAATGTTGAACATATGTGGTTAAAACATTATTTTCCTGGCAGGCCTGTCTATGGTCAATTGAGAAACTGGAAAAATTCGCGACATCCAATATTATACTTCTTCAGCTTAATTCTGGTAAGAAGCGCTGAAATAATGATCTTTTAATAATATTTAGGCTGTTATCTTGTAACTGCAAAATAATCTCGGTAAATTTAGTAAATAAATTTGTCAGAAAATATCTGGTTTCTATATATTTGATTAAATTTTCTTTTAAATTAAAGTCATGATCTGATTTAGTGAGAGCCACTATCGTAGAACCCCATTACACCTCATGGACCTCCAAATTATTTTTTCGCTGAGGTGGCCCCTTGCAAGTCGTTATAGACCTCTGGGTGTCGATACAGACTGCTTTGGAAATCAATGGTATATACGAATCATCAACAAAGGAAAGTCTAAAAGAGAAGTTACAAGATGACACAAATATGAACTATTAAGGTATCCGACTTCGTTTTTTGAACCGTGATTTTAAAAAAGCGCATAAATGGATAATTTTCATGATATTTAGTGTCACTTCGATTACAATACATGTATAAAATTGTTTTAAGGACATTTTGACAAAAAAAATTTTTATTTAAGTATAATATTTTGGCAAAAAATTAACTTAGAATAATCTTTTCTCCAAATATTTTCCTTTTGTGAAAAAATGGTTCTATTATAATAATATTTTGCCTGTATATAGCTCAAACCTCTCTGCAGAGGCTCAACTAGAATTTTTGAAAAATTCACATTATTTTCAGAGTTACCACCAACTGAAATAATTATTCGCGTTTTTTCTTAAAATTTCTCCCCTATGTTGTCGTAAAATATGAATAAACCCACTTCTAAGTTATGTATTTCAAAAATTCTAGTTGAGCCTCTGAACCGATGTCTGAGCTATATACAAGCAAAATATTATCCTAATAGAAGCATTTTTCACAAAAGGAGAACATTTGGAAAAAAGATTATTCTAAGTTAATTTTTTTGCCAAAATATTGTATTTAAATAAATTTTTTTTGTCAAAATGTCCTTAAACAATTTTATGCATATATTCGAATCTAAGTGACACTAAATATCATGAAAATTATCCATTTATGCACTTTTGAAAATCACCGTTCCGAACGTAGTCGGATACCTTAAGGAATATAATCCCTTCTCACAGTAGCACGTGGCCCCGGTAGCCGAGTGATATAGGTATCGGACCGTGGCTTGCTTTGTCACGGGTTCGAGCCCAGTACCACTAAAGACCCACCGTGTAGGGCAGCGATGCACGTTAAATCTGTCGAGCTGAAACGTCCTCCCGTTGGTGTGGTGTGGAAGTTAGGAGAGGGGGGTGCCAGCTCAGGTGTCGTCCACGTCACTTGACCATGGTTCAAAATTACGTGGTCCGTCGCCAAAAACCCTCGTGTAGCTGAACAGTGCGACGTTAATATTCAATCAATCAATCTCACAGTAGCACTCCTTTCACAACTTCTGACTTAGCTTTGTCACGTTCTTCCTATTAATCCTCTTGGGGAATCTTTGGGACCAGAATTGAGTTATTTCATATCCAATCCTCTCAAGAAGAAATCGCGATATGCAGATTAGTTAATAGATATATAGTGGAGCTTTAGTATTCGCGTGGTAGAAGAATGATAGAAGAATAGTAGAATGGTAGAAATGGAGAAAGAGAGAGTAAAAGCTGAGATAAGATATTAAATATTGAAGCTGTTGGTAAGATATTAAATATTGAAGCGTAGTTTTAAATAGAATGGGCTTTAGCGTGTTAAGGAATTTAAAGCAGATAAAGATTCTTAGGATAACTTCGAATAACGATAAGTGGTTAGGATTCCATGCACTATTTACTTTGAATCACTCCTGATTGCATCCCTATAGTAAGGCTTGTGTTATTTGGATCAATATATTGGACTAGTAATAAATTAAATTTATTATGGTGAATTTGGGTGATTAATCATTTCCTCCTACAAATCTAGGTCGCGTAGATGAAGAGATGATACCCTAGGGTCGGGGGGTATCACGAAGTAGCCGCCTTTGTGGTTATAGTCATGGATTCGTGACCAGCATGTCATGAGTTGGAGCCTAATGCTACTAAAGACTGTTTAAAAGGGCTGATGTGTTATCTCCCGTTGAATGGTGTGAAGGTTCAAAGAGCGAGTGCCAGCTCAGGCATGTGACACTTGACCATGGTTCCAAATTACGAGGTGCGTCGTCATGAGCCCTTGTGTTGCTTTAAAGCGTGACATTAATATACTCTCACTCATTCAATACTTAATTTCATGATGGAGATTAAGGTATCCGACTACCCTAAAATCATGATTTTTTTCAAAAATCGGCAAAATTTTTTATGATTTTATTTTATAGACCATTTTATTAACTTAATAACAATACCAAGTACTTTATTTTCCCTCCACTAGAACAAAAACTACAAGCGGTTTAGTAAAAGCAAATGCCATAACTTTACACAAGATGTCAAACTTTGAAATGCGTTTTACGCGAAACGTGTTTTTTTCGAAAACTCAAACGGGGACCGCGATTGCTCAAAAAGTTTTGAAAATAATTAGCTGAAATTTTTTTTCTTATGTTCTGCATAACAGTAGAAGTGTTTTCATCTTCAGATTTATCAATAACTGTTTTATTTCAAAATTTGCAGCTCTTTATGAGAATATAGTCAATGTTTTTTTAAGCAATTTCGTATAATGACTTAAAGTGCTCTAGTTTTTGTAAAAATTAAAATATTTCTTATCGTGAAGATCACTTCAAACAGGAATAACACAGTAACACATCAAAATTGAAAAATTGAGAATTTGTTCATAAAATCTTTGTAGAGCGCGGGCCCCGTTTATGTAATTTTTCGTACATTTTTACTAGTTTTTTCCCATTTTAATAGTAATAATTTTTTTTTCCTTTACCAATTTTAGGATTTTTTCCTTAAAATATACTATATAAATATAAAAATCACAAAAAGATCTCCATATTTCCTTTTTTTCAAAAAAAAGTTGTCGCAAGTAGTCGGATACCTTAAGCAATTTAGAACAAGAGAGGGCAGACTTTTTCAGGGTATGGGTCGCTTCTAATTTTTTCAAGGTATTGCGATCCACCTAGTGTCAGTGTCGCACACATGGAGGGGGGAGAGGGTCCACGAGCCCGGACCTTCCCTTGCTTTTTTCCGAATGATTTTAATCCCATGTATACAGTACGTGAAAGTAATTATTTGTTATTAGTAATTATAATTTTTTATTAATTGATGTTGATTATTCATTTAGTAATTTATTTTTTTACTATTTTTTGTTCCCGACGATCTAAGAAAATCAAAAAACGTCTGGCTGCGTATTGCGGTATTGTACGAGAATGGTAGACTTTCAACCCTCGACCCCCCCTAGAAAAATACTTGTGCTCGCCACTGACCAGTATCATAGGTGTGGCGAGGTTGGAGAAGGTCTACAATATTTATTTTATAACTTAATATAATATAAATACAAAATATGTATTTACCTACAGAACTAAAAAAATAAAAAAAACTTACCTTTTTAAAAATCGGGTTTAAAGTAAAACGCAAGACACAAACATAATAATAATAATCCCAAATGTAATAATATGAAATGATGCGTTTGTTATGAAATGACTCAAAATACATAAAAAAAAGCATTTTTGTCTAAAGTTAGTTTCTGTTGTTATAGTCAGTAAAAAACTTATGGTCTGCGTACTTCAACCAATCTTGAATATTTCCCTCCAAAATTACTCCTAAAATCTTCAGGCGGTTGTCTTGCCTTATCTTGTCTTGGCGGTCTTGTCTTGGTGGTGTGTCTTAGAAGTCTTGTCTTGGCGGTCCACAAGTCGATCGCGATCGATGTAATGCACTGTTTTTCAAACTGTGGGACGTGCCCCCTAGGGGGCGTGATATCAAAAAGTCGAAAACAAAAAAATATTTTAAAAAATTATTAATGTACTGAAAATAAGCGTAGCAATATACATTCTGACATAATAAAAAAATTAAATACACATTTACATTGATATAATACACTTAAAAATGTATCAGTATTACACAATATGTTTCATAATTAATTTAACAATACTAAGTTAAGGACAAGTTTAATAACTATCAGTATCCCTATGGGCATGCCTTAAAATTATAGATGAAATTTAATACTTGTCTTGATAATTTGTACGGTTTATAATTAAAGCCGTATTGTGCAGCTTTAGAGTCAAAGTACATTATTATTGTTTTCAATACATTATTATATAAGGAGGGCGCGACGAAAATTATGACTGAAAATTGGGTCGCGAATATTGAAAGTTTGAGAAGCACTGATGTAATGCCCACCCCGGATTTAGAAATTCCTCTGACAACCTGTCCCATTCTTGGAACGGTATTGCTTTCAGGTTTTGTGTGGCTTGGAGAGCAGGAAATAAAATATATTTTAAGAAAAATATCAACGCAAGAGCTACATTTATGTTTTGCAATGAAAATTAATATTAAGGAATCGGTGCTAGCTGTATTCAATAATTAAATGTCCGTTTACAGTTGTAACAATGCTTGTAGTCTGAGCACGGTCATTCTTGAAAGCATCTAAGATATCTCTCTGCCTTTTCACTCTGATGTTTCAATGTGGGACAGATTTGGCCACGCCTCTCTAAAATTCTCGGGATACAATATTTTTCATAGGTTGATTGTAATATTTATATACTAAAATTATAACTCCGACTATTGGTCTCTGAGTACCCCTCATGAAAATAGAAACAACTCCTGCAATAATAAGATATCTGCTACAAGAACTGAGTGGGCTCTCTGAAATTTTGAGTTCCATTAGATCAAGTCTTGATCCCACCCTCCAAATTGGTGTACGTGGGATGCTATCTGGTTCTCATACAAAATAGTTACATATTAATCGAGAGGGGGGGTCGGAATGTTAAAGGCACTACACAGAAAATACTTTCCTTAAGTGTAACTCACCGAAAATTAATTCTCTTAAATCTTCTCATAAATTTTCCTTCTCGTAAACCTTCCCACCAACAAACCTTGAAAGCTAAAAATTAAATTTATAGTTTGAAATGTAAAAGTATTTGACAAATAATATAAACTGTGTATAATTAAAAAGAACAAAGAAAGGGAACTGCAACAAAAGTAATTAACATACATAGAGAAAAAAATTTATAACCACATGCAAAAATATTATTAAATGTGATATAAAAAAATTTGTCAATTCCTACTTAGATCAACAAAGAAATATTTTTTTGTAGTTAATGTTATCAAATAATTACAAATAATATAAATATGTATATACATATGACAGAATCACGCTATTAAGTGGGAAAATAGAAGGCGATTTTTCTTGCAATTTTCCATTTTCCTTTCCATAAAGGGTATTGGACTATCATTTTGTTTCTTACTATTTATTCATTCATTAAATTTATTTATTCCAATAAAATAGTACAGTAAAAGGAAATCACATTCTCAGAAACTATGCCATCCCAAATGGGATTCGAACCTACGACTTATGGACTAGAAATCTAACGTAGTATCCATTGCGGTACAGGAACACAACGAGGGATTTTCATTTTTTATTATATGGGGCTGGACTATTATTTTTATTTGTTACTTAATATTCATTAATTATTGAATTAATGTTCGAAAAAACTGTATTAGCAACAAGTGTCATCCTCTTCAAGTTCAAAAAAATGTATTTGAAGTTGAATGGATGAATAGAAAATATTTTATTAACGATAGAAAATATCAACAAGATAAATATATGTATAAATAAATATATGTCGGGAGAGTGTGTGAACTAATAGTAGGAATTGAAAAAGTAAAAGAAAAGAAAAAGAATAACTACAACAAAAGTAATTAATATAAAGAAAGAAAGAAAATTATTGAAAAGGCTTGATAGATTTAAATATTTTCTTCTAATACCTCTACAGATTTTGATCAAAAATATAAATCCTTGTTAATTGTTTGTAATTAATTACGTTATATTTTTATTTATATTTGGACATAAAGCTTTTGTATGCTTTAGAATTTAAATACATTCGATGGAACTGATAAGTACATCTTAATGCGCTTCATTTACGTTTTAAAAAATGCATTTACTGTTATTTCCTGTGATTACAGCAATGGCTGTCTAGTAAATAAAATGTTAAAAAAAGCAGTTAAAAGTCATTTTAAATCAAATTATGATTGTTTGCAAGTGAAAGTTTTCCCATCGCCACGATTTGTCCTGACATTATTGCCTGAGGCTTAAATGTTCCGCAAAGGAAATTGTCCAAATCATTTTGAAAACATTCATGACACATTAGCGACATAACGACAACGCATTTTTAAAGACTAATGGCCATTCAAAAGCAATTTATTATCTGTTTGTGTTTGTTTTTTATTCCCTAAACACTTCATGTGCCAATACATATCAAGGTTTAAACATTTTTTTTAAAAAAATCACACAGTTAATCTCTTTTTATGGGACTCGCCACAAAACTGTAGGACAGAAATGAAAAACTAGTAGCATTATTTAACTTCTAATACTTTGTTACTTTATTTGTTTGCATGTAAATTTTCATAAAATTGTAGCAAAATTTAAGTGCTTAAATGGGAAAAGATGGTAGATGCTATTTGTATTTTCTAAGTATCACTAAAATGAAGGGGTGGGAGGAGAACGTACATAAATTACCAGATAATGTTTTCTGAAGCTCTTTCTTTATCCCATACGTATTATTAAGAATGTAATTAATGCTCAAAATAGTGTAATGCGTTATATCTGGATATGTAGTACGTTAATCGCACTTTCTGTTGTATTTATTTTATGTTAAAATAGTAATATTCATTATTCCTTACATTATAAGGGCAAGTCAATGGAAACTTGGCAAAATGTCAGCAATAGAGCGAAGTTGGCATTATTTTTGGCGACCATTTTGACAATTTTACGACCACATTGGCGACCATAATTTTTGGTGAGATGACCATATGGATGCTTCTAGAAATTACTGGAGTAATTTATTAATATCACGATCGATGGAGCAAGTGGTTGATCTCGAAAGTTCTGTTCAGTTTATAAATAGAAGTATCTCACTTAAGTTGAGTCAGTATTGCTTTGCCCGTTGAAGAGTCGACTAGCGATTAGTTGCTACGATCGAGCGAGCGAGGGCTTGGGGATAATCTTTAACATACTTGTACTTTAGACACTGATAGTTGTGTCTGAGCGCTGTAAAAGGTATGAATATCTTTTGGGATTCATTTTGCGAATTTTACTGCTGAATCCTGTACATCTAAGGATTTTTTTGGACAATAAATTTTAATTGCTCCGGAAGAACTGTTTTGCTTTTTGAGACTAATTGCATAAAATCTTCGAACCCTGATCTGCGTAACAGTATAAATCCACAATAGCTCGCATTAAAAGTTCACAGAATTGCCCGTCCTGTATAGTGGTCAGCAACGTTGACTACTGCGCCCTAGGGTCTGGGTTCGAATACCGGAGAAGACATTGATATTTGTAAATGCATAGGGCATTGGCATCATATATAGAGGTACTCTAAACAGCCGTCAAGCTGCAAGTCCTCTCGTGAGGTTGGTAGTAGGGGATGAGATATGGGAGGCCCCTGACCCTTTTCCAAGGTTTTCTCCCTCAAAATTGGGTTGGAATCGAGCTAAATCGTACTGTCACCTGTTTGGTGCTCAAGGCTACGGCCAACGACAGGCGTGCATCTAGCCCCTTGCCATGATTAATTTCGTGGACCTCGATCTGACTACGTCAGACAGATGACATTAACAACAACAGCAAAAGTTCATATAAGTATAAAGTACAATAATAAAAATTTGTAGCCACGTACCACATGAAACAAATGAAGTTTTCAGTCATTAACTAACTCTTACACTTCAACGCTGTTTCACTATATCATTCTTATATAGACTGGGAAGACTATTCTAAGAACTTCTAATAAGACTTCTAATAGACTATTCTAAGACTATTCCGCTTCAGATAATTAACTCAGACCAGTATTTCTCAGCGTGGTCCCTATACCCCACAGGGGGGCAGTTTGATTCTTAAAGGGGGCAATTTTAAAAAGGACTCATTTAGAGCGTAAATGATATATTTATTAGTAATATTGTAAATTATATATAAAAATATTTTTTTCAGTACTTGTTTATGTTATATGATACAAATTGTAATAAAAGAATTATATATATAACAGATAGAGAGAGACGATAAAATATTTTTTAAAAAAAAAACAATAGTTCTGTTTGTTTTGAATGGAACTAAATAATTAATGCTGGATTTTAAGTTTTTGTTGTGCTTTCCAGTATCGTCCATTATTAATCGTTGGTGTTAAACGTCTGTAAAATTGTTATAAAAGTTCCGTTGTTTATAAAAAAACACAAAAATTGCATAACTATTAATGGCATATGAATGGTAAGTAAATTCAGTTGGTACTTTAAATTAATTTCATTTTTAGAAGGATCCTTTTATAGAAACATTTGTCATATGATAAAGTATGCTTGTGCTTGCAGTTGGGTACTTTAATATGCACTTTTAATCTATGTTTACTTTAGTTTATAATCATTTCAATTTAGTACATATTAAGCTCTTAATTTTTTTTTCTTTTAATACATTGTGAAATGAGGGGAACTAGTAAGAAGAAAGTTTGTTAGCATTCGGAGGAATATTTAAAATTCGGTTTAATATCCGAATGAAAAGTACAAGGAAAAACTTACCTATTTGTCTTTCATGCCAACAATGCTTGATCAACGAATCAATGAATAGTGATCATCTTGAAGCATATTTGAAGGGGCAAAGCGAAGTGTTCATATTAATTCAGATATGATTTACTTTCAAACTTTAAAAAGCAATTTTGAAAAAAGGGTAACCTTACAATCTCTATTTGCTGCTCATAACGCCACTGCCAATCGTACTCTTGAGGCTAGTTCTCATTTTTCACTACTCATCGCTAAATCTGGAAAAAGGGAAGAAGTTAAACAAACCATTAACATCAGTATTTTTAAATGGTTCTAGGTAAAAGGGAAAAAGCATCAAAGCTATGGTTATTTAGTATGTAAGGAATGATGGTCTGGATCCGTGAAGAAACCGAATCAAATATTCAAATTCAACAAAATATATAAGAGAACTATTGTTACCATTTCCATCTTCATATTTAGCTGAATGTGGATTTAGTGTCAATCTGCGGCCAAAACGATGAAATAGTCTAAATATAATAAAACGGGGAGACTTCAGACTAAAGTTAACTAAATTGAAACCTGACACAAAATCTCTTTACAACAAACATCAAGCACTAGGATCTCACCAATTTTTTTTAAAAAAATTTCAGTTTTCCACTGTAAATTTTAAAATTTACTTACTTGTAATTATAACAATTTTCTAGTGATTTCCTAAAATCTTAAAGCTTCATTTATCATTTAAGTTTCATGTATATATGATAACGTTAAAGTGTGAGATCCGTTATTTCATAGAATAATTAGCTGTTTCGAAAAATAACTAGATAAGTCAGTTAAAATATATAAAATTATTGAATTCTCTACGGTTTAACTAAAATAGAATTACGTAGAATAATACATAGAATACTATACTATAGAATAATGATTATTATAGACTATAGAATAACTATTACTATAGAATAACGATTACATGATCGTTATGAAATAAAAAAGTTTTAATTGAACTTGAATGCTCTTTGGGCCAGTTCTAGCTGTTTTTAGTCAGTTTATAACGAATTATAGCTGTTGGTTCGTGTAAAAAATGTATTATAGTAAAAAGTGTGCTTGTTTCAAAAATGCTATACAATACAATTCAAAGTGTCATCACAGCAATCCTAGCTCTAACAAATAATAAAAAGTAAAATAAAGGTATTTCATAAAATTTAAATTCATATTTGGTTTGTAATATTTTATTTGAAAAAGTTTACACAATGCTTTCATGAAGTAACAGTTTTTCTTCCCAGCATGTATTTTTTTAAGAATATTTACATATAATTATTTCTGCAACATATATTCTATTTTTCTTTTTCTATTTAACTACTGTTAGCAATATGAGCAATGATTAATTATATCATCTGTTTTTCCTTATTGTTTATCAATTAATCATCCATAACAGAGATGAAAAGTATTTTTCGAGAGATTTTAGCTATTTATAATCAATTAATTTATAAAATAACTTTGGAATTGCTTATTTTTCAGTTTAATGTGCTCTATCATTAGTAATTTCACAGAATAACTTAAGTATGAAATTGTTCATCTATTATGCTGGACCATCAAAAAAAGTGTCACCATTCAACAAAACATCATCGATATGGGCTTTCGGAGCCAAAGGCCCCCTCGTGTACCCTTGTTGACTGCACGACACAAAGCTTTACGACTCGCCGAGGCCTATCAACATCAACATTGGAGTGTTGATGTCTGGGAACACGTTGCCTGGTCTGAAGAGTCTCGTTTCCAATTGAATCGAGCTGATGGACGTGTACAGGTATGGAAACAACCTCATGAATTCATGGACCCTACATGTCAATAGGGGACTGATCAAGCTGGTGGGTGCTGTGTTATGGTATGGGGCCTCTGCAGTTGGCGTGATATGGGACCCCTGTTACGACTCTTGACAGGTACATAAGCATCCTGTCTGATCACCTACCTACATCCATTCATGTCCATTGTGCATTCCGTCCGACTGGGGGGGGGTCAGTAGGACAATGCGACACCCCCACACGTCCAGAATTGCTACATATTGGCTCCAGAAGTATTCTTCTGAATTTAGACGCTTCCGCTGGCCTCCAAAATCCCAAGACATGAACGTTATTCAACATATTTGGGATGTCATGCAACATGCTGTTCAGAAGAGATCTCCACCCCCTCTTACTCCTACTGATTTATAAGCAGCCCTGCAGAATTCATGGTGCCAATTACCTCCAGTACTACTTCAGACGTTAATCTAATCCATGACACGTTGTCTTGCGGCTCTTCTGCATGCTCGTGGGAGCCCTACACGATATTAGGCAGATGTACCAGTTTTTTTGGGGGGCTTTTCTGTGTATATTATGCATATAAACAAAGATATTTATTAAGATAAAGATAATTTTAGATACTTGTGGTTACACAAACTTCATAGAGAACATTAATTCTTTTTGAATACACGTTTATAATTTTCTTTCCGATTTTTTACTGTGATTCGTGGAACCCCTGGGTATGCTTCATGGAACCTCAGGGTTCCATGGAGTGTAGTTTGAATACCAATGCTTTAAACTATATTTTCAGCTACAATACTCCTTCAACAGGGAAGTGAATATAAGTAATTAATACTAAACTTTCCATAAAAAAATTTATCATATTTAACGTTCATTTATTCATTTTAATTTTATAAATTTTAATAGCAAGATATTTATACATCAGTATTAAGATATCCGACTACGTTCGGAACTGTGATTTTGCAAAAAAGTACAAATGAATGTTTTTCTTTAACATTTAGTGTCACTTAGATTAGAATAAACGTATAAAATCGTTTTAAGAGTACTATTAAAATAAAAAGTTGTTTAAATACAATATTTTAGCAAAAAAATGAACTTAGAATTTCCTATTTTCAAAAATTTCTCCTTTTATGAAAAATGCTTCTATAATAATAGTATATTACTTTTGTATTGCTAAGATATCTCCAGAGAGTCTGAACTAGGGTTTTTGAAAAATTCACGTTATTTTCAGTTACTAAAAATTGAAATAATTATCGGTGATTTTTTTTGTTAAAATTTCTCCTCTGATCTATTAAAATATGGATAAAAATCCCCTTCTGAGTGACACATTTCAAAAATCCTAGTTCAGCCTCTAAACAGAAGTCTGTGCTAAATATATGCAAAATAATATTATTATAGAAGAATTTTCCATAAAAAGAAAAAATTTTGATACTTATTAATTATGTGTTCATTTTTTACCAAAATATTACATTTAAATTATTTATTATAGCAATAATATTCTTCAAACAATTTTATACGTGTATTCTAATCTAAGTAACACCAAATACTAAAAAAATTTTCGTTTGTACGCTTTTGCAAAATAGCGGTTCCGAACGTAGTCGGTAACCTTAAATCTTTGCAAAATTAAAATCGTGATTATTATGATTAATAAGATGAGATAAATACTAAAATAGTTTGTAATAATTCATCCGAAAACTTTCATTTTAAATCCAAAACACGACGTAAAAAAGAAAAAAACATTGTTTTCATTATTCAACCTTGACAACAAACTGCCATTTTCTGAGACAAAAAAGAGGCTTTATAAATATTCAAAGACACTTTATACTTCCCTAGATATCCATAGATTTTATTATGAAAAACAATTTCCCCCAATTTTGGCGCACATTTTCGTCTTAGAAGCTTGTTTATTTTATCTTAAAATTGGAATTTTGACAGGCTTTTTCAAACAGGCGTCGAGGGAAATTTCAAGCAACGTTTTATTTTCTCAAGCTTCCTAACATTGTTATGCCTTAGAATAAAAAAAAAGCAGACATGTTAAAAACAAAAGAATTTTTCAGGTAAATGATTTTTTAAGAAAAAGAGAAGCATACTCTTCATGTAGAAACATTTTGCAATTTTTTTATAACCTTTAATTATTTCGAATCTATTTTTTACTTTAATTCTTAAATCTTTCGTATTAGCAGTAATAGAACGTTTTACAGGATTATTATTATAACATAGTTAAAATCATATACATATACCTTTTACTAATTTCATTAAGACTGTTTTCTCCAATTGTACGTGAGAGCGTGAACTTAACGTGGAGCACATTTCTGGACAGAAAAAATGCCTCAACTTTTATAAACATTTGTGATTTGTAACTCATACATTTGTTTATAATATAGTGTTTTTAAAATTTCAGAGTATTACATAAATAATTAGTTTTTTCTTTATAAAAGTAAAGGAATAGATCATTTAGCATTACGGTATAGGAGAAAAATACGAAACACGTTTTATAAAAAAAAAAGTGTCAACTGGATAAAAATGAGTAATAAGATAAAATAAGTGAGTCGCTACGGGATAGTGAAGCCAGAATATAATATTAATGTTCGAGTACTTTTATTACTGAATAAATATTCCGAATTTGGGTCCTATTCCTTAACATTAGCCGAAGACAGCCTTAATATGATCATGAGAATACTAAAATACTTTAAAGTAACTGGAAAAGTTCGAAATCATGTTTTTGCAAAAGCGTATGAATGAGGGTTTTTTTTAATTTTATGTCACTTTAATTATTATAAATATGTAAAAAAATTTTAAGAATATTATTGCAATAAAAAAATATGTTAAAAATGTAAAAGTACGTAAAAAAATGTAATTTTTCGGTAAAAAAATGAAAAAAAATTCTATTTTTTCAACACTTATAAGAAAATTTCTTCCGTAACAGTAATATTTTGCCTATATATATCTTAGACTTCTGTACAGGGTCTGAAGTAGGATTTTTGAAGTAATAATTTTGAAATTAGTAATTGATTTATTCATATTTTAATACGTCAAAGGAGAGAAATTTTTACAAAAAAACAAGGTTATTATTTCGATGGCTTGCAACTCTAAAAATTATGTGAATTTTTCAAAAATCCTAGTTCAGGCTCTGTTGAGAAGTTTTAGTCAAAATATATAGCAAATTATTATTGTTATAGAAGAATTTTCCGTAAAAGAAAAATGTTTTGAAAAAAGCAAAAAATAGATTTAAATATTTTTTTATCGTAATAAAATATTCTTAAAACAATTTTACATCTTTATTCTAATTCAAGTAACACTAAATTTTAAAAAAAAATTCATTTATACGCTCTCTCTCTCTCTTCTCTCTCTCTCTCTCTTCTCTCTCTCTCTTTCTCTCTTTTCAATATCAGCGGTGGAACGTAGATTATTAAAGTCCCCCTGCAAAGTCAGGTTTGGGACTCCAAGCTGGATCTTACAAAGAGTACATGTGACTGATCTATACATGAACTTCGAACTAATCCTCTTGGGAAATCTTTGGCCTGTCAGCTCACATTATTCAGAACCAGCCCTTCGTAAGAAGAGAATCGTAATATGTAAATTAACTCACTATAAATAGGCGAGGTTTTCTAGCTTTAGGAGGAGAAGGAGCGGAGATATATACTCTAGACAGGTGAGATTGGTATTAAAGGTCTAATATTTGAATTATAGAGCTTTGATTATTAATAGAAGGAAACCTTAAAGTGACAATTTCTCAATAAGATTGAGTTAAGATTAGATCACATTAGATAAGAAGTTATATTCTGAATTATAAGTGAAGGATCCAGTTTGTTAGTCGACTAATCGCTTACGTGTTTCTGTCGTTGTTCCACTTTCACTATTTTTATTGAGACATTCTTTTAAGATTATTAGTTGAAATTGTGTCTTTTCTTAATATTGAAATAAATATATTAGAATTGAATCATATCAAGTGTTTCTTCCCTCCCCCAACGCATCTAGGTGTTCGCGAGAGAGGCATGGGCCTCTCACACACATACTTGTTATCTGTAAGACTTTTTCCCCCTCCCCCAATGCGGGGGTTGGGGAGGTGTACGTTAAGCCACTATGCAAAATTATGATTTTCAAAGTTTTTAGTTACCTTACTTTAACGATTGCTCTAAAATAGCCAGATAAAAATTAGTTTTAGGCTTAGTTATTTTTATCATTATTCTTAACTCTGGTCACAAATCTCACCATTTTAATGAAACTGTTGTTTCGAAATATAAACACGACAACTTAATTCTGCAAGAATTAATTAAAATATGCAAACTTAATTCAAATTTTCCAGACCTGCTCTCTCTTCAAAACTTTTTTTCCACTCATTAATTTTTTTCAAATGCTTTTCTGCGAAAGAATAAACTTTGTTAAGAGAAAGCTCTTCCATTTTACATCTTCCTTCCAGAGGAAGGTAATTTTGTTACCAATCAGAAGGAAAAGACCGTGCACTTAATTGAAACCCAGCGATCTGTAATGCAAGCGACTCTTTAAAAGTTTTAGTTTTCACCACCCTATCTCATTACTCACTTTAAATAGAAGATTCGGAATTGGAAGCAATTCCAATAATAATTGGCAGACGATAGAACGCAAAACTATTCATGCGAAATTTCGAAAGGAAATTATATATCTATTATCTTCCTTTGATACTGGAAATAATCCATTAGACATTTTAAATATACATAAAGAGAGAGAATGCAAAATTAAGATTACACAGTACCATTTTTCTAAAAAAAATTTTACAGACAGTAAAAGTAAAAATAATTTAAGTTTTATTTTCAGATTATGCTATTAAGTTGATTTTGAAAGTAAAAAGTCAGTTTGACCAGTCAATAGTTAACAATTTTAAAAAATTAGGAGTTTTTGAAGTTTTTCAAACTTTAATAAAATGCTCAATTTTT
Organism: Trichonephila clavipes; assembly: GCA_019973935.1. Lineage (NCBI taxonomy): Eukaryota > Metazoa > Arthropoda > Arachnida > Araneae > Nephilidae > Trichonephila > Trichonephila clavipes. The sequence continues at coordinate 307,626 of BMAU01021069.1, read as the reverse complement.
AAATTCCTCTAATCATTTTAAATTACTTTTGTTTTTTAGACTATTGCGAACAAAAGTTAGCATGGATTTGAAAATCTGGTCCTTTTTTAATTTTTAATAATTATTTTTCTAGCTCTCTCTATAAACCTGAAAAACAATTTTAAAAGATTGAATTTAGCATTTATATATATATATATAGTATATATATATATATATATATATATATATATATATATATATTATATATAAAATATTATATATATATATATATATATATATATATATATATATATATATATATATATATATATATATATATATATATATATATCTTTATATATAAAAATCTTCTGTGCGTGTTTTTGACACTAAAATCCTAGTAAATGACTGGACCGATTTCGATGAAATTTTTAGTGTGGGTTAAAGTAAATTTGAGAATGGTTTAGATTCACAATTCAATCCAAAATCGCACAATTAGTTAAAAAGATATTAATTAAAAACATTCAAAAAATACAACTCAACATTCACTTGCATTGTTGTAACAACGCTATTGTTATAAACAAGTAATATAAAAAAATTTTTATTTCATTCCTACTTAGATCAACCAAGAAAAACTTTACTTTAGCTACTTTTTATTAAATAGTTACAATTAATATAAATATGTATATACATATGACAGAATCACAACATTAAGTGGTAATTAATTTTTATTGATTATCATTAAAGTATCGTTTTGTCATCCAAAACAATATTGTATATAAAATTTCCTTTCAACTGAATGCTTTAACACGTGAGAAAAAAAAACATTTTCAAAATTTGACATAAGTCACCAAAAGGGTCGCCAACGTGGCTGTGTTTGTAATTTTTTAAATAATTAGTTTTAATCAATTAATTTTTATTAATTATAATTAAATTATTGTATTGTCATCCAAAATAATCATGTACATTACATTTCAGCTCAATTGAGCCCTTTAAAATGTATTTTATTAACGATTGAAAATTCCACCAAGATAACTAAATAAATAAACAAACAAATAAAATATGTATAGAGATCGTGAGCTAATAGTAGGAATTGAAAAAGACGTAAGTTGGCGTCAAAAATTGATTTTCAGCCAAACTGGACAAACCCAGTCTTTATTGTTACGAAAATGCAGACGATTCACGCTTCTTAGCGTTTTTAATTAATATCTTTTCAAATAATCTTTATATATGTAATTCTTCTGTGCGTGTGTCCTCCTAAACGGCTGGACCGATCTTGATGAAAGTTTTTGTCTGTTCCAGTGGACTCGAGAATGGTTTATATTTATAATTCGATTTAGAAATGTTTATTTAATTAATTTTTTATTTATAAATTGTTGATCTTGGAATGTTTTACACAAGGATCCAGCAGACTGCGCTACGATCGCAGTATTGAATATTCAAAAATCTTTTATTATAATTCAAGTTGTTTCCAACAGTTGGTGCTGTGATCATTTCAGGAAAATATTTTATCACTTCATGTTATTATTTTGTTGAAAATAATCGTGGGTTAATTAAGCTTATTCATAAAAATTTGGAATTTTTAAATTTAAGATGTGTGTACAGGACAACGTCTGTCGGGTCCTCTAGTATATATATAATATTATATATATATATATATATATATATTGCATTATATTATATATATATATATATATATATATATATATATATATATATATATTATATTATATATATTATATATATATATAAATTATATATATATATATATTGTATTGGAGTTATTCTTAGAATGACAGGAGAAATGCAACGTGCAGCCGTTTATCATATTATCTTTAATGTTCAGCAAAGCAGTCTGTACTCCAAGCCATGACAAAGCGAGTCTTATTTCAGCGTCGATCAGGAGCCAGTTCGTTGTTCGTTCACGTGATTCTTCGTAAGTTCGCCGAAGTCGAAGTTCTTATGCGGGAAGCGGGTTGAGTTGTTCTGGTAGGTTTTACCCCAACTGACACTTAAAGGGTTGGTGGTTCATCCCAATTTACCCCAACTGACACTTGAAGGGTTGGGGGTTCATCAAAATTTACCCCCTCCACATGGCTCGTACAACAACGGGGATAGGATCACTGTTGACACAACGATGACTGAAAACTTAGCTATATTGTTTTTAAACTTTAATAACTGTTAATACAGACTTTTATTGTGAGCAATTAGATCGACTACATCAATCATTAATTGAAAAGTGTTTGGTGATTATCAATAGAAAATGCATTATTTTGCAACACGATAATGCAAGACCGCATTGCGCAAAAAAAAACGCTGGAAAAAGTTAATGGATTGGGGTGGGAGGTATTGCCTCACCCACCATACTCGCCTGACATTGCGCCAGCGGATTTCCATTTATTCCGTTCAATGCAACACTTCTTAACAAACAAAAAATTTCCAAATTTAGATGATATAAAAATTGCCATCTCCAGATATTTTTCTGAAAAATCAATTGATTTTTATCGATCCGGCATTGAAAATTTGCACACTAGATGGCAAAAGGTTGTTTCCAACGAGGGTGATTACATCGTTGACTAAAAAGAAAAACTTGTAAGAAATTTACTGTAAGAAAACGACATAATTTTTCGGTCCCCCTAATACTATGTTACACAAATACACAAAACATTTCCGATTAAGTGGTTACAACAGGGAATAAGACTCGTTTTGTCAAGGGTTGGAGTACAGACTGCTTTGATGAACATTAAAGACAATATGATAAACGGCTGCACGTTGCATTTCTCCTGTCATTCTAAGAATTACTCCAATGCATGATAATACGAATCTTATTTCAGCGTCGATCAAGAGCCAGTGCGTCGTTCGTTCACGCGGTGCTTCGTAAGTTCGCCGGAGTAGAAGTCATAGGCCTTATGTTGGAGGGGGGTTGAGTTGTTCTGGTAGGTTTTACCCCAACTGACACTTGAAGGATTGGGATTTCATCATATATATATATATCATAACTAAAGATCTGCGACCTAAATACATGCTAACTTTTATAAAACATACGTTTGGGAATATGCACAAAAAATTTCAAAACTATATCTTGAACAGAAAAAAAGCTTTGGTGATTAGAAAAGACTTATATCTTTTTAATTAAAAGTCCGAAGAAACCGCATTTAAAGTTCGTAAAGTCATAAAACAAAAACTTATAATGCTTTTACAGTTCTAATTTTTCAGTATGTTATTTTCCAATTTTTTTCGACATTAAAACACCACCGTAATTAAATATATTGAAAACATTTTTTTAATTCAAAATACATTTTTGCATAACATTGACATTATTTACTACGACGACAAACTATTCAGCTTAATCATAACCAAATACTTTCACAAAGCTTTTGAAACATAAAGTATTTATGTACAAAATAATAATTATACTTACCTAAGCTAAAATTGGCCAGGTTTTTGCATAAAATTTCATTTTTGCAGTTTTAAATTGAGGCAGTTTAGTAAGTCTGAGTGTTTTTTTTACTCAATTTTAAAATACTAAAATATAGTACTACAATATGTTTACTATAATGTTGTTTGTTACATCATGGAAATAGTCAGTTTTACCTGAAATACTTGAATTCAGAATACTTATATTCGCGGAAGTCTAATTGTAGCACCAGCTGAGGGCTGAGTTTTAAATACATCATTTTCTGTAGTATTCCATATGTTTGAAATGTTGTTTCTCATTGCAATCTGACAACGTTTTGGCCACAGCATTTTCTCAACAGAAAGTAATTCATGATAAAACTTCCAAGATATGTAAACTATTCCTTTAAACGAAAATTGGCATGGAAATCAATCTTAAGTAACTATGAGAACTCCAAAACTCTAAACATAATCAAGCAGAAATTATTTAAATAATAAAAATTGAAATTAATAACCCTTTCACACTGAAAGAGTTAATTGTGCTCAGATTGATTTTTAATTAATCAACTTAAGAGTGAAAAAATACTTTAAAATGAAACCAAAACCTAAGCTAAAAAAACTTCAAATGTCTTAAAACAAACATGTTTTTATATCTGAAATTTGATTGCAAGCTTTCCAATCATATGGGGCATAGCAAAATGCACTATATATATATATATATATATATATATATATATATATATATATATATATATATATATATATATATATATATATATATATATATATATATATATATATATATATATATGACAGGCCCCAGGCCTGCTGGTAAAATGAGGAGGGTATCATCTTCATAATATTCCTTTATTACGCTTTCATCATATATAATCTAACATGGCGGACCTTTTGCCGCGCAACCGGGTGTTACCAAATACAACATCTCAGCGAGGAGACACCAGCCAAGTCCTTCCTTAGTATGCGTTCGCCTTCGTCAGCGCTCGTTGCTCCTTTTAACAGGCTTGTTTACTCATAAATCCTTACGCGATGGTAAAGAGTTCGCTCTATTTTCATTTATTACTTCCTTAATTTTGAACCTAAACTTTTCAAACCTGACAAATTCCCCCCTCCGCTGAAGTCTGGCACAGCCAGATTGGCCATTTCTGACTGGCAAGTCCCCAGGGAAAAAAATTATATTTGAATGATATCAAATTCCCCAAATGAAATAAAAATCTAGAAGATATAATAATTGTGTAAAAGAGTGGGCTGGTGAATCCTGACATGTACAAAAAAAATAGCAATAATGAGTAACAAAGTATCAAAAATTTGGTATAAAACTTTGTGTTACATAGAATTGTTTTCTGAAAAATATCACACATCTAATACTTCCACAATGACTATAATAATAATGAGGTTAATAACAAACAACATAAGATAAAGATAATTCACACTAGACATTCAAAAATATAGTAGTACTAAACAACATAACATAAGATCAAGTGGAATTCTCACTAAATGTGCACCAATAGTAAACAATGTTAATAAAGTGATAAATGTTGAAAAGTTACAAGTGCTTCAAAATGGTATTGAATGTTGGAATAATGAGTACATAAATACATAGAAAGAATAGATATAGAGTAAATAACATGATTTTAGGAATAATGGTAAAGTAAATACATAAAAAGAATAGATATAAAATAAGTAATAGCAAAATGAGTTTAGGAATAATGGTAAAGTAAATACATAAAAAAAGACATACATGGAGTAACTAACAGCAACATGATTTTAGGAATAATGGTGAAGTACATACAAAGAATAGATATAAAATAAGTAATAGCAAAATGAGTTTAGGAGCTCCCAAAAAAGAAAAGATTACATCACTATAACACAGAAATTTATCAAAATAAACACAACATCAACATTATATCAAAATATCACTAGAAATATAAAATGCAAAGAAAAATAAGGGTATTTCAGATATATCAAGTACAGGTAAAAGTTCAATCAATGTAATGTAATGTTTCACACAGTCCTGTCTTGGAAAAATCATAGTTCAATGTTCATCATCCAATTATTGTTTATCTCACAGTTCTTTTGTTTATTATTAGAATCTCTACTCAATCAACTCATTTCAAAACATACAACCATAATAAAATCTTCATAACATCACATACTATATTTTAACTTTCAGAATATACTTATCACAAATAATCACAATGAAATTATTATAACACAATGTATCGTAAAATGACCTCATCACAATGTTTTCATACACAGTCCATAATTCAGTTATTATTATTTTTTTTTAAAATAGTCTTCAATAATGTGTTCATTATGAATAAAGATACAATACAAATTCAATTACATTAAATTTTGATTTTCATAATGTAAACAAGTCTTAAATTCAAATTTTAAACACAACTTTTATTATTATTATTTTTTTTAAATAACAATGCACTTCTTTTAAAATTACAATGTACTTCTTTTAAAATTACAATGCACTTCTTCTTCCCCCCAATGTTTGAGAAAAACAAACTCTATAACAATTATAAATAAGAATTTAGCATAATTGGAAATTGGATTTTGAATGAAATGGTTTTAATCTTGTAGAATGAACAATATCTGTTAATTTTCCTGTATATTGATTTGGTTTATCTATTTCATAAGTAACATTTGAGAGTTTTCTGACAACTTTAAAAGGACCATTATAAGGAGATTGAAGTTTACTTGAATTAGGGTATGAGAAATTTTGATATAATACTAAATCTCCAACTTTAAATTTTGCATCAACATAATGTTTATCATACCTTTGTTTATTTATCTTATGATGCTTAATTGTTCTGTTTACTGCAATTTGTCTAGCTTGTTGTATAGGTGGATAGTTTAATTTTACTTGATTAGGTAATGGCGAATCATATGGCAAAGTTCCAAACATTAAATATGCAGGTGGAAAGCCAGTAACATCATGTGGCGAGTTATTGTATTCATATGTAACTTGTTCTAATAATTTTGTCCAAGGAGTTTTTGTAGTTGAATTAACTTTACATCTTAATTTTGCTACTAATGTCTGATTAACTCTTTCATTCTTTCCATTGCATTGTGGTCTATTTGCTGAAGTTAGTAATTGTCTAATATTATGATGTTTTAAGAATTTCTTAAATTTAGATGAAGTGAATGCAGCATTTCTATCACTTAAAAGTTGTTTTGGGCATTGAATTGAAAAATTTGTTTTAAGCAATTTGTATAAGTTTCAGAAGTGACACTTTTGGATGGAAATGTCCAAGCATATCTGGTAGCATGATCCAGAACAATATGCAGGTATTTCTTTGTGAATTATGATAATTAAATCCTCCTACAGTGTCTAGTGAAATCATTTCAAATGGTTCTTCTGCTACAGGAACTTCTTGCAATAATCCATACTTTTTGTGTAGACTTTTTATTCATTTGACATGTTTCACAACATTTAACAAAATTTGAAATGTCTAATATAATGTCTTTACAGTAGTAAATTGGAGAAATTAATTTTAACATCTTTTACACCTGGGTGACCAAATTGTTCATGTGCAGTTGTAATTAATTTTTCTCTCAAAGATAACGGTACTACAATTTTAATTAAATTCTTTTTTTCTTAACTGTTAATACATCATTAATTTTTATATATTTTGGATCATTAATGTTCTCTGAATTTTGGTATTTAATAATTTCATCAGTATTTAAAAAATGACAAATGGTTGATATATAATGGCATACAGGGTTCCTCGACAACATGTCTGCTTCAACATTTAATTTACCTTTATATAAACTATCGAATATTCATACTGAGAAAGTTTTAAACTCCACCGAAATAAACGTCCAGTTAAATGTTTTTTACACTTTTAAGCCATTGTAAAGCAGCATGATCAGTATGTATTGTGAATTTGGATCCATGTAGTTAACAGTGGAATTTATCTAAGGCATCTATAATTGCTAAACACTCTTTTTCTGAAATTGTATAATTTTTTTCATGTTTAAGTAATTGTCTCGAGTGATAAGCTATGGGGTAAAGTGTGCCATCTGGGTGTTGTTGTTTCAAGACTACGCCTATTGATTCCTGACTTGCGTCACAAAACACATGACATGGATATTGTGAGTTGTATAATTTAAGTATAGGTTTTGATATTAAACAATTCTTTAACTTTTGATAAGCTTCTTGACATTCATGTGACCAATTCCAAATTGCATCTTTTTTAAGTAACTTATTTATGGTACTCTAAGTTTTGCATAATCTTTAATAAATTTTTGATAAACATTGATGGAACCAAGAAATCTTTGGAGTTCTTTCACATCTTTAGGTGGTGCTAATTTTTCTTATTGTTTCAATATTTGGATTACTTGGGGAATAATGACCTTGTGTTATTTCATATCCTAAAAATTTTATTTTTCCTGTGCAAACTGACATTTTGATTTTTAAGTTTAATGTTTTCTTTTACAAATTTGAAATATTGTATCTAAATGAGTTAAATGCTCTTCCCAAGATTGTGAGAAAATTATTATATCATCAAAATAGTTTAAAGCAAAAGTTAACTGATATTTTTGTAAAATTTGTCTTATAGTTCTTTGGAAAACAGCTGGGGAATTTTTCCAGCCAAATGGAAGTCTTAACCATTCATAGAGTCCAAAATTAGTTGTGAAAGCCAGTTTCTCTGCGTCTTTTCATGAATTTTAATGTGCCAATAACCACTTGTTAAGTCGAGCGTAGAGAAAAATTTAGCATGAGTTAAATTATCAATTACAAAATCTATCAGAGGTAAAATAGGTGGAATCTTTTCGTGTGATTTCATTTAGTTTTCTATAATCGATACATAATCTTGATCTTTTCCCTTCATCCTTTTGTATGCTAAAGTTACAGGGGCAGCATATGGGCTATGAGAGGGTCTAATAAAACCTGCTTTTAACAATTCTTCTATCTGTGTTTGTATTTCTTTAGATTCTTGTTGACTGTTTCTATAAGGGCGTAAACTTATAGGAAGGTCTGAAATTAAATGAATTCTTTGTGGCTCTAAATTGATACAACCTACATCATACTTATTTTGTGAAAATATGGTTTGAAATTTGTCAAGAAGTTGGGTTAAATCTCCCCATTGCTCACTAGTTTGTTTTGGTACTGTGTCCTCAACAACCATGGCTGGGTTAAACAATCTTTTTCAGATCAGCTTCAGGGCTGTCTGATATTTGATCTAAACCTTTATTATTCTTAACGTTAATATTATCTTCATTATTTGCATTATAGTAGTTCATATTTTGATCATTATTAAGAGTTTTACAATATGTCCCATGATATGTTCTCAACTCACCAACACACTTATTTACATATTTAATATTACTTAAATTTTTACCACATTGAAAAATACACATGTTACGAATACTAATGTCAAGCTTAAATAAATGTAAATATTCAAGTCCTAAAATAATATAAGGCAATTCAGTATCAATTACAAACAAATCTATTTGCTTAGATATACATCCAATATTCATATAAACTTTAATTATACCTTTGGGTTGAATAGTCCCACAAGTTTGATTTATTTTTACATTACTATTTTGTATAATTTTAATGTTTTTTAATTGTTTAGCTAAATTTATTGGAATTAATGACACATTGCTTCCTGTGTCCATTAGAGTACAAAAAGTGCTTGGAACATACCATTGACTCAATAATTAGTTGTCATCCTTGCCTCTGGTTATTTTCGTTTCTGGGCGAGTAAAGATTATGTCGATTCTGTTGTCTCCCACTGAATCTCATCATGTGCGATTGATGTGGCTGTCCATGATTTCTTCTTGACTGAAATCGATTCTGTGCATCAGTTCCTCTGTGTACACTACCGTATGCGTGATTCCATCGGGTATAACTTCCAGTATCTACCGGTTTTCGGTCTGCGCTGTCCGGTGTTACTGCGATTAATTGTCGCATCGTTGAGATCCATTCGCAGGGTGTCGAAATCTTCTTGATAACCAGGAACTTCTGAAACTCTATTGGACTGCTTAATGTCATATGCTCCACAATTGAACTGTCATCATAATTTAGTTTCTTCCCAACGAAAGTTTTCCGTAAAAAACGAAATTAATTCTTTAGTGTCGTTTAGTTTTAATTTGTGAAATTTTCGAATATCCTCTTGTTTCGTCGCATCGAACACCGTCATTAATAATTCTTTACTTGTTTGGTACGACTTTTCAAATAAATGGTTTTCGTACCAAAATTTAAGATAAACTCCCGTGAGATATCTAGGAATATTTTGCTTCTTCCATTGTTCGTCTTTTTGATATTCCAAACATTGTTGATCAAAACAGCTAAGAAAGCTGTTAAAACTACTAAACTTATTAAGATCAAATTCAGGAAAAAGAAGGATTGATTCTCTTTGGATGTGTTGACTGGTGACTCCTGCCGGAAAGAGTCGTCCTCCATGGTAGTATCGTTTTCAATGCAGTCGCTCGTTCGAAACAAAAAAAAAAATTGTTGAAGTTCATTCCATTGGTTTCCTCACGTATTTTCGGTACTTTAAATCATCCTACCGGCTCTTGACAGGCCCCAGGCCTGCTGGTAAAATGAGGAGGGTATCATCTTCATAATATTCCTTTATTACGCTTTCATCATATATAATCTAACATGGCGGACCTTTTTGCCGCGCAACCGGGTGTTACCAAATACAACATCTCAGCGAGGAGACACCAGCCAAGTCCTTCCTTAGTATGCGTTCGCCTTCGTCAGCGCTCGTTGCTCCTTTTAACAGGCTTGTTTACTCATAAATCCTTACGCGATGGTAAAGAGTTCGCTCTATTTTCATTTATTACTTCCTTAATTTTGAACCTAAACTTTTCAAACCTGACATATATATATATATATATATATATATATATATATATATATATATATATATATATATATATATATATATTCAGTATTTTTGAAATTTGTAGGGTACTGTGCAGTCTTAAGTACGAGTCGTTTAGTAAAAAGCTCTTTTTTTTAATCAATTAATACTTTAGTTGCTAAATATCTTGATAATGTTATTAATACTGACCCTATGGACGTTTTATTTATACCTATTTCTAATGATGGTTGTCAAATGACCGCTTTTGATCATTTGACTATGGCGCCCCCGTTTAAGAGCGCGCAAGTATGTGTATCACGGAAGTTGAGCAATGACAAGTATATTCGTCAATCACAGAGTAATAATAGCTGTTACAAAATAAGTTTAAAAAGGTAGGTTTATTTTATAAAATTGCCAATTTTATTACTAATACTTATAGAACATTAGGTCTATGTACGGGCATATAAAGTAATTCAGCTTGGTCGCAGGTTCTTGGGGTCGACAGTCCTTCCGAACGTAAACTTGTATTGATATTTTTGAATTTTAATGACCGTCATAACTCCTATAGGCAGAGATACCTAACATACACTGATTTACTTAATTCTTTACTGACAAACTATTTTCTACATGTCTTGACATTAAGAAAGTTCTGAAGTAGGTGTTGTGTAGATTTGATCATCGTTCTCTTACCAGAAAGCCTCCTTGTCTTTTCTACCCCAATAAAAGAACTATTCTTTAGGCAGCACGGCATTGGATCATTACTCTCATATCAGCACATGGTTGTAACATCAAACAATTGACATTTACACCACTGGATAACTAGGTAATTTCGGCCCAACAAGGGCTCAATGGGCTTAGTGCCTGGTCGACGTCACGCATTTGTCCCATGGCTGACCATACTGTAGGAACCCTATGATAAATCAACTTTCCGACTTTTGAATTTGCTCATTTTAAGTTAACATCTTAAAAATATTATCATCGCTCATAAATAAATTCGTTTTGCGAACTTATACGTTGTTTCAGTCGGTGCATATGGGGACGCATGAGACCATCTTAAATTCTTATTTTTAGAATTTTATATATTTGTTTTACTCCTGACTGGTCTCAAAATATTCTAAGCATCTTAAAATTAGAGAATATGTTTGTTTTCTCAAAAAATTACAATTTAAGTACCCAATAGACACTACTTTTTAATCATGACGAGTATACTCGTCATGACACAAAATCTTGCAATTTCTCCATGACGAGTATACTTGTCATGACACAAGATCCTGCAATATCTCCATGACGAGTATACTCGTCATGACACAAAATTCTGCAATTTCTCCATGACGAGTATACTCGTCATGACACAAGATACTTCAATATCTCCATGACGAGTATACTCGTCAACCACAGTTAACTGGTTTAAAAAAAGCTTTAAAGTAACGCATTTTATTAATATATGAATTAAAAAAAAGATGTACGGAATATTATTGTTTTTACATTCCAATAAGGAATTTTAAATCAAAATGTTGCTGTTCGAAATACTACTTTTGAAAGAAATTTTATAGCAACCGCAATTAATAATTCAAATTGATGGGTAAAAATTCTTCATTTGATCGAGTTTTAAACACAATAATATAAAGTTATCACAAACTCTAACTCTTCTAATTTTCTTTCTGAAACAACTGAACCTCAAAAATGTACTAAAATAGTTTATTACTTAGTTAACTAATTCACTGCCAGGCAAATGTAGAGTGTCTTGACTAGGTGCCAAGGTTTTATTTTAAAGAAAACATGAAATTTTACAAAATATAATGATATTAATTCACTTATATAATATTGCAATGGCAATTACAGTAATTTTATTGGTAAAAAATACTGCGAAGTAATTCGTACCTAGCGTCACTGAATAAGACTCCTGTGCGAGTACCACATAAGAATTACTTCGTAGTGTTTTTTTTCTCAATAAAAATCTTCATATACAAAGATTTTTTTTCGTTTTGTTTTATTTTAGAAGCTCGTCGCCTAAATACATCTCGTGACATTATAGTGCTTCGAAATTTTCCTGCAAAGTGAGTGCATACATACTCTATTACCAATTAAATTGAGGGAATAAAAAGCTAAGGATCCTTCAGTTTAGGGGATCAGTTATTATACATTTACACACTTAATGGTGATGGCTGCAATGCATGAGAAAGCTGCAACTATGATACAAATACAACTGATTTTCATTACTCAGAAAATCTTCCTCCCAAACAAGTAATATAAAATATTTAAAGTACATTCCTACTTAGGTCAACAAAGAAATCTTTTATTTTAGTTGCTTTTTATTAAAAAGTTACAGTTAATATCAATATGTATATACATATGACAGGATCATAATATTAAATGGCAAAATAGTAAGCGAATTTTCCTTGCAATTTTCCATTTTCTTTTCTATATATAGTGTGGAACTATTTTTCTTTTGTTTTTGTTACTATTTATTCATTCATTAAATTTAATTATTCTAATAAAATTATATAGTAAAAAATCACATTCTCAAAATGTAGGTCATTTCAGGTGGGATGCGAACCCACGATCTTTGGATCAGAAGTCCCAGGCGCTATCCATTACGCTATAGGGACATAAAAAACAATTTTCCTTTCTATATATGCTGTTGGACTATTATTTTGGTTTGTTACTATTTATTGATTTTTCAATTTAATGAATGAATTAAAATTGAAAAAAAATTGTATTAACATCAAGTGTCATACACTAAAAGTTTTAAAAAATGTATTTGAACTTGAATGTAAGAATAGAAAGTATTTTATTAACGATTGAAAATTTGAACAAGATATACAAATATATATAGGACGAGTGTGAACTAATAGTAGGAATTGAAAAAAAAAGTAAGAATACTAGGTATTTTTGTCCAGTGTGTTCCAACAACCCAGCGCTTTACGTTGATCCTTACTTTAAAGCTCATCTTACAAAGCAACAACAATAAAAATATTTTTTTATAATTTTTGGAATGCATTCATATATATATTTATCACGCTATAATCTAATCGTCTAAGTTATAATTTTAGTAATAAAGAAGAATAACTAATATATTTTTTTACACTATATAAATTTTTCCTTCATCCTTTCTAATAATTCCTAACTCAAATGGTCTTTAGTAATCAATCGAGAATTGCAGCACACACTACGAAATATCTCGTAGCTTGCAGTGTGAATGTGTTAATAATTCCCTATCTTTGCAAATTACAAAAACATTTAAGGTATCCGACTACTTTAGGGAGCCGTGATTTTGCAAAAGTATATAAATGGATAATATTTATGATATTTAGTGTCACTTAGATTAGAAAATGTATATAAAATTGTTTTTAGAATATTACTACAATAAAAAATTATTTTAAGTACAGTATTTTTTGACAAAAAATGAACATAGAATGACCCATTTTCAAAATATTCTCCTTTTGTGAAAAATGCTTCTATTATAGTAATATTTTGCCTGTATATAGCTCAGACCTCTGTACAGAGGCTCAACTAGAATTTTTGAAATTCATAACCTAAAAGTGGGTTTATACATGTTTTACGACAACAGAAGGGGAAATTTGAAGAAAAAAAAGACCGATAATTATTTTAATTGGTGGTAACTCTGAAAATAATGTGAATTTTTCAAAAAAAATAGTTCAGACTCTCTGGAGAAGTCTTTACTTTATATAAGCAAAATGTTATTATTTTAGAAGCATTTTTTTATAAAAGGAGAACATTTTGAAAGAAGATTATTCTATGTTATTTTTTTTCCAAAATATTGTATTCAAATAAAAATATTTTGTCAAAATCTTCTGAAAACAATTTTATGCACGTATTATAATCTAAGTGACACTAAATATCATGGAAATTATCCATTTATGCTCCTTTTTAAAATCACGATTCCGAATGTAGTCGGATACCTTAAAGCACTAAGACTACCAAAGTAAAATATTTTTAGCATCTTAACATACGCACAACCGCATTCTAAAAACCTTTTCCTATCGATCTAATACTACCTAAAGAACTATTCATAAAAAAAAGCTTTCCAAAACACCACTTTATCTTTTCTTACATCTTAAATTCTGGACCGGTCAATAACTACATGTCTCCACAACAATTCATTGTAGAGGTGACTCCCGTCAATGTCAAGTACCCCAGAATCTTGTAACTGGGCCTTGTCAATAAGATTCTCCGGAATTTATAATATATTGCGGTCGCATTTCGGGAGACGGCTTATGCCTTTACAGATGCCTAGATATTTGTTCGAGCACTTCACAACTCCGCCAGTATAAGATATATCTCGGAGTAGATGATAAAAGGCTTTTGTGTGCGTGTGTGTGTCGCCGGACGCCGCAGTATAAAACTGAATGGGCTTGTGTTTGATCTTTATAGAAATCAGTACCTAAAAGGAATTCCTCGCATTATTTTGTATAAATAGTTATTAAGGCTGTTTTAATGTACAGAGTGTTTTTTTCCAGGTATAGAAGTTTAAGTTGGCATTACTTTCCAAGATGGCGACCGATTTAACAGCTGTCAAGTGATTTATTCTCAGTTTGCTTTGGCAATTCATCATGAATAGACTCACGCCTGAACAACGCTTTCAAATTGTGTAATTTTATTTCAAAAATAATGGTCGATTTTCATAAGCGACTTTTGTTTAGCGATGAAGCGCACTTCTGGTTGAATGGCTACGTCGACAAACAAAACTGCAGCATTTGGAGTGAAGCTAATCCACAAGTGTATGTCGAAACACCGTTACATCCAGAAAAACTGACTGTTTGGTGTGCTTTATGGGCTGGTGGAATCATTGGTCCTTACTTCTTCAAAAACGATGAAGGCCACAACGTTACAGTCAATGGTGATCGGTATAGAGCCATGATTACTAACTTTTTCATTCCTGAATGGAACAATCATGATGTCCAGGAGCTGTGGTTCCAACAAGAAGGCGCAACATGTCGCACAGCTCGTGCCACAATCGATTTATTGAAAGACAGTTTTGGTGACCGCCTAATTTCACGTTTTGGACCTGTGAATTGGCCTCCAAGATCTTGTGATTTAACACCGCTAGACTATTTTCTGTGGGGCTATGCAAAGCCATTGGTCTATGCGGATAAGCCACAAACGCTTGACCATTTGGAAGACAACATTCGCCGTGTTATTGCCGATATACGGCCACAAATGTTGGAAAAAGTCATCGAAAATTGGACGTCCAGATTGGACTACATCCGAGCCAGCCGTGGCAGTCCTATGCCAGAAATCATATTTAAAATGTAATGCCACAAGATTATCTTTCGAATAAAAAAAATTCATGTCAATCGAATAATACATCGTTGTTTACTACAATTTAAAGTTCTATACCTCTCAAAAAAACACCCTTTATAAATTACATGTAAGATCATAGGATTAAATATGATTTATTTAAATTAATTTGCACTTTTAAATATTAGATCGATGAGAAAAGAATTTATTTGCATCTGCTTTTACCAATATTGCTGTTGATTTAATTCGTAAAGCCAGAGAAATTAGTAAAACAGTCTTCTTAATCGGCGCTTTTTATTTGGTGTAAGAAATTTCAATGGGCTCAAATCATGCGACGTCATAGTCACATGATAGTGAAAGCCTCGTGATTCTAGCCAATCAATTCAAACACTCATGCGATATCATAGTCACACGATAAAAACTATCGAGTGTTTCCAGCTAATCAGTTCACGCGCTCCGGTGTTGCCAAGTTTTGCTTTTTGCAGAAACTTTCTCTTAAAAAGTACATAAGTATACAAACTACATTTTATTTAAAAGTAAAAACATTAAAAAATGATTTTTTTAATTTAAAAAAGTCTTTTTGACGAAAATTATTTTTCATTTAAACATCTTTACCCAAACATAAAATTTGAAATTTTACCTGAGTTTTACAAAAATAGAAAAACGAGTACAATTAGTTTAATGTCTGTTTTGAATCCAATTCATGTTTGTTTTTATCATGTGACTTCATGAATTGAGCCCATTCGAATAAACACAAAATGAAGAAATAGATTGTAATTCTATTAATACTGATTAAAAATACAAATTATTTTTATTTATATACATAAGAAAATAATCACAATTTTAAGAACAGAATTAATAATCACAGGTGATTAAATTTGGGATAGTAAATATTTGAATAAAATAATGTTCAAAAAAGAAATTAGAACAGTCAATAAATAATCAGGTAAATTATGTTAAATAAAATATTGTATCATAAAGAGATGATAATAATTTGTTTGCATTATAGTTGATATGTTTTTCTTTTTAGTATTTCCTTGTATTCGTCATTAAATTTGCTACTCTTTTTCGACTTTTAACAAACATATTTTACCACAAGGGGGATCAATAATTAACTGTTTGGCTATAATGCATATTTTATACCTTTATGAAGAGGACTCTATACGTAGACAAAAATTAATTGCCTTACCCTTTTTGATAAAAATGAAAATTTCTTAGTGTGAATATAAATTTTTTATAAAGACTACCTTGTATATATATTTCGATTTCGGCAAACGATAATTCTAATAATACAAGTTTTATCATATTAAACTACAAATAAAAAAAATTTTAATAAGTACAAACATTTATGACAAGAGAGACATTTTCAACTTTAATATTAGTTAATGGAACAGCAACACACACATATATACAATGGGCCACAAAAGTGTTCGTACACTTGCAATTTCTTATAAAATTTAATGTTTTCGACTAATAAAAATTAATATAATGTAATTGTAATTTTTTATGATATATCTGCAACTTGTTCTTAATAGAATAACATAATTAATTTATTTTTTAAAAATAGTGTAACTTTTTTAAAAAATAATTTTCAAAAAGCTACTAAAAAATGTCTTCGTACACTTCACAAAAATCTCAACTTAGCTTTAAGTATTGTATTTATTTCCTAATTTAGTACTTAATAGGATTTCTTTTAGTGTCCACAACAACTTTTAAGTATCTTGGTATAAATTTAATCAGTTTTTTGTAATTTCTGCATCGATTTTCCACCATTCTTCAGTGATTACTGTTTTTACTTCACTTTATGCTTTATGCTTTCACAAAATGCTTTCTGATATAATAAAAAATACACATTAACACTGATATAATTTATTTTTTATCATCTGGTGATCATCAAAAATAAAAGATTCCATTTCAAACACTCATTAGCCATCTTTGGTCCTATAACCAAATAAAAAAGATATTTTGTTTGCTTTACTGTAATCCCACGATGAGAGATTTTTTTATTACTTTTCTTTTAACCCCTAAAGTACTACTTTTGACTATCATATATTTGACCTTCAAACTTACTGGTATGCTTCAATTCCGTCTCTTTTTCTTTTAGGAAAGTTGTAAATATAATATTTTTCTGTTGCTTTTTTCCCCATGTGAATGAGTTTTATGATATATGGATAAGCATGTTGAGCACTTTGAAGGATCATTTAGCCAAGATGTACTTTTATGAGTAGTATAACATATAATGCATATGAAAAACATTTTTCACAACTATTTTTTAGAACATGCTACACTTTCCTCATGAACAATTTTGCGGTTTAGATTGCTGTGTTGTACGACTTATGGTTTATAAATGTAAATGACCACAATATTTAAAAAAATGGGCATCTGTGATCCCTATTAAAGGAAGTTGAAACTGATCAAGCAATTGAAGAACCTGCTGAAATAATGCATATTAATAAAGATAGCGAAATAAATATGAGAAAAGCGTTAGACATGAAACGTTTGAGTAGATTTGAAATTTTCAAATGCTGCCTAAAGAACTCTATGAAGAAAACTATAAAGCCATAAATGTAGCACTTCGAATTGTCAAAAAGACACAAGGGAAGAAAAAGTTCAAAAATGCCATTTGTAGATCATCAGACGACAGCAAAACTACAAAACCGTGAACAAAATATGACAGTTTTGCTGGAAAACAACGTTCCTGTATTGTTAGCGAAAAGTGTCTGTGATTTATGTCCTTTATTAAGGTCACGCACATTTGGAACATTTACTTCAGTTTTATTGAATTTTTTCTCAAATTATCAAGGAAAAATTTAAAAGTCCTTGAAAGTAGGTAAGTATAATTTCTCTTAAGGGGTGTTGGAAACCTCTCTCTCTCTCTCTCTATTGACAATGTTAAATTGGCTGTTTTCGATGTACCTTTTCTCAAAATCTGTTTTATGTACATGCTTGAAATTTTTCATACTATTAAAGTACATCTCTCTTATTATCCTAAAATGAGCTTTTAGCTAATTTTGAATTTTTTAAGAAATTATGAAATATTTTATCAAACATTGCGAAATTTGACCCATTTTTTACTTAAAAAATTTGTAAAAATTAAATTTTTGACTGTTTTAAAAAAAAGCTCATTTTAGTATATATTAGACATCATTATAAATAATTCATAAAAAATTTACATACCTGTGAGCAGTAGTTTCTCAGAACAGGTACATCGCACATTAAAATTTACATTTTGAGATAAATTGATTTTAATGTATACAGTGAGACTTCTAATCGGCTGGGAAATAAAAAAAATAAAAGGCTCAATTTAAAATAAAAGATACATGTTTTGGTTCATATCAGTCGTTACACTATTAAGCAAAAACAAAGCAATTTGTTTACAATTTTCGCCAATAAAATGGACTTGGCCCAAATTCAACGATTATTTAAAAATACGTTTTAAGGGCTTCTAAATACCCTAGAGGTTCAAGTAAGATATTTTTAGAAAGGTTAAAATCTATACAATTTGAAAATGTAAAAATCTCAAATTGTCAAAAAAATAAGATTTTAGCTTTCCAACACCCCTTCATTAAATTATTCACTGGAATTGTGATTTTTATCGTGTATAGCAAAAATAATTATAAAATATATTTTAGTTTTAAAAAAATTAAAAAAAACGCTTTTATAGTGAATCGAACTAAAAAGTTAGTATATATATATATATATAGAGAGAGAGAGAGATTGATAGATATATAGATAGATAGATATAGATATATAGATAGATAGATATAGATAGATAGATATATAGATATATATATAGATAGATAGATATAGATAGATATATATATAGATATATATATAGATATATATATAGATATATATATATATAGATATATATAGATATAGATATAAATAGATATATATAGATATATATCTATATATATAGATATATATAGATATATATAGATATATATAGATATAGATATATATAGATATATATATATATAGATAGATATACACTGGTGTGCAAAATTAAGGACGAAGTCGAAAAATTAGCATATCAGCTGAACGAAGAGGCAGAGCGGACAGAAAGACCAATCAGGAGATTAAGTAAGGTGATGTACGGTAGCACATGCGCAGATATGCAGGTAGACGTAATGGGGGAGTGTCTGAGTAGTATAAAGCATGTTGTCGGTGTAAGATCAGTATTTCTGGCAAAGATATTGCACGCCGTATAGCAATTAAAATCACACCAAGTTGCTGCCTCAGCGAGAAATGGCGAATAATCAATCTGTTAGACGACATCTGGATGCTTTTACCCGAGGTCGAATCATTGGGAAGTTGGAGGAAAGCCGCAGTGTGACAAGTGTGGCTGCAGAGTTCGGAATTGCTCACAGCATCGTTTCACGACTTTGGAGACGATTTCAAACTACAGGAACAGCTATCCGGGGGTTCAGTAGTGGTCGTCCACGAGGAACCACACCCGAAGATGACAAGTACATTGTCTTACAGGCCAGAAGAAACAGGCGGCAGACAGCGGGAGAAATCGCCAGACACAGGCGACTGGACGACCGATCGCCAGAAGACTGCACGGTGGTGGTCTGTTTGCACGACGCCCTGTACGGTGTGTACCTTTAACGCCTGCCCATCGGAGAAGGCGTTCTCTGTGGTGCCGGGAACACCGGAATTGGAGATACAATGAATGGGGACGAGTACTCTTTACAGATGAGAGCAGATTCAGTTTGAGTAGCGATTCTCATCGCATACTCATCTGGAGAGAGCGGGGAAGCCGCAATCATCCCTCGAACATCATTGAAAGGTACAGGTTTGGAAGTCGCGGTGTTCTCATTTGGGGAGGCATCATGCTTGGTAGTCGAACAGACCTTCACATCTTCGACGCAGGTTCAGTCAACGGGACCCGTTATTGTAACGAGATTCTTCTTCCATATGTGCGTCTTTTTAGAGGCGCTATGGGTCTGCAGTTCCTTTTCATGGACGACAATGCACCATGTCATCGCACAGTAGCTTCCGAACAGCTCTTAGAGAGTGAGGATATTGAACGTATGGGTTGGCCGGCACGATCTCCAGATCTCAATCCCATCGAGCATGTATGGGATTTTCTAGGCAGACGCTTGGCAGCTCGTACCTTACCACCAGTAACGATTCGGGAGCTTCGATTGGTGCTGCAAGACGAATGGGCAGCAATGCCTCAACAACTCATTGACACCCTCATTCTCAGCATGGGCAGACGCTGTGAAACCTGCCTAGCAGTCAGGGGAGATCATATCCCCTACTAAAGACCGGATGTTTCTTGCTGGACACCCATCACAGGGATGTTTCGGCCTTCAGTCGCATTGCGCTCCATGCTACTTTTTCAATCAAGCTTCTTTTTATCCCTCTGATTTCTCTTTTAGTAAGTGTTGCTTACATTACACATGTCCTTACGTATTGGGGATCTTACGGTATTAAATGTGTTGATTTGGAAAGCTTTTGTACAAAGTTATATTGAAAAAACCGTCTCGTCCTTAATTTTTGCACACCAGTGTATAGATATATTTATACAGGGTGTTTCAGCTAAGATGTTACAAACTTCTAGGAGAGGTAGGGGACAACAAGACGACTCGAAGTATATAGGCAATGCTGGGTCGGAAATGCTTTCCTAAGGCTCCACGCGCCGACAAAATTTAGGGTGCAAAACTTCAACTGGTCTTAAAAACGGAAAAAATTGTCGAAACGCTTTGGGTTTTGGTCAAAATTATTGTTATTATTTATTATTTCATAAAAAAAAATTCTGAGCAATATTACTGCTAAAACATCGCTAGAGGGCGCTTTAGACTTTGGAACTCTAGGAAAAAAAATTTTCAATATTTTTTAAAGTTTTTTTATGGCTTTCATAAGTTGAAACTTTAACTTGAATTTTGATACCAGATTTGGTATCCTCCGGGGAAAATTGATGTAAAAAATCGAACATTGTTCAGGGCACTTAAAGCACAAACGGTGCTAAAAACGAGCAAAATGTTGGATTTCGGTGCGGTTTGCGCGAAAAGCATTCACTTGCTGACTAATTTGTTCAAAACAAATTTTGACATTTTGCCAAATTTAAAACTAGAGGTGCTTCAGGCAATTAAAAAGGCATTTCCGACCGACCTTTCCTATGTGATTCCGAGTCTCATCTAGGTGTACTCTTCCACCAACGAGGTAGAGTACACCTAGACGACTCGGAATAACAAAATTACTATAAAATTACTTTTTTGCAACACAGACCAACTGGAATCTCATTTAGGAGAACAAATTGCTAGTAATTATTCGGCTTACACCCAACCACAAAATTATCCAAATGAGTTTCCAAGTTGCAATGTCTGAAAGCGCCCTCTGGCTTTGATTAATGGCTACCAAGTCAAAATTTATTTTGAACAAATTAGTCAGCAAGGGAATGCTTTTCGCGCAAACCGCACCGAAATCCAACATTTTGCTCGTTTTTTAGCACCGTTTGTGCTTTAAGTGCCCTGAACAATGTTCGATTTTTTACATCAATTTTCCCCGGAGGATACCAAATCTGGTATCAAAATTCAAGTTAAAGTTTAAACTTATGAAAGACATCAAAAAACTTTAAAAAATATTGAAATTTTTTTTTCCTAGCGTTCCAAAGTCTAAAGCGCCCTCTAGTGATGTTTTAGCAGCAATATTGCTCAGAAATTTTTTTATGAAATAATAAATAATAACAATAATTTTGACCAAAACCCAAAGCGTTTCGCCAATTTTTCCCGTTTTTAAGACCAGTTGAAGTTTTGCACCCTAAATTTTGTCGGCGCGTGGAGCCCTAGGAAAGCATTTCCGACCCAGCATTGCCTATATACTTCGAGTCGTCTTGTTGTCCTCTACTTCTCCTAGAAGTTTGTAACATCTTAGCTGAAACACCCTGTAGATTGATAGATATAGATATATAGATATATATATATAGGTATACATATATAGATATATATATATATAGATATAGATATATAGATATATATATATAGGTATATATATATAGATATATATATATAGATATAGATATATAGATATATATATAGATATATAGATATAGATATATATATATATATAGATATAGATATATAGATATATATATAGATATATAGATATAGATATAGATATATAGATATATATAGATATATATATAGATATACACTGCTGGACAATTGCTAAGGACGGATAACACTATCATCCATAGCAACCACAAAATGAAAGGAAGCAAAATGTGGAAAATTAGAATAAGTACGGGATATTAGTAAGAAGAAGTATGAATATGCAAATTTTTTTCCACGTCTTTTCATCACGTGATAGCGTTCATAAGAGCTTTAAAGATTTTGACGCGTGTGGACAGTTGTTGTTTCAAGTCAAAGTTTTTTAGGAAAGATTTAATAGACAAACTTAAAATTTTTGGCATGTCTTCCCGTCATCACATAGATGATTTTATGCGTGGCCGAATTATTGGAAAGATCGAAGAAGGGCGAAAAATAACAGATGTTGCCAGGGAGTTCGACATCGCTCACAGCGTTGTTTCACGGCTGTGGAAGTCATTTAAAACTACTGGAATGTGTAGTAGACGGCACGGGGGAGGTCGTGTTAGAAGTACGACGCCTGCAGAAGACAGATATATCGTCCTATCAGCAAAAAGGAACAGGCGCACCACAGCTCAGCAGGAGGCAAATCAGTTTCTTGCTGCCTCAGGAAAGCAGATCTCCCGAAAAACTGTTGCCAGACGTTTGAGGGGAGGAGGACTATACGCACGCAGACCTGTTGTGTGTGTTTCATTGACCAGACAGCACGGTACTGCCCGTTTGCAATGGTGCCGTGAGCATCACGATTGGACTGAACAGGACTGGGCATGCGTACTATTCTCAGATGAGAATAGGTTCAGTCTGTCATCGGATTGTAGACGCCAACTGATCTGGCGCGAGAGAGGTACTGTTTATCGTCCAGAATATATCCAGGAAAAGGACCGATATCCGACATGCAGTATCATGGTGTGGGCCGGCATCATGATCAATGGCCGCACGTGCCTACATGTGGTTGCGAATAGGACTATGACGGGCCAACGATACATTGATGAAGTTCTACTTCCTCATGTTCGTCTTTTCCGTAGTGCTGTCGGTGATAAATTTGTTTTTATGGACGACAACGCAACATGTCATCGAACACTCGCTGTCCAGGATTGTCTAGACAGCGAGGGTATTCAACGTATCGTATGGCCAGAGCGTTCTCCAGATCTAAACCCCATTGAAAATGTGTGGGATGCTTTGGGGAGGCAAGTTGCTGGTCGAAACTATCCTCCGACAAACAAGAACACCCTCATCCGTGCACTCACAGAGGAATGGGATAAATTGCCTCAACAGCTGCTGGATAATGTTGAGCAAAGTATGGTACGACGTGTGAAATGTTGCATCACACTCCACGGTGGTCATATCCCGTACAGATACCTTTCTTTAAGGTGCCTGCTGACTTTTAGATGCATTGTTCCATTTCTCCGTACGCAGATCAAATGAACATTTTTTTTCTTTCAGATGTTTCACAGCTTTTGTACTTTCCAGAACAATAAATATTCTTTATTCTAATGTCTGAACAGTGTGGCAACTATATTTTATCCTACTAGGCCTCATGTCTCGCTTAATGTTATGCTACATTGCAATTTGTGATCCGTCCTTAGCAATTGTCCAGCAGTGTATATATATAGATAGATATATATATAGATATATATATATAGATATATATAGATAGATAGATATATAGATATATATATAGATATATATATAGATATATATAGATAGATATATAGATATAGATAGATAGATAGATAGATAGATAGATAGATAGATAGATAGATAGATAGATAGATAGATAGATAGATAGATAGATAGATATAGATAGATAGATAGATATACATAGATAGATAGATATAAAGGGTGTTTTTTTAGAGATATAGAACTTTAAATTGCAATAAAACAACGATGTATTATTCGATTGACCTTTTTTTTTATTCAAAAGATATTCTTGTGGTGTTACATTTTAAATATGATTTCTGGCATATGACTGCCATGGCTGGCTCGGATGCAGTCCAATCTGGACGTCCAATTTTCGAGGACTTTTTCCAACACTTGTGGCCGTATATCGGCAATAACACGGCGAATGTTGTCTTCCAAATGGTCAAGCGTTTGTGGCTTATCCGCATAGACCAATGACTTTACATAGCCTCACAGAAAATAGTCTAGCGGTGTTAAATCACAAGATCTTGGAGGTCAATTCACAGGTCCAAAACGTGAAATTAGGCGGTCACCAAACGTGTCTTTCAATAAATCGATTGTGGCACGAGCTGTGTGACATGTTGTGCCGTCTTGTTGGAACCACAGCTCCTGGACATCATGATTGTTCAATTCAGGAATGAAAAAGTTAGTAATCATGGCTCTATACCGATCACCATTGACTGTAACGTTGTGGCCTTCATCGTTTTTGAAGAAGTACGGACCAATGATTCCACCAGCCCATAAAGCGCACCAAACAGTCAGTTTTTCTGGATGTAACGGTGTTTCGACATACACTTGTGGATTAGCTTCACTCCAAATGCGGCAGTTTTGTTTGTTGATGTAGCCATTCAACCAGAAGTGCGCTTCATAGCTAAACAAAATTCGCTTATGAAAATCGGGAACAAAGGCAATCTCGTTTTGGGCCCATTCGATGAATCTAAAAGCGTTGTTCAGGCTTGAGTCTATTCATGATGAATTGCCAAACCAAACTGAGAATAAATCACTTGACAGCTGTTAAATCGCTGTTAAAGTAACATATACAGAATTTAATACTTATCTTGTTAATTTGTACGGTTTATAATTATGATCGTATTTTAGCTTTAGCGCTCCCCAAAAAGTACATTATTATTGCATTCAATACATTATTATTTTGGGGGGGGGCGATAAAAATTATGACTGAAAATTGAGTCGCCAGTAGTGAAAGTTTAAGAACCACTTATTTACGGTGCCAGTTTTACTTATGGCAGTGATCTTCTTTTTGTTGCTTTACAGTTTTGACAATTTTAAAATTTAAGGGCAGACTAACACTAATTTTTTTTAATTTCTAATGATACTGCGGGTTGGTGTTTTACCATTGCAGAACTAGTACATTTCTCGGGAGCTGGTACATCTTTTTAGTGCGGTAGAGGTGTAATACCAATCCGCAAGTAATTTTCAAGCCGTTTCCACTACAAAGGGAGGCGCTTGAGCTCTAACGATGCGAAAGCATACTTAGAAACAAAATTTTTCCGAGAGCACTTAAGCCAAACAGGCATTCAAGGGATCTTTTACATGCAGTATATTTACACGACAAGGTCACTGTCTACTTTCTGCATCAACCGACTTGGTCCGGTATTGAACCCACAAGCTTAGGTTAAGTAGGCCAGCGACAAACCAACTAACTACACCACCTAGCCGGTGTATCAATAAAATAAGTTTAAAAGAATTTTACTTATCTATAACATACTGTAAAATAGTTTATGGTAATAATTTTCAATGTTAAATAAAATAATATGTGCAATAAATACAACAAAATGTTCGCTAAGTAGTTACTAAAAATTTAGTTATAAGAATACATTTGATGCGAAATTTGAGCTTGATGACTTTTGATTATTTCCTTTATATTTGGTCATAAAAATTATGATGCATTCTCATTTCGAGATTTACATTTAAAACTTTCGATCTTTTTTTTCATTTTTATATTTGTTAATGCTGAAAATTCGAAAAAAGCTTTTTTTTTCTATTATGAGGTAACCACCTCTTATTTTAATCCAGAAAGAATTGATTAATTCTTCTGGAAGTTTGAAATTAAATCTGGATTATTACAGAGCAAATTGGTTTTCCCTCTTCATTTAAAGTAAATTCATGTAGAAATGTACCCGTTATTCCAAATGGATTACGAACCCAAGCAACTTTTTTTACATTCATCTATCCACTAAAACAGGGGTGTACAACCCGCGGCCCGCATGTGGCCCGCCTTGAATAATTTTGCTACCCGCGAGATTCTTTACAACTTTACAGAATTCGACTATTTTGTACAATATTTTTGGTTTAAAAAGGGGGGGTTGGAAAGTATAAATCCTGTAACTGGTATTGTTTTATCACGTTGCTTCTGTTACTGCGAATCTCTTTTTTCAAAATTGAAAAATTTATCAAACATAACTTTTGTGCTCAATCTTAACGCACGAAAATCTGCTACATCAATTACGATACGCAAATACACATGCATTGAGATCGACTTGTAAAAATTAAATGAAAGTTGAGAAAAGAATATCTCTATAATTAAATAAATTAAAAATTATTTGATCCCTGCATTATTATTATTACATTATCAATGTTTGTATTATTGAAAAGCAATAATAATATATCAGGCTATTTTAAATTTTCACTCCAACAAATGTTTGTAATGAATCCAAATCTAATATAAAGATATATATTTTTATATGCGGCCCGCGGGGTTGTAAATCTCTTCGGAAATTGCCCGCGTGGTCATTTGGGTTGGTCATCCCTGAATTAAAACATAAGTTAAGTATACCACGAATATTCTTAGTATGTTTCTATAAAACGGTAGAATGATTTGGTATGGCCGTGGGTAGCCTAGTGGTTAGAGTATCGGACTCCAGACCGGAAGGCCTGGGTTCGATGCCCGTGCCATCAAATACCCTCCGAGTACACACGGAGTACGTGCTCGTTAAATCAGTGGGTCCGAAAGTCTTGTAGGCTGAATCGTTAGTGCAGGGGACAGGAGAAAATTTCCCTCTCCTTCTGTTCCATGCCAAAATTGTGGAGGTGGTGTCGCCATCTAACGTCCCTTCCGAGAATTTCACCTAGCTAATTCGTACTGACACCTGTATAGTGCTCAAGGTCTAGGCCAACGACAGGCGTACTTCTAGCCCCTTGCCACGATGAATTTCGTGGGCCTCGTTCTGACTATGTCAGACAAGGGGCATTAGCCACAACAACAACATGATTTGCTTCCGGATTTTATAATTTTTTTTCACAGAGTATGATTAATAATTTTTTTTAATTTTCGTGCACATACTTCAAAAATTTGGTGGCACACAAAAGTACCACGGCACAGTGGTTGAGAATCTCTGACTTATAATGCCCAAATCATTTTAAGATACAAATGTGCCTTTTCATACTTTCTTACAATTTTTTTTTTTCAAACCATGAATGAGATTGCTCGTTGAAATTCTCATCACAGCCTCCAAATTAATGTCAGCCACTTTGCATCTACATTTCCTCTTGGTGATCTTCATGCAAGAAAAATTTTACTTAAAAATATATGTTGACCCAAATATAAAGAACATTTTCTATCTAACTTTCTGAAATCTTGATGGGCCATATAAAAAACTCTTTGTAGACTGCAGGGAGCACGTAGACCACTATTCATCTACTTCCGTGTTATACGATTTAAAAGTCAGAAATACTAAAAACATAATATATAGAAACGAATACGGTCCATTTCTAAGCTATCACCTTGCTTTTTAATTACAAGTAAATCGAAACAAATCTTTCACACATAATATCAGTTGATCAAGCATCATTCGAAATCTTGTTTATTCAAGTACAACCTCTGACAATAAAATTCGATGAATGAAGTCATAACGGCCCATCAGGCAACACTAGCGAAACAAAACGCTGTACATGCTTTAGGTTCTGACCATATGCCTCCACCGTTGTTCCCTTGAGACTCATTCTTGTTCCGTGTAAAACTTGTTTTACAAAGGGCTTGTTTAGTACGTTGGTTCTTAACTGAGAACAGGGACATGAATGAATAAAAAATCCCAATTTAAAGTTTGTTTAAGCTTGGCAAGACACCAAAAGAAACTTTGGTGATGCTGGGACTTTTTTATGAAGATCAGACACTGCCCATGAAGTGTGTGTACGAGTGGTTCGCTCGAAAAGCGAGGAAAGTGTTTCTGACAGCCCCCGTAGAAAATTACTGGTGATCTCCGTCAGTGACGAAAACATTCACACACACAGAAAGTGAGGAAATTAATCACTTAAGATCGTCAATTAACTGCGCGGGTGATAGCTGATGAATTTCAGATTAACCGTGAATACGTGCGACAAATCGTTACCTAGAATATAGAAACAAGAAAAACGTGTTATCGATATTGACGATATTCCAGTGCTTCTCAAACTTTCAATATTGGCGACCCAATATTTAATCCTAACTTTCATCGCGCCCCCCACCATACAATACCAATGTATTGAATTCAATATAATACTACACTTTGATTCTACAACTACAATACGATTTAAACCTCTTAAGTGCCGCTGATGTATATAAACGTCTCGCTCAGCCAAAGCGTTAATTACCCCGGACGTATATATACGTCTTTACGAAGTATGATCTTTTCTGTCCACTGCTATCCATAAAGTTATTCCGAAGGCTTTGGAATGCAATAAAAGGACCTGGGCTGTGTTTTCGAAGGATTTATTTATTTCAGAGGATTTGCTTATTTATTCTCTCCCCCTCCCGCCAATGCATCACATACGCATGCGTACGTGGAAAACGGTGGCATTGGAGAGTGAATAGCGTAACTTTTAATCGACAGTTAAGAGATTAATTATAAACTGTACAAATTATCAAGATCAGTGGTAATTTTTGTTTTTAATTTTTATATATGATAAGACTGGGGTCACTGATAATTGTTGAATTTGTTCTTAGTATTGTTAAATTAATCATAAAACACACATCGTGCAGTGGTGATGCATTTATAAGTGTATTATATCAGAGTAAATGTTTATTTTATTTTTATTATGTTAGAATGTATTTTGTTTGATTACTTTCAGTAAATTAGTAATTTTTTAAATAATCATATGTTTTCGACTTTTCAATATGCTCGCGCCCCCCTCGTAGAGTTATCACGCCCCCCAAAGGGGGGTGCCCACAGTTTGAGAAACGCTGTGGTATTCCTAACATCCAGCAAAACGTAACGAGGCTTTTGAACTCCATCCCGAAATAAAACCTCTTACAAAGTTTTCAGGACATGTTTAGCATATATCAGCGGTGCATAGTTCTGGGAGGTGACTATTTTGAAGGACAGTAAGTTAATTTTCGATAATATTTCCTCTACGTTAATGGTACAGGACTATTCACCAAACTTTACTGTCAAATATTGTATATTTGATGCTCCTAGAAGTATTAGGATTAACTAAACATTTTCTGGACATATTTCGTAATTAATTAGTAAATGTTATCATCATTTAATACTTATAGTGATTTTTATTTAGTTCACACAAATATACCTATATATATATATATATATATATATATATATATATATATATATATATATATATATAGAAAATGACTAAAATTACTTACACACAAAAAGCAAAAGTAATATTTTTCTTTTCTTTAATTAAAGGAATGCTCAAAATTCATTGATCAGAATGGATCATAATAGATATAAAGTTGAAACTCCCCTCTCAATTATGTTAATTAAAATTTCCAATTATACTCTTAAGACAAGAATTGAGATTATAATTAAGACAACGTCATTCCTTAGATATTCATCAAAGCAAGCGGACCTAAATTAATATTTTTCTAAAACTTTCCAGGGAGTTTTCTTTTATCCATTCTTCTATGCAATTGAATACTTTGTCATGAAATAATAAATCCGTTGGGGAGGAAAAAATCATTTAAGGAAGGTAATTTCATTAAGCTTTATAAAGAAAGAAGGGAAAAAGATATATTATCCATGATGTATAAAAGAGCCGGTAATGCATAAACCTTTTTTAAAGATTTAATTTTCCACTTCAACTATCTCTGTTAGTTTTGGATTGAGGAATAATGGTGAAAAGATAAGCAGATTTTGAAACTCAGAATGACTCCGCGAGTCATTGAAAAAAAGTTCCGAAACTTTTGATCTCTTATTTCAAAAAGAAGAAGTTCCAGTTAGTTTTCATTGTATTACCTGAAAAGTTTGCTCGAATGGGAACTATTCTTGAGAAGTATACCACCAGATTTATGAAATAATCCTGGGAATAAACCCAAATTCGTAAAAATATTGAAATATGAATTTTATTCGCAAATCTCTACAAGGAACATCCTTTAACAAAAAAAGTGACATAAATAATATCTAAAATTTTAAGAAATTGCATTCAATAATTTGTATTTTCCTATATTTGACTAACGAATACCCATCAAAACTATCGAATTTATAGAAAACGGTTTGTGTATGTGTTTCACTTGTCTTTGAAAATAGGTAACTATACTTTTGAAATTGTAAAACAGTTTACTTAGGAACTCTAATCTCATGCAGAAATAATTTGAAATTTTAAATAAACAATAGAATTTGTTTGGCTAATAGAAGTTTGCATGACCTCAGAAACCATTTCAAGTATATTTCTATAAACACCAAGATGAGCATATATACCTAATCAGGCCTATTGATCTGTGTTGAAGTGAATGTTGGGCCCTCAATAAAGCAGAGGAAGAAAAGTTTTTCATTTTCGAAAGAAAAATCTTAAGGAAAATCTTTAGACATATTCAAGAAAACAATGAGTGGAGAATTCTTTACATTCATGAAATTAGCAGGAAATATGAAGGAACTGGCATCGTGAGAACTATAAAAGCATCACCTATTAGGTGGCTGGGTCATCTGTACAGCAGCACTTCTTAAACTGTAGGCCACGCCCCCCTAGGAGGTGATAACCCTAGAAAGGGGCGTGGACATATTGAAAAGTCGAAAGTAAAAGAATATTTCAAAAAATGATTAATTTTTAAGGTAAATCAAACAAAATACATTCTGTCATAATGAAAAAAATACATTTATATTGATATAATACACTTATAAATGTATCAGTACTGCACAATGAACTTTATAATTATCTTAATAATACTAAGTTAAAAACAAGTTTAATTATTACCAGTGACCGCATCGGTTGGTCATATGTAAAATTATATGCAAACATTAACACTTATCTGGATCATTTGTTCGGCTTGTAATTAATCTCTTAACTGTAGACTAAAAATTACGCGATTCATTCCCAATGCCACCGTTTTGCATGTATGCACGCATATGTGATGTACTTTGGGGGAGGGAGAAAGGGAAAATAAGAAAATCCTCCGAAATAAGTAAATCCTTCTCAAACAATGTTAAGGTCATTTTATTGCATTCCAAAATCTTCGGAAAAATTTTATGAATAGTAGTGAATATATTTCGGAAAGACATATATATACGTCCAGTGCAATTTACGCACTGGCTGAGCGAGACGCTTATATACACCGGTGGCGAAGAGTTTCAAGTCGTATTGTAGCTTTAGTGTCAAAGTATCGAATAATCACATTCAATACGTCGTTATTGTATGGGAAGGGAGCGCAATGAAAATTGTGATTGAATATTGGGTGGCAAGTATTGCAAGTTTGAGAAGCACTGCATATTCCGATGCTTTTTCTACCAAAAAAGTAACTTTCTTGAAAATTGAAGGGACCATACATAAAGGACGACCCGTCCCTCTCCCCCCGATGGTTAGACGAAATTGAAAAGGTTCTCAAACTAATCGGAATCAAACGATGCAAGGCAATCGTGACTGATAGGGTCAATTGAAGGTAGATCAGCGAGTCAGCCTTAGCCTGTAAAAGGCTGTTGAGCCTATGAAGAAGAAGAAAAGTCTCACTTGTAATACTATACTGGTTTTATTTGTTGTCAACACCAAGAGCAACAAATATCAAACTTAGAAGAGGGATAATATACAGCGGAAAATTGAAATGATTTAATATCAAACTTTCTGCAAGGTCAAAAAGATGATGAAACCAGTATAAAGTGTTGTTACCATGACTTACAATAACCACTACTATACGTCTCGACATCCAATCCCCGCTCCCTTCTTATATTATCAAAAACACATTCCGAGCCAGTTTTTCTCCTATCATCCACGTCCGTCAGGTGGTAGATTAGAAGAGACCAAACCAGAGAATTATACTAAAACATTAATGCAATCCGGTAGTTGAAAAGAACTTCAACATTTCGTGCCAAGTATGAAAGCGCATTTTCATGTGGGAATGTTGTAGTAGACAAAAGTTTTGTGATTATTTTTAGCCAGTGTTTCTCAAACTGTGGGCCACGCCCCCTAGGGGGCATGATAACCCTACAAGGGGGGCACGAGCATATCGAAAAGTCGAGAACGAAAGATTATTCAAAAAAATATCAATTTACTGAAAGAAAGCAAAACAAAATACATTCTGACATAATGAAAAGTAAAATATACATTTAGACTGATATCATACACTTATAAATGCAACAGTACTGTGCAATATGTTTCATGATTAATTTAACAGTATTAAGTTAAAAACAAGTTTAATAATTACCAATGATCCTATGGGCATGTCCTAAAATTATATACAAAATTTAATGCTGATCTTGATAATTTGAACGGTTTATAATTAAAGTCGTATTGCAGCTTTGCAACAAAAAATATTGTCATTGAATTCAATACATTGTTATCTTCTGAAAGGAGGGCGCGATGAAAATTATGCTTGAAACTTATGTCGAAAGTATAGAAAGTTTAAGAAGCACTGTTTTAAGCATAGTTCGTTATAATAAAATAAATAAAATACAATACCCTTTTAGACTTTTTTAATACTCATAGATAGCAGAAAAAATTGATATATATATATATTAACCCTTAACTTCACAATTTTTTAAATTTCTATGAAAAAATTATATCAGCTAGTTCTCAAGTAATAATAAAAGGGGAAAATATATTTTTAAAAAATTAAGCTGTTTTAAATTTAATTTCGGTCATTTTTTTGTTTGTTGCAGAAGTGCAACATTGCGCAGTAGCGATGTAAATAACAAAACTTCTTTTATATGAGGATTTTATTATTCATGATAAAATGTTTAAATTTCCTACCTGGTAATTTATTTCGTCAATAAACAAGAGGAAGCATAAAACATAATGAATTCTTTGTATAGCAAAAGAGGCCTCAGAGATTTTTATAATTGTTGTGATTTCTGAAAAAAAATGTACTTCCATCCAGTGACAAAATTAGCATGTATTTCGTAGCAGTAAACTTTTTTTCTCAGATAAGTGATTTGTAGGTAATTAAAAAGATACTTAGTCTGTTAAATTAAAATCAATCATATGTTGCAGAAATACAACAGTGGGAAGTTAAGGGTTAATGTTAATAGTTCAAAGGAAACTAATTTATGGTGTTAAGGAAAATAATGAATTGACATAAGTAACATAATAATAACAGTTATGGTAAAGTTTATTGTAACATGCATACCAAACTGTTCAGATATTTGGTTTCGTTATGTCATAGAATTTCTAATTACAAAATGTCACGTAATCTCTCCAACATTTTATGACAATTCAAAATCCAAACTTGAAATCTTCGCAGATTCTTAAAGGATCATGCCCTATTTCACAAATGTTAATGATTGATTTGCTTTTTACTCTGAAAATGGAGAAAATATTACGAATCATATGCGCAAAGTGCCTAATATCCAATCCCTAGACAGTTTTTGAACCTCTGAAACTAATAATAAGATTCGGATGCAATTTGGAACATTAGCTATTTAGACCATTTTCTGGCTGAATTTACATAAAACGAATTCCGTAATGAAAAAATGAATTCTTGAGTTAACTATGCCAACCACTTATTAAGTTAATTATATATAATCCTTTAACCTCATAAGTTACTTATATTTCCTATCTATTAAATGACAGTACTCTTTAGACATAGTAAGATATTGAATCAAAACATATAATTTACAATTTTCCTTTCTAGTTCTACTATATAGAGAGAGATCAAGAGACGTTCAGAAAACTTGGTTACACTCGAACACTGTTGGCCAATAACACTTTATTGTGACTAGGAATACAATGCAATCAAAGCACATGTGCTGCAAAGCTATTTATTTACATAATCCTCAACTGGGTGTAAACGCTTTTGTCAGAAGGCAGAGCCAACAATTCATTGCTCTAAAAATAGAAATCTGTTGAGTCAGCATATAACAACTGTCTGAAGGTATCCGACTACGTTCGGAACCGTGATTTTGCAAAAGCGCATAAATGGATAGTTTTCATGATATTTAGTGTCACTTAGATTAGAATATATGCATAAAATTTTTTTAAGTACATTTTGACAAAACTAATTTATTTAAATACAATATTTTGGAAAAAAATTAACTTAGAATAATCTTTTTTCCAAATCTTCTCCTTTTGAGAAAAATGCTTCTATTATAATAATATTTTGCCTGTATATAGATCAGACCTCTCTACAGCGGCTCAACTAGAATTTTTGAAATATATAACTTAGAAGTGGGTTTATTCATATTTTACGACAACAGAGGGGTGCAATTTTAAGAAAAAAACGCCGATAATTATTTCAATTGTTGGTAACTCTGAAAATAATGTGAATTTTTAAAAATTCTAGTTGAGCCTCTGTAGAGAGGTCTGAGCTATATACAGGCAAAATATTACTATAACAGAGCCATTTTTCACAAAAGGAGAACATTTGGAAAAAATTATTCTAAATTAATTTTTTGTCAAAATATTATATTTAAATAAAGTTTTTTGTCAAAATGTCCTAAGGGGTCTCAGGGGTGTTAAATTTCTCTAGGGGTCTGAAAATATAAACGATTTTCAAACGGGTATAATTCTTTTAAATTTAAATTAAATGATTCGAATCTTTTACCTATTTAAAATAGAATAGGGCTTCAGAAAAGTATAAAATGTTTAAAATATAATAATAATTTTAAAAGTCATAAGCATATGAAAATTCTATAATAAATATTAAGTATTTTTTGCTTTGTGCACACTATTTTCTAAAATATTAGCCTCTGATGTATAAAACTTTATAGAATTATACAATGCATCATACTCTTTAAACCCTACCTAATTTTAGTATTATATATCTTTTGTATTTCAAAATATTTATAAAATATTGCAGTTTTTTAAATATTTTTTAAAAATGTATTTTTTTATTTATTAAAATATGTAAGTTATTATTCTATTTATATAAAAGTAGCTACAAAGTATTAAGAATACATTTGTCTTTATAAATGAACTTATAGCTAGTAATTAAACCTACTCTTTTAGAAAATAGCATGCGCGACGTAAAACTTAATAAATATTTCTTATAGAAAAGTTTCTTATTTTCATATGCTTATATTTTTTTTAATTATGATTATATTTTAAACATTTTATACTTTTCTGAAGCCCCATTCCTTTATAAGTAATGTGTAAAAGATTCGAATTATTTAACTTAAATTTAAAGAAATTATGCATGTTTGAAAAATGTTTATATTTTCAGACCTCTAGAGAAATTTAACACCCCTGTGATCCCTTTTAAAACAATCTTATGCATGTATTCTAATCTGAGTGATACTAAATATCATGAAAATTATCCATTTATGAGCTTTTTTAAAATCATGGTTCCGAACGTAATCGGATACCTTCAAAAAATCAATTTTTTTAATTACCATTAAATTATTTTCAAATTTGCAGGTAACGTGTAATATGTTACTAGATGTCAATGTACAAATTTTAGTCAAAATATTTTTAATAGTTTCTGAGATACTAAAATTTTTAATTTTAATTGTACAGAATAATAACGTATTTCAAAATGCTCCATGCGCAACCAGATTCAGTCAACGCTGTCAATATCCTTTCATAATGTTCATTTTATACATAAAAATGAAACTTTGTGAAGATTTTTTCATATTTCTCTTTTTAGAAAATTTAGAAATGATTTATGTTGAAAATTACATAGTTTTTTTCCTTAAAAACTAACTAAAATGTTTATATTTTCTGGTTTTTATTATTTTCCCTTCACTTAAATAAAAAGACCATTCACTAGCATATATTTATACACCAATAGAAAATATTTGCGCAAATTTTCACTGCAATTGGGGAAAAAATGTGTTGCGCAGGAAACATTTTAAAGTTATTGAAACGACAAAAATTACAATTCCCTTAAATGAAGGTTTTAATTATTATGATGATTATAAGTCCTCAATTACATTTAACAAAAACAATTATTACTATAATTAAAAGATACCATATTATTTACAACTTATATACTGATTTTCTTTATGTCATTATAATAGTGTGTGTGTGTGTGTGTGTGTGTGTGTGTGTGTGTGTGTGTGTGTGTGTGTGTGTGTGTGTGTGTGTGTGTGTGTGTGTGTGTGTGTGTGTGTGTGTGTGTGTGTGTGTGTGTGTGTGTGTGTGTGTGTGTGTGTGTGTGTGTGTGTGTGTGTGTGTGTGTGTGTGTGTGTGTGTGTGTGTGTGTGTGTGTGTGTGTGTGTGTGTGTGTGTGTGTGTGTGTGTGTGTGTGTGTGTGTGTGTGTGTGTGTGTGTGTGTGTGTGTGTGTGTGTGTGTGTGTGTGTGTGTGTGTGTGTGTGTGTGTGTGTGTGTGTGTGTGTGTGTGTGTGTGTGTGTGTGTGTGTGTGTGTGTGTGTGTGTGTGTGTGTGTGTGTGTGTGTTAACTAAAATACTATATACTAAAACTAAAATTTTCCAGCCCCATCACTGAGGTCCTTCTTTTCGCTATTTTTATAATTTTTTTTATATTTTTCAATTTTTTCTCTTTTTTTATACTGTTCTGAAGTTTTTCTCTTTCTTTGCGACAACCTTTGGTTATCGCGTCTATGGGCAATTTTTATTGGAGCGTCTCCCATTTCACTATTTTTTTAATTTTAACATTTCAACGTAGCCAATATTTACTTCGCTGATCACTGCTGTTACTGCAAGATCAATTCTTCTCTTTCAAGCAAACACATCTTTGGAACATTTCCTCCAAACACAACTGTGCAAACTTTCATTGGTATTTTGGGTTTTGCCAGAAACACAGGTAAGAAGAATTTCTTTCGATGCAAGGTGCTGGTACATTGGCAAAATTTTAGCAACTACTTCTTCTGACAGCTTTGTTTTCATACTTTTATGACTACCTGGTACTTTATTATCTGCCTCAGCTCTATTATAAAAGCTCCAGGATAGCTTTCCTTCAGGGCATTTGCTTTGCATTGGCTTTGCATCAGTTGACATACAATGAAAAATAGTTGCTAAAATTGACGTCTTTATGTTATCAACCTCTGGAACATTGTCGACAATCGCTTTCCTGTAAAAATTCTGTAACTTAGTTACAGCTGCGTCAGTCAAACTACCTTGTTTACGACCACCTAATGTCACACCTTTCACCCTCCACTCTTTAAATTTATTCCGGAGTGCTGTTCCTAAGCGTTTGGCTATGGGATTGACACACTCTTCTTTTATTGCAACAAATCTCAATAGTTCATTCAATTCAAAATTGTTTTCCTTCTTGAGTAGCATACAAATTGCTTTGGAACACAATATCCTCCAATAATTTCGCAGTAATAAATGGCAAAATTACTCCAAGAGAAGTAAGATTTTGCAAATCTAAAACTTCAAATGCAGGACCAGTGGTTTCCGTAAATTCTGGAGATCTATTTTTTATACAGTTTACCTCATTTTACTTCTGGCTGGGAAGTAGAAAGACACTGTATCTCATCAATTTCTTCATCATCTAAAGAAATATTTTTCCCTTAGGAACATTTTCAACGTAATCTTCATTAGTATCACTATTATTAGAGGCTGCTGAATCATCTTCTGATAGGAATTCTTCAAATATAGCAAATGCCTCTTGAACAGATGTGTTTTCTAGTCATTATTACACAAATATTCTCAAATTCTACTTTACGTTGATAATAATAATAAAAATCATTGTACAATAATCTTATAAAATGGAAATGCTAATTAAAAATATATACACATCCATTAAAAAATATTCAAAGATTTGTATGCGCCTCAATAACATACAAACGTTTAATCCGAGCAGAAAAGCTATAATGAAAGATTTTCGAACCCAAGAACCTCGTACCCCACCTATTGTAAATAAAGTTTGCTTATATTTCTCACACCCAACATTCTCACGTAATTCTAAGTGCTCTCTCTCGAGTGGATGAAGGACGAAAATTTCAAGGTCATTTTTCTGTTCTATGTGAACAGTGGATAGAACATCTATCCACATATAAAAGCTTTCCAAAAACCTAAATAAAACTTTTTTAACTGCACAACTTCTTAATTTATTCAGATGAAATAAAAATATACTTAAGACTTGTCAAAAAAATTTTCACAGATCAGAAATTTTATTTATAGTAATCAAAATACAATTTGTAGATTTGCACCCTAGAAAATTGTTTCTGAATACCCATCAGAGAACATGAAATGCAAAAAAAAAAGTATCGTGCTGTCATCTGTATTCATTTTCATGCGTATTAGCTTCAATTAATGGATGTGGATAGGCTAAATATCCACCACCTGCCTGGAGAAAAAAATTTTTGTTACGTGGCTAGACCTTTTCGCCACTGCCCGCGAAAGGGTTTTACTGGGCATTTTAAAATTAATACAATTGCTGGTAATAACACTAACCCCGGCCTTAGAAGAGTTACAAATGATTACGTTATACCATTTGACTTTATTTTAAACACAGTTTTTCATATTATTTTTCTACAAAATTTTATTTCATGTTAAATTCTGTTCCTAAAACTGAACGTTCCTGCTTGACGTAAGGAACTCAGAGCAACTACTGTGTTGATTGAAGTCCGTTTTATATATAACTTGTATATGCTACGAAATCAATATGAATTCAACTTGAAAAAAAAGTGCAATATCTCTATAAGAACCAAAGACATTCACCTGAAATAACAAGAAAAAAAGACCGGGAAAGGTGTTCTTATCGAGCATCTTCCAAAATCTGTCTTCGAAGAAAAGTCTGATGAAATTTTGAGTTGTCAGCGCCTTCTTCGCCTCATGAATATTTTATGTTTCCCATTGGACTGAGAAGAATTCTTGTTTCGCTTTTTCAATTTTGCCGAGCGCTAAGGTTTATACTCTTGAGCAGGTGACTTTCGTGAGTTTCTTCAAAGTGCCCCAATATCCAATAAAAAAAGGTTCCCTCACAGGGTTTTTTTTTCATTTAAGGTGAAAATAAAGCATACATTTTGTGAAAATTTGTTTGACCTTGAACAAAGTTTTTAAAAACTTTAAATTGATCTTAATACAGTTTAATGCAGTGATACTCACCCTGTGGCCCACCGGCTTTTTCTGAGTGGCCCGACCATGGCCCAATGCACTAAGAAATTCAGTTATTTTAGAGCAATGTACTAAAAATTTAAATGGAAAATCTATCAATCAAGCAATCATATCTAGCAATGTTGCTATCAATTGGCTTTTTTTTATAATAAAATGTAAACAAGAGGCTTGGTCACGGTTGAAAGAAAATCGAAACTACCCCATAATTCATTACAAAATACATAAAAGTAAATATTTTTTGTAGGGGGTTTTGTAGAAAGGTTAATATAGTGTTAAAGTAAAGGCGAAAAAAATGAGTCAAAGGTTAAACATTTTGATTAATTTTGCTTAGTCCAATGTAGCTTTGGTCTAATAGTGATTTCTTCTCCATTATCCTTATGGTGCAGCCCGGTGGGAATAAAAGTTGAGTACCCCTGGTTTAATTGGTGATAATTTTCTTCCATCTTTGAACATTTCTTACTTAAAAGGAATGTAAAAATTTGCTTGAATATTCGATTTTCTTAATATATAAACGTATTTTGAAATATTTTCCTTCCTCAGTGGCTCAACAGCCCAGGCTGGGACTTGGCCTTCTCAAGAAGCTTTTTCCAGAACAGCCTCCTTCCTGCTAGTGTTCACCAGTTTTTATTTTCAAAACTAGGAGATCTTTTTCTAAGCCATCAATCCATTTTAGATTTGGCCTGCCTTTTCTCCACATACCAATTGGTTGGGTATTGAAGACTTCTTTAGTACTGTTGTTTCTGTCCGTTCTGACAACATGGCCTGTCCATTTAATTCGTTGTACTTTGATCAAGTGAAAAATGTTTCTCTGAATATAAATTTATCATCAAAATATTGAAGGAGAGTAATTTTTAATTACATCTGAAAAAAATATAAGTTATATTAATGAACAGCATTAAAAAATAGTCATAATGAAATTCATGACAGTAAAAAACTAAACTCATTTATCTCAAGATAGTGCATTTTACTCTTACTGTTAGAAACTTTTTTTTGTAAAATTAATTTTAATCAGTTTTATTAACTCATCTTCCTCATTTAAATAATATTTATTTTTCGAAGCTGTGTATGCTAAGATTTGAAATGTACTGCACTGTTCTTGAGCGTAGTCAGAAGAAAGGATTGTTGTTTTTAAATTCGTCCTTTTTTTATGAAGGGTTAGCCGTCAACCCCAATCGGAACTATACACATATTTTAACCTAGAACAATCTGAAACTGAAAGTAATTTGCATCTATGCAAATTATTTATCTGCAACGGAGAAGGGGAGATTTTTTAACGCTTTCCAGTGTGTGTGTTTGCCGTTATATATGTTACCGTTAAAATGCATAATTCAGTTATTTTATAGAATAACTAAGTGTTTCATGAAATAACTACACAAGTCAGTTAAAGTATATAATAGATGAAAAATTTTTACCTTATCTAGTTATTGTGTGAAATAAGTAGTTATTCTATGAAATAACTAATGATAGATCGTTAAAGTGAAAAATAAACAATTTCAAAGATATTTTATTAATGAATGTGTATCATAAGTAGCTAAAATCACTCGAAAATACATTTTATCCCTATTACGGATGATTAATTGATAAATAATAAAGAAAAGCAGATGATATAATTTGTTACTGCTCGTACTGGTAACCTTAGTCGAACAGAAAAGAAAAAAAGAATATGTTGCAGAAATAGTTATATTTAAATATTATTAAAAAAAATACATGCAGGGAAAAAAACTGCTGCTTCATAAAAACTTTGCGTAAACTTTTTCAAACAAAAATGTAAGAGAATATTAATTTGAATTTTACTATATACGTTTATTTTACTTTGCATTATTTATTAGAGCAAGGATCGCTGTGATGACACTTTGAATTGCATTGCATATTATTTTTGAAACAAGAACACTTTTTACTGTTACATTTTTTTTTCATTTCAAAGCAGATATAAGCGGTTCAAAACTGACTTAAAGCAGCTAGAACCGGTTCAAAGAACTTTCGAGCACGGTATTTCATACTTTAACGATCAAATAATCGTTTTATTCTATAGAATCTTTAGTTAAGACATATAATATTATACACTTTAACTAATGTGTTTAACTAGTTATTTCATTAAATGTAACTTGTCTGGTGACTCTATGAAATATCACATTTTAACGGTAACATTACACTCTTACTCTGAGTGAAATTCAAAATCTTGAAAAAAGAAAGTGCACTT
Source organism: Trichonephila clavipes (assembly GCA_019973935.1). Lineage (NCBI taxonomy): Eukaryota > Metazoa > Arthropoda > Arachnida > Araneae > Nephilidae > Trichonephila > Trichonephila clavipes. Next base: position 265,842 of record BMAU01021069.1, on the reverse strand, counting down.
TATACTGTTTGCTCTTATATTTCAGAGTATGACGCACACCTATACTTGTTGTTGTTGTTACTAATGCCACCTAATCGGCAAAGGTCAGATCGAGGCCCACGAAATTCATCATGACAAAGGGCTAAGTGACACCTGTCGTTAGCCGTAGCTTTGAGCACCATACAGGTGACAGTACGGTTTGTATCCTTGTCACCCCAATTTAGAGGGAGAACACTCTGGGGGTGGTCAGAGGCCTCTCATCTCTCTTCCTCTTCCACCAACCACACGAGAGGACTTGCGGCTCGACGGCTATTTAGAGTACTCCCATTCCGCGAAGGCACTATACATTTATAAACATCCATGTCTTCTCCGGGATTCTAACCCAGTCTCTACAACACCTATGCTTTAAACTGTGTTTTCTTTTTTTTTAAGTTTTAGGTACATTCGCTAAAAAATAGGCACCTTTTTTTTAAAAAAACAGAAACTTATGATGCACATGCGCAATGCCCTTAATCTTTTGAAATCTAGAAATAGTCTGAGTGAATAATTAAAGCATGGAATGAAAAAAATTAATCCTGACAGAATAAAAAAATAATAATAAATATATACCTATAATATTCAAGACGGTATGGAGGAAAATTAATTTATTTATGGATTAGCATTGATTCATTCGCGAACAGGTCCCTAATCACGCGTGTGACGTTATAAGCATGACGTAAGGATTTAAAGTGATGTCATGCGTACCGATCACGGATTGGTTCGTGATTGCATCATTAAATGGTGTCAGATGGAAGAATTTGATTTAAAAATCGCTGTCAAATAGTTCTAAATTAGAATGAGATTTAGAATTAGAGCTCCTATATGCTTTAATATGTACACTTGCCTCCAAAAGTCTGCGTACAGGCAATCATTTTACGTATTTATGCTATACTTACTAGTAAAATCTCGATTTAGAAAATCAAAATACTTGTCAGCAATTCTTCAAAATGTCCGTATTCAAACAACAGCAACAAAACTCACACCTTAACGATAAAAAACAAGATTGACCACCAAATAATCGCCAAAAATCTACATACACTTAAAAAAGCTTTTAAAGATCTTCTATTGTAAAATAATTGCACTAAATTGTGTTTTAACTAATTATAAGCTGAATAAGCTAATTGAAAGCTTTTGTGGTTTCATGACAGGCTACAGAATATAGATCGATATATTATTGAAAGAAAAATCATCATATAGATCTTTAAAAAAGGAGGAAAATTTTAAAACAATTGTTGAAATTGTTAATATGAGACATTTAGTGATTCAAAAAGTGTTCATAAACCACAAATCATCTAAAATTTTAACGTCCAAGCCAAGATTTGGCTTCCCGTCTTCAGCGTCACCTCAAGAATCTTGCTTTGTATTACATTTTATAAAAATAAATCCAAGACTATAAGCTGCACAAACAGCTAAAACTTTTGCTGAGATATTGCAAAAAAGTGAGACTTTAATTATAATTCGAAGAAAACTGAAAAAGGATGACTATCATGCCCGAGTTGCACGCAAGAATCCTTTCATCTTTCGAATGAACAGAGCTAAGAGATTGCCAAAAAACACCTAAATAGGTCATGTATTTTTTTGAAAAATGTTTTATATTTAATTGAAAGTAATTTTTGTAATTTAGCATCAAAAAGCATAAAAAATGCCAGTAAAAATTCCTGGATAGATCTCAAGAAAGAGAATTCTTTTTCGATTATCAAACATGGAGGAGGCATAATGTTTGGGGGTGCATTGGCAGCCTTTCGGCTAGTAATCTTGAATTTATTGAATCAACAATGTAAAGGACATTGGTTACTTGAACTTATTGAAGTACAATATCAGGGAATATACCGAGAAATTTGTAGTGAGTAATGATTTCTACTTTGAGATGTACACAGGTACCAAGCAAATGGCTCACATTATGAAGTGATTGTGAAGCCATGGCTGTTCTGACGTGTCCCAAACCTATTCCGAAAGTCAACCTAGTTCCCAGACCAAAGACCAATACAGCATTTATGGTATTTACTCGAGTGAATAATCAGGGAGAGTGCAATAACATCCAAGGAAATACTCAAATCTGTGAGAGTCGAAGAATGGAACAAAATATCTACAAATGAAGCAACTAAGCTAGTTAAATTCTCGCCAAATATGTTGAGAGAGTTATAGAAAGAACGGAATAGCTTAAAAAGTATTAACTTTTATTTACAATTCATTAATGTAAAGGTTTTCTCCAGTGTACGCAGACTTTTGACGCACATGACTTGTATCGTTCTCAAATAATAAATATTTCTGTTTTTTTTAATCTAATGTTCAAGTAATTGTTGCTTATACTACTTGAATTTAATACGTTAGAGGAATCAATAAAAAATAGTATTGATTCAGAAAGACTTCACATTTAATTAGCGATCTTTGCATGAATGAAAGATGATCGCCTGTACGCAGACTTTCTGGAGGCAAGTGTATGTCTTTGTGCTGTGCTGTTACAATTGTTGTAACAAAGTCATTGTCTCATAAACGTTGCATAAGATATTGATGGGAGGCCGCCAGCCCCTGAGATACAGTTGTAATTTTTGAATTTGCCCTGTTTACAGGAAATAGGGATTACACAGGAATGTGGGTGCGTCGGGTTCAACGGACCTGATGGCCGGCAAGGTTGTGTCCTTACGCGGACAGTGGAATCAATCAGGGTAGTAGATTGGACGGTAAAGAATCCGCTGATGGCCGGCAAGGTTGTGTCCTTACGCGGACAGTGGAATCCAATCAGGGTAGTAGATTGGACGGTAATGAATCCGTATACGGATTCATTACCGTTGGTAATGAAGGTCCGTTGAACCCGACGCACCCACATTCCTGTGTAATCCCTATTTCCTGTAAACAGGGCAAATGCAAAAATTACAACTGTATCTCAGGGGCCAGCGGCCTCCCATCAATATTTGCAGAGCCTGTCAAATAGAGTTATAACCATGATGGTGAAAAAATGAAATAGAATTCAATGAGGTGCGTGGAGATAAAATGGAAAACGAATGGACTAAATTCATATGATGTCATAGTCACATGATAACTGAGCCACGTGTTTTCGGCCAATCCGTTCATAAATTAATGCGATGTCATAATTATATGACAAATATAATCACGCGTTTCCAGCCAATTAGTTCATGTGCTTCACTGTTGCAAACTTTTGCTTTTTGCAGGAACTTTTTTTTAGAAAGTACATATTTGTCAAAGATATAATAATGTGCACATAGTTAAACAAAATACACTTAATTTAAAAGTATTCGTGTAATGTAAGTATTTTTTTTTAATTTTGAAAACTGTTAGAAGAATTTTAGCACGTGAACTCTTTACCCAATCATCAAATTTTAAATGTTATCCAAACTTTACAAGTTGAACAACTTAGCATGTCAATTTTTAATTAATGGGAAACACGTGATTGCCGTTATCATGTGACCATCATGAATTTAGTCCGAAAAAATGACGAAAGATTCAATAAGAAGAGCTCATAATGTATGCCATTTCTTTTAAATAAGCGATATTTCGATACAAGTAGAAATTTAATTTCTTATGCACCCGTAAATTTCGAGTTTATTTTTTGTGTTAATAGGACGCGCTATATACGTCGGATTATACGGTACTCAATTTTTTTAGTATTTTAGCTTATTATAGTCAACATATTATTTTAGTTACTTTACAAATGTGTCAAGACCATTTTAAAAAATTAAAATTAAATATATATCCCATTGGTGTCTAAAATTGTTCTTCACTAAACTTTACATAGAACAGCTTTAAAAACTAAATTCAACGTCCCGTTAATGGTAGAAGCAGGGATAAACATTGATATGTTTCTAATTATTTTTTTTAAATTTTTCTTTGTGTAATTTATTTCTTTCAAAGATCCCATGCGGGTTCCACTTATATAACTATGCCAAGATCTGCATTAAAGGAGGAAACTGCATTTTTTAATATATACTTTGCGACTTTCTTGGATATAGTCGAGAAGAGATTTTAATATACACTCTGTCGCAAAAAATATATGCACCCAGAAGAAATCAAGCTACAATCACGAAACTCGGCAAGAATGTAGTCTGGTAAGAGATATGCAAATGATTAAAATTTCGAAGCCAATGAGACAAGGCTAAGTGTGCTATGCGCATATTAGTTGCGCAACTGGGAGAGTTTAAAAGCATGAGTACGAGCGTCGTACGGCTATCCAAACGAATCTGATGACTTTCATAGACGATATTGAGACTTAGGATGCCTCCAAGACGTAACCGGCGGCAGTACGAGCAGCTGACGGACTTTGATAGGGGCCGTATAATAGGCCTCAGAGAAGCAGGTTGGTCGAATAGACGTATCGGCCACCACCTGGGTCGGAGCGATATGGTAGTTGCTCGGTGTTGGCAACAGTGGATCACAGAAGGTAGAGTGTACCGTCGCGGAGGGTCAGGACGTCCCAGGAACACAAATGATCGCGAGGATCGTGCAATCAGAAGAGTGGCCACTTCGGCACCAACAACGTCACTAGCATCGATTCAACGCCACTTACCTCCTTCCAGACATCCAGTGCCATCAAGAGAAACCATAAGGAGACGACTGACCGAAGTTGGCTTGAGGAGCCGACGTTTGCTAAGACGCTTACCACTGACCCCACATCATAGGCAGTGTCGACTGGATTTTTGCCGACCTCGGGCAACTTGGAGTGTGACAGACTGGAGACGTGTCATCTTCAGTGATGAATCCCGATTCAGTCTCAGTGCTGATGACCACCGCACACGTGTCTGGAGGCGCACCGGCCAGCGGTCCAATCCGGCATTTATTGTCGAGCGGCATACAGCAATTTCACAAGGTGTGACAGTGTGGGGAGCAATTTCTTGGGACACACGATCATCTTTAGTGGTCCTTCAAGGCACTTTGACAGCTCGCAGATACGTGGACGATATTTTAACGCCGATTGTGCTACCCATGCTATCAAGTCGCCCAGGTGCCATTTATCAACAGGATAATGCTCGTCCACATACTGCGCGACTCTCCCAACAATGTCTTCAAGGATATGACGTCCTACCATGGCCTGCCAGGTCACCAGATCTTTCGCCAATAGAGCATGTCTGGGAAGGCAACTGCAGCCGTCCTGAGATACAGGAGAATTAACTGCGCAGATGCAAAGACTATGGCAGGATCTTCCACAGGGGGTCATAAGTGATCTAATTGAATCGATGCCACGCCGAATTTCGGCTTGTATAGCTACCAGAGGTGGCTTTACTACTTACTGATTTTTAACCTTTTGCAAGCTGTAACCGCTTAATAAAATGATATTTTGTTCTGAATTTTTAATCATTTGTTTATTTTCATATACACTACATGCATACCAAATTTCGTGAATGTAGCTCAATTTCTTCTGGGTGCATATATTTTTTTGCGACAGAGTGTATATTATGAACTCTACTTCTCCTTAAAAATAAATATTAATCATAAATGCAAATTTCTATTAATATCCCTAGTAGTAAATTGATTAAGTATAGGGTAATAACCAGCAAGCTCTTGGCAAATTTTGGATAAAGATTGAAACAAACCGTAGTTCGTATTAGATAAATCAAGAAGCATAGAAGCACTCAACAACTTTTATTCAACCTAAAATCATAATACACTCTTATCTTAAGGACTAACATTCAATAAGAGTAAAATAAACCTAAAATTTAACCGAAAATAACAAATATTCACTTAACTGTTTTTGAAAACTTTAATTACAGCCAAGCTGGTTCCAAATCCAATTGCGCAGCTACGCTAGTAATAAATCCGACTCGCCAATATATTCCGATAACAAATAATCTAAGTCAGTGCTTCTCAAACTTTCTATACTTGCGACTCAGTTTTCAATCATAATTTTAATCGCGCCCCCCTCCATATTGAATTCAATAATAATATACTTTGACGTAAAACTAAAATACGACTTTAATTATAAACCGTACAAATTATCAAGATCCATAGGGTCACGGGTAATTATTAAACTTTTTCTTGACTTAGTACTGTTAAATTAATTATGAAACACATTGTGCAGTACTGATACATTGATAAGTGTATTATATCAGTGTAAATCTGTATTTTATGTCAGAATGTATTTGTTTTGCTTCCTTTCAGTAAATTATTATTTTTTTTTAAATATTTTTTGTTTTCGACTTTTCGATATACTCGCGTCCCCCTCGTAGAGTTGTCACGCCCCCAAAGGGGGGCGCACCCCACAGTTTGAGAAACACTGATCTAAGTCAATCTTTACTCTTACAACCCCAAAACCTCTCCTTACAACTATTATCGCAACATCTTCTCCGATCCAACTTCGGGTCACTTTAAATAGCAAGCTTAATCTGTATATATCACGGTTTATTCAATAGTTCAGGTTCTCAAATCAATAAAACAATTTATAAAATAGATTTCTGTATAGGTTCATTGAACACAAGTTGAGAACCTGCAACAAGCTATTTTATCTTTTTCTGTCTCGTTTGCTTCCTTTTTCTGCTTGCTTGCTGGTGATATTCACATCTGTTCCACTTTTCAAACTGGAAAACATGAACATATCTGTAAAATCAATTGCTTCAGTTCAATTTACAATTTGTGTGCGTTTGACTTTTTGAAAAAGTTATCGATTCGGTTAAAAAAAACTGTTTTCGAAAAATTTTCCTTCAAACTTGATTTTTTTCCCCTTCTGGAAGTAAAGCTGCGGCAAAACTTTTTTTCAATGAAATATCTCAAACATTTTTTTTTTACTCGAGGTGTTTACAAAGCTTTAAAGATAAACATAACGTAAACCTGAAGACTTTTTTAACGAAAAAAAGGGAAGAAGAGAAATTTGGCTCGCTTAAGGAAAAAAAACTTTTAAAAAAAATCAATTTTCATTCTCAAAAGTTGTATTAAAATATTGAGCTACTCAAACCTGGTAAGCCACATGAATATTTCATGATTTCTATTGGAATTGCGATAAATCTAACATCTATCCCTCAGCTTTTTGAACTTCGAACGTTTTCAGGCTTCGAATAAAACTTCTGTAAGCCTTAAGAGGTTCACTGTTAATTTAAATTTTGCATTTTGTAATTAATTCTAATCTGTTATGTCCATTAATGTTTCTTACTGTCCTTGCCAGCTCTCAAAGATGCGTGTACAAGCATGCTAGAGCTAAAGTGAGCTGTATTTTATTTTAAAAAGTATGAATGTCGCATATAGTCGAAAGAAGTATTTAAAGACCTGAAATGCATTTGCACTGAAACGGAGAAAGCAGTCAAGCATCATTCTAGCTTTACCTGAATTCCATTTGGAATGTAACTGTTTAATGTAACTTCTGGAATTTTGGTTGCTCCCCACGTATTTTACAGTTAACTAATAAATGTTCTATTTACGAGGGGAAAAAAGTTGATACTTATTCTTTCTTTATCTCTGTAAATGTAAAATCATTTCGATCTATAAAAAAATTATTTAGTTCTAATTTTGCTTATGTGCCGGCTGGGTGGCGTGGTTGGCTTGTAGCTGGTCTTCTGCACCCAAGGTTGTAGGTTCGACCCCGGCCCAAGTCATGATGCAAAAATTCGACAGCGACCAGGTGGTATAATCATACGACTTGCAAAAGATTCCTAGAGTATCTATTTGGCTTCGGAGCTCTCGGCAAAATTAAACCCTAGTACAGGTTTGCCTCGTCAGAACTCAGGTGCCTCCCTCAAGGGAGGAAACTGGACGTCAAAATTATTTGCGGTGATTGGTATTCGCCTACATGGTGCCATACTAAAAAGAAATACCAGCTTCCGGGTAATGTATTAAGTCTCCAACGATACAACATCAATCCGCAGCACATTAAAAATTAAAAAAGAAAAAAATGCTTTTTTGTAGTTCTTTTTTGTCTCTCTCTCTCTCTCTCTCTGTGCGTGCATTCATGCGAGTGGGCTAAGGTAGCCAGCAGCGGAATACTCTTTCCCCACGCATATACGAACTCAATCTTGCCCACTCATATCATGATAGCATTTGGCGAAGTATTTTGGCTTGGCGAAATTAATCCATGGTTAAGTACCAATTTCTCAGCAGAATATACAATTTCTCAGCAGAATATACAATAGATCAATTAAAAGTACCTAACTTCATAAGTGTGTTAAACATATCTGAATGTTCAAAATTTAATAATTTGCGTTATAATAGCTTGATAACAATTTTATTTGTTTCTGAAAGCATTTACAAGTACATACAGAACTATAACTTCTTATTTTGAATTGCGATTGAGAAATAAAGTAATAAATGAACTAAAAAAAATGTTAAGAATTTTCAAGAGGGAGTAATAAGCAACTTATTATCATATTCATACATATTTGTCAATATAAAATTTTAAAGATTTTCTTTATCTTTACAATTTGATTTCAAAATGCGCTTGATTCTTATCAAATCATTCATTCGCATTACAGAGTCTCAGGGGTATTAACTTTGTCTCGAAGGCTAAAAATATAAACAATTTCAATCACGAATAATTGTTTTAAAGTTAAGTTAAATAATTTGAATCTTTTACACGTTAGTTATAAAGGAATGAGGCTTTAAAAAAGTGTAAAATATTTCAAATACAACCCTAATTTTAAACATTATAAGCATATGAAAATAAGAAACATTTCTGTAAGAAATATTAATTAAGTTTTACGTTTCGCATGATATTTTCTAAAATAGTAGCTGTAATTACTAGCAATAAGTTGATTTATAAAGTTAAATGTATCCTTATTATACTGTAGCTAGTTTTCTATAAATAAATAGAATAAAAAACTATATTTTTTAAAAAATAAAAAAAATTACACATTTTTAAAACATTTTTTTAAAATTTAAATACTTTTCAAATATTTAGAAATACAAAAGATATAAAAAACTAAAATTAGGTACAGATTAAGATACATTTTATAATTCTATAAAATTTTATACATCAAAGACTACTATTTTAGAAAATAGCATGTGTGTGTGCAACGTAAAAATTACTTCAGATTTTTTACAGAAATGTTTCTTATTTTCATATGCTTATAATTTTTAAAATAATGATTATTTTTTAAACATTTTGTACTTTTTTTAAACCTTATTTCTTTATAAATAATGTGTAAAATATTCGAATTATTTCATTTTAATTTCAAACAACTATACCTATTTGAAAATTGTTTATACAGTGAAGAGCCAAAAAAACTGGTACAGACATGCGTATACAAATAAAGAGATATGGGGCCAATCAGAGTAAGGCGCTGCGGTCGGCAAAGCCTATATAAGACAACGAGTGTCTGGCACACTTGTTAGATAGGTTACTGCTGCTACATTGGCAGGTTATTAAGATTTTAGTGAGTTTGAAAGAGGTGTTATAGTCGGCGCACGAAAGGTGGGACATAGCGTCTCTGAGGTAGCGATGAAATTTGGATTTTCACGTACAACCATTTCACAAGTGTACCAGGAATCCGGTAAAACATAAAATCTACGACATCGCTGCGCAAGAACGGGACCAACAACGACCGACGATAATTATTAAGCTTGACAGAAGTGCAACTCTTCTGCAAATTGCTGCAGATTTTAATTTTGTGCCATCAAGAAGTGTCACCGTGCGAACCATTCAACGAAACATCATCGATATGGGCTTACGGAGCCGAAGGTCCACTCTTGTACTCTTGTTGACTGCACGATACAAAGCTTTACGCTTCGCCTGGGCCCGTCAACACCAACATTGGACTGCTGATGACTGGAAACACGTTGCCTGGTCTGAAGAGTCTCGTTTTCAATTGAATCGAGCTGATAGACGTCTACGGGTATGGAGACAACTTCATGAATCTATGGACCCTACATGTCAACAGGGGATTGTTCTAGCTGGTGGAGGCTCTGTGATGGTATGGGGCGTCTGCAGTTGGCGTGATATGGGGTCCCTGATACGTCTAGATAAGACTTACAGGTGACAGATACGTAAACATTTTGTCTGATCACCTGCACCCATTCATGTCCATTGTTAATTCCGACGGGGAGGAAATGGCATTGTCCTGTTAAAATTCTCCATTTCAGCAGGAGAATGCAACACTCCACACAGAATTGCTACTGAGTGGCGTCGTGTTGTGGCCCTTCTGCGTCCTCATGGGAGCCCTACACGATATTAGGCAGATGTACCAGTTTTTTTTTGGCTCTTCAATGCATTTTCAGCCCTTGAGACAAAATTAACACTCCTGTGACTCCTAATATATATATCAGAAGAATGGTGAATAACACAAAATTTTTCAAAGGAGAACAAATCTCTCCCGCTTTATTCATCCTTATTAAAAAATGCTATAAAAATATCACAATACTTCGTGGGATTTTTTCGAGATCTGATGTACGAATTAAAACGAAGAAACTTTATGGGAAAAAAGAGAATAAGCTTTCATTAGTAACATCAAAGATAGAAGAAGAAAAAACAGTTATGTGAAACTGAGAATGGGGGCGCTGAGAGTGAATCTACTCTTATTATGTTATATACTCGTAGATTCTATTTTATGTATCACTTTTTTAATCCAGATAATTTTTTTTCAATTAGGTAATGATTTACAAAAATTGAGTAAAATATGGAATTTTTAAAGTATCAGACTACTTGCAACATTTTTCTTTTTTTTGGAATGGAGATGTGAAGATTTTTTTTTAAGTTTCTGAGATTTATTTAGTACATTTTAAGAAAAATATGCTAAAATAAAGAAGTTATTATTACTAAAATAGAAAAAAATGGGTAAAAATATGCATAAAGGGGGTCCATTCTGTACAAAATGTTTATGAACAAATTTTCAATTTTGACGAGAATTACTATTCTTTTTTATTCATTTTTGGAATGACCCTCAGGATAAGAGATACTTTAATTTTTGCAAACACTAGGGCACTTAATCGTAGTTATTATAAGAAATTGCTTAAAAAAGCAGAGATTATATTCACATAAGGGACATTAAATTTTGTAATAAACTCTGAAGGTTAAAACACTTCTACTTTTATGCAGAACATACACAAAAAATTTCAATTAATTATTTTCAAAAATGTTTGAGCAATCGCTGTCCCCGTTTGATTATGTTCATAAAAACACATTTCAAGTCAAACGCATTTTAAAGTATGAATTTTTGCTTAAAGTAGTGGCATTTGCTTTTATTAAAACACTTGAGTTTTTTTTCTAGTTTGATATAACTTAGAAAATAATAAACTTGATATTTTATAAAGTTAATAAGATGGCCTTTAAAATAAAATCATTAATAAGATTGTGTCAATTTTGGGATAGTTGGATACCTTAAATATTTTTCAAAGGTAAAAAAGTTTCCAAAGCCTTTAGTATAGTTAACATGTGATACGTTTTATTGTATAAATAAATAATATATATTTCTCTTTCTTTTTCTATAACTAAGAAGATTTTTAAAAGGTTTAAGTTTCTTCAAATAACAAGCACATCAAAAATAATTCCCTTCAAAGTAATGCACAAAAATAATTGAATTTTTAACAAAGAATATTTCAAGTGAAAATCCTTAAGAGACAGGAAGATGGATTATCATTAATTTTTTATCACATACTCTGCTTTTATAAAATGTTATTTTGATTGAAACAAATTTCACACTCTAGTGCAACTTTTAAAGGTTAATTGAAAAAAGTCTGAATTAAAGAAAATTATGTATTTAATCTTTAATTAATTAATATTAGGCTCCAATTATAAAACTCCATTTGTCTGTGATAATACTTCATTGAAAATTTTCTTTTCTAATCAGCTTAAACTCTTCCCACTTATAAATGTTTTCTTTAAAATCTTACATACAAATAATAAAATCTGACCTTCATAAGATTTGCTATTTTAAGTAGCTTTCATAAGATCGCTTTTTAAAAAAATGAACCATGATTTTAATTAATCTTTTTATGCTTTGATAAATCATAAATAAATATTTTAAGATGATATAACGCAAAAAAGTATTTAAGGACCAGAATAAATATACACGAATCCATGTTATAAAGAAGTTATATTTAGTAATATGAAATGAATTAATGTTTACTTGACACTGATTTAAAAAATTAGGTAATGTACAAAATGATTTATGGAATCTTTTATTAATACTCTTAATTTAAATAATGAAATTTTGGAAAAATATATGAATATTGTATATTTCTTAAATTATTTTTAAGGGGTTTTTTTTCAGCTTAGTTCGTGTGTTTTGCATATTTTGTTTTGGCGAGCATTGCTTTCAAACAAATGGATTAAAAATTAAAGAACATTTTTAAAAGCCAAAAAGGAAGTATAATATTATATTTTAAGTATAATATAAATATTTTACATCGATATTTCGCATCTGTGTGTGTGTGTTGAAAATTATTACTTTTTATTGAAATTTATATTTATCAGTATTATAAATAGTAAGATTCCAATTGAGTGAATCCATACAATGTGAATATTGCTGTATTTTGTTTTCCTTCATGCATTCCTTGTGTAATGTAATACATATTTCTATCGTTCTCCTTCATCTTTCTACTTATTAGATACATATCAAATGAACAAACTTCCTTCTTCAGGATGTTATGTTGAGAATGAACAAAACAAGTATCGATATCATAAAGAAAATATAGGATTGCTTCAGTTTTTTTACTGGAGGTATACTCTATTTCTTTCATAAAAAATTAGTGTTTATGAAGTAATATAGTCATTATATAGGTATATACTAGCTGCATGGCCCAGCGTTGCACGGGCTTCTTCAAGTATGTAGCTGTTTGCCTTCGAAATTTTCCCTCTCAGTATCAGCACTTCTTGGTGTCTGTGGGATTTCTGTATAATGTCTTTTTGAAGTTTCTTCCACTTCTTGACCCCGTCGTACGGTTATTTTTACTCTCCATTTAGCCCGGCGTTGCACGGGCTTTTTTCGTGTGTATAACTTTATTCCTGTGGAAATTTTCCCTTTCCTTCTCGACGCCAGCAGCTCTAGGTGTGTGTCATGCGCGATGTGAGAGATTCCTATATTTTTGTCAATTAAATTCCGTTTTCCGAAATTTCTTTCACTTCTTTTTTGTCAGCCAGGCTTTTTTTTTTTTGTCAGAGTTTGCTCTTCCCATTTCTTTATTTACCTTTTGTTCAGCCCAGTGTTGTGCACGGGCATTTTCAAGCATAAAACTCATTTTCCTCCGGGATAAGATTTTTTTTTTCAAATTTCCATTTTCGATTAATAATTTACAAAGCTAATCCAGTTTTATTCTCAAGAAAACAGACAATCTACGAATTTATCATTAAATAATTAATTTTGTAATGAATAATAAAAAACAATCCACAGCTTTAATTTTTTTAAAAAAATATTAATTTATATCCATTTTTGTTAAATAATGAATCAAAAAATTCTTACAGTTAGCTATTGGAAACGACTACTTATTTTTGGATGCGTGTTCTTAAATTCATACATAAGCAAATGTATCTATTTATGTAAGACTATCTTCGCAAGAAACGGTAAACACAAAAACTCGCCGAAGGCATCAAGAGATGGTAAATGACCCGAGGAATCCATTTTGACCATTTAATTTCTTAAATTACAATTATTTGAAAAGATATTAACTAAAAACGATAAAAAGCACAAATCTTCTGCATTGTTGTAACAAAGAAAACGCGGTTTGGCCAATTTGGCTGAAAATCGATTTTCGACGTCAACTTATGTCATTTTTTTTACAATACGGTTGTTACAACAATGCAGGTGAATATTAAGTTGAATGTTTTTAATGTTTTTAATTAATATCTTTTCAATTAATGGCAATATCTGAATACAAATGGTCAAAACGGCTTCCTCGGATCATTCCTAATCTTTTGGTACCTTTGGCGAGTTACTGCGTGGTGCGGTTCGTGATAAGATAGACACATATAGATAGATACATACATACATACGAGGTGTGTAAATTAAATAATGAGACTGGTTTTTTTCACTTGTTTATTCCAATAAACTTACAATTCAACATTGTCTCGTTCAAAATAACTGCCTTCTGAAGCCACACAGCGCTGGAGACGTTTCTTCCACTCCTCATAGCACTGGTGGAACTCGGATATTGGAATAGTCTTCAGCTGGTCGGTTACAGTCATTTGAATTTTTTGCAGTGTCCCAAAATGATGTCCCTTGAGGTGATTCTTCAATTTCGGAAAGAGAAAAAAGTCACAAGGACTCAAGTCGGGCGAATAAGGGGGCTGAGGAGCAACAGGAATGTTCTTACTGGCCAAGAAACGGTTCACTGAAATTGCTGTGTGACAAGGTGCGTTGTCATGATGCAACACCCAACTGTTTTTGATGCTTGGTCTCACACGCATGACCCTTTTTCAAAGTCTTTCAAGAACCTCTCGGTAAAAGTGTTGATTAACCGTTTGGCCTTGAGGCACAAACTCTTTGCGCACTATTCCCTGGCTATCAAAAAAACAAATCAGCAGGCTTTTGATCTTTGACTAGTTCATCTTGCTTTTTTTGGCATTGGAGATGTTGAAGTGTGCCATTCCATGCTCTGGCGCTTGGTTTCCGGGGCGTATTCAAACACCCAAGACTCATCCCAGTAAAGACATGTTCCAGAAAACGGGGATCATTCTCAATCGATTCCAAAAAGTCAATGCACCTTGCCCTTCTCAGAACACACGAGAAAAACTTGTTTCACTAAACAAATCACTACAGACAATTAACTTGACTCAGCGACTTCAAACTCATACTGATGACGCATCACATGTTTACCTACCTCCCCTCCATGTCCCACTTCCCCAGTGTCGCCAGATCAAACATTACACTACCAGTCTCATTACTTAATTTACATACATACATGCATACATACGTTTGCTTACCTGTGAATTTTAATAGTGTTGATAAAAAACTGGGAATCACTGTATATATATATAAAATACATATATATATGTGTATATATATATATATATATATATATATATATATATATATATATATATATATATATAGCTGTTAAATTTGATGATAACTACAACACAGGCTTAATTAAATCGTTTATGTTTGGCATGAATAAAACTGAAATTAAAATTATGACAGATATTTTAAGCAGATATAAATTTCGAGATTCTCATGGTATGCATATGATTCGAGACCTTAATAACTATTTAGTACAAAAAATGAATATTAAATTAGATGCAAGTGAAAATTACTCTACAGAATATTGTACATTATTATTTATGAATAAATCCTTTAACAAAATTAATTTTTCAAATATATTTCAAATATATATATCAATCCTTTTTTCCTATTAAAAATATTATTATTAAAAAGGCTTTCAAACACAACAAGAAATTTGGTACATTTATATTTAATTATAATCAAATCTCGGAGCTCCTAAGTTCAGAATCATGTAAATGCAATCCATATCGGGACTATATTGATGATTATCATCAGCACGTTCTCACAGGAGACCTTGGCATCGTGAAAGATAATTTGTTAAGAAATTTTATGGAAAAAGGTGCCGGTTTTAGACTGATGATCACAAAAAATAAATCTAACGTTATGAAACAAATCATAAAAGATTTAGATAAATTCTACCTTAAAATGGCAATTAAATACGGAATGCCGATTGAAGCATTCAATCAATTTAGATCTTATGTAGCAACAGAAATTCGGGAATTAGATTTCACTGTTGAAAATGAAATTATGTATAAAGATCTTAAATCATCAATAGAAAATATCCAAAATGACTTCGTGATTACATATGTTGATAAGGTCTCTGCTAATTATGCCATAATTTGTAAATACTTTTACAGTAAAATATTAAGTAACCACATTTTAAATAATAATTCATTTCAAAAATAAATTCACAATAATAGAAAATGATAATCGTCTTTTAGCTTTTCTTGAACAAAAGACTGAATATTCATCTAAATAATATTAAATATCCAAGTATTTTTTAACACCAAAATTTCATAAAAGCCCTATAAAATTCCGTAGTATCACTAATGGATACAATACATATATCGCGAAGTCTGGGAGGCTTTAAGATCTTACAATCTCTTCTTCAAAATCTAATTGATAATTTATAAAACACGGCAATAATTAAAAATAGCTTAGAGATTGCTAGAGTTACTAAGGATCGTCGTTTGCTTCCATATGTTAATTTTTTCCATGCATGGTTTTGATTTCGATGACCTTTTAATTCTATAGATATTGACGATATGATTAAGGTTCTACAATTAATTTATGATAAATATGAAGTATATACTTCAATGAAAAAAAAAAAATTTGATATTCTTAAATTAACCTCGTATTAAAACTATTTAATTACAAAAATGAAAATTTCATTACATTTGATCAAAATCTTTATAAACAGATCAAAGGATTACCTCAGGGTGTCAGCTAGTAATTGTTTAGCGAACCTATATTTACATTTTTTTGAAATAGATCATGTTGTAAATGATTCTTACTTAATTTATCGTTATATAGATGATATAATAATTTTTGGTAAAAATAGTGAATACAAACCAAATATTACGTTCTACCCTGATTATCTCAAGCTCCTTAAAACTAACGTCAACTCTAATATGGTGGAATTCTTGGATTTAGACTTGCATCTTATTAACAATAATGTAGTCAGTAACATTTTTGACAAAAGAGATTCGTTTAAGTTCCATATATTTAAAATTCCCGTATGGAATAGTAATTTACATATATCAATTTACAGAAATATCATTTTGAATTTTTTATTTAGAAATGATAACTTAACTACCAACAAAATAGATAAATACAATAATATAAAAAAAATTTCACTGTTGTTTAGATCATGAAATGGTCTCAGAGCACAAAATACTTAGGATTGACTCTAGATAAAAAACTCACTTGGAAACAACATATAATACAAACGCGAGATAAATTCCGGAGAGCTCAAAGAGCTATCTTCCCCTTAATTGGCCGGAATTCTGAATTAAATCTATACAATAAGTTGCTTCTCTACACTGCCGTTCTACGTCCAATTTTGACTTATGGATCACCTGTGTGGGGCTATGCCGCTAATTCTAATATTAAAATACTCGAAGTTGCTCAGAACTCATTAATAAGAAATATAGTTAAAGCTAATAGATATGCCAGAAATAGTAAAATCTACGAGGATATTAAAATAAGTCCTTTCAAAGCCTACATTCAAAAATTGGCAATCTCTTTTTTAATAGTTTACCTAATTCCAATAATGCAAATGTTAAAATGCTTAATAATTACATCCCAATGCCTGATCTTAAAAGACCTAGGAGAATACTCTAGATTCGTATAATCCCCCTAACAATTATTTTAGTCACTCACCGGGTGGAGAGTGACGACTTTCATTGCTAAATTTTCTCTTTATTTTTATTTTCCAAATGCATTTTTATTTATTTATTTTTAATTTCTTTTAACTTCTTAACTTTTTAACTTAATTGCAATCCCCACACAGGGCAGATTTCTAGACCTCCCCTTTGATTTGTACCAACGCATCAGTGCAACCAATAGAGAGCCTACTTTCACAGTGCCACCGACCAATCACAACAGTGCCATTCAGACTATTCAGGACTTTACCGCCGAAACCGTATGCAAGAAAATCTCAGATTCTGTAGCCACGCCTCCTTGCCACGTTCGACCAACCAATCAGGACACTCACTCCCAGGCAGGCCCACCCACATAAGGCCACATACACTATCTAGATATGGGATGGAGGAACGCTTCGCGTTCCGTTTCCCAGTGACGCCCAGCATCATCATTTAGATCATGAATACCCTTTTAATTTCTTAAGAACTTATATTCATCACAAATACATTAACCGTCTTGCTACTTCGAATTCCAAAACCACCACACAACAATAGGATTTCAAAGTCAGCATGTTAGTGGTCTTGCTGTGAAGATTATATCATAACACTCATATCACAGTTTACGTTTTTTCCACACACATCTTGAAAATCTTACACATTGTTGACAACCAACCAAATTAGAGCCTTGTAAATTTACACTTTTGACAATCAACCAATTCAAATTTTACCATATTTGACTGTCGTCATTTTATACCTGTCTTTGCTGGTTGGTTTAAAAGTCAGCTCAAAAGATGTGTTTATGTATTTTCGAATTTTTTAACTTGGTGAATAATTGATTTTCATTAATGGCAAGACGCTTGATTCTCTTCGTAAAAGCTTTATGAGTAAAGAAATTTTGTTAAATTATTTTTTGAAAGATACTTTTGTTATGTAATTGTTTTAGCATTTTTCTACTTTTCTTACGTAATTATTTTGTGATTTTTCTGCATTAAGAGTTTGGGAGAGTTTGTTACATAATAATAGTGAGTGGTTTTATCATGCTCTCTGAGTTATCCATACTCTGAAGTTTTGTTTATTTTATTTTATTTGGTTTTCCTACCGAGTTGCAAAGGGGGGAAGGTTGGTGCTTTCAAACTAGTTTAACCCCACTTATTCGGTCCTAAGTCCGAAATTGCTTTCTGACTCGCTAGGTTCTTCTTTTTTGTAGTTTCTTTTTTATTTCTCTATAATTTTGTTCTTCATGTTCAGCTTTTATATTTTTATTACGCTATTTCTTGTTATGTTCTTTATCTATTATTTCTTGTTTTTGTTATATAATACATATTTCTTTTATATATATATATATATATATATATATATATATATATATATATATATATATATATATATATATATATATATAAATAAAATACATATATATATATAATATATATATAAAATACATATATATATAAAATATATATATATATAATATATATATATATATAAAATACATATATATAATATATATATATATATATATATATAAAATACATATATATATATATATAAAATACATATAT
This sequence comes from Trichonephila clavipes, assembly GCA_019973935.1. Taxonomy (NCBI): domain Eukaryota; kingdom Metazoa; phylum Arthropoda; class Arachnida; order Araneae; family Nephilidae; genus Trichonephila; species Trichonephila clavipes. The sequence goes on along the minus strand of BMAU01021069.1, from coordinate 247,032 downwards.
ATATATATAAAATATATATATATATAAATAATATATATATAAAATATATATATAATATATAAATAATATATATACAATTTTAATTAGTTTTATTTTTGTTGAAGAAATAGTTATATTTCATGCTGTTTATTTTTATGTTAAGAAATATCTTTAAATGATGCAGAATTAATTTATATTAAAACCGTTCTATTATTCTAACTATTCTCTAACGCTACAGGCATTATCACGGGAATTAGAAATGTTTTTAAAATGTCGTACTGTGCGGCCCGCGGAGTCCTATTGGTAGATTGGTTTGGCACGCCACAGGTAAAAGATTGCCAACCCCCTGTTCTAAATCGTCACATCGCGTGGTGAGATTCCTGACCAAAGGTTTTCATCAACACCTGTTTGTGGTTCGAAATTCCGAGGCACTTTCAACCTACTGGGGACGCATGTTGTGCAAAAAACTGAATAAAAAAGTGAACTAGATTAATTAAATTTATAAAATTGTTTTGCGTATATGCATGTATATATATATATATATATATATATATATATATATATATATATATATATATATATATATATATATATATATATATATATATATATATATATATATATATATATATATATATATATAGCATTGTTACTCAAATGCTGAACGTTAAAATCGACAAAGGTAAAAAGACAGCAGTTAAACTCATAACAAATCTTATTTTTAAATTCTTCTTACTTCATCAATTCCTGCTATTAGCTCACAATCTCTATATATTTATTTATTTGTTTGTTTGATTATTTATTTATTTATCGTGGTGGAATTTTCAATCGTTAATAAAATACATTTTAAAGCGCGCGATTGAGCGGAAATTTTATACACATGATTTTATTTTGGATGACAATACAATAATTTAATTATAATTAATAAAAACTAATTGATTAAAATTAATTATTTAAGGAAGTACAAATACAGCCACATTGGCAACTTAGCGACCATTTTGGCGACTTGTGTCAAAACTCGAAAAGGTTTTTTTCTCACGTTTTAAATCATTCAGTTGAACTGGAATTTTATGTACACGATTGTTTTGGATGACAATACAGTACTTTAATGATACTTAATAAAAATTAACTACCACTTAATGTTGTGATTCTGCTATATGTATATACATATTTATATTAATTGCAACTATTTACTAAAAAGTAGCTAAAATAAAATTTTTCTTTGTCGATCTAAGTAGGAATTGACTTTAAAAAAAAAAATTTAATTAATTATTTTTTAAAAAAACTAAATAAAAATGTACGATAATAGTGGATTAGATCAGATTTTCCTCTATTGTTACTACGAATTATTTAGTCTTGTTATTTCTTTTAGTCACGTTGTGATGTTCCTCCCCTTGGTAGTACATCTCTTGAAGCATTAGCGTGAGCTAGAGGTGTAGGATCAGTGAAAGAACTATGATCAAACATTATCTTAATACGGCTTTATTAAGATATTCAATTTAAACCTTTAACAAATTCAATTATAATAATTAATATGAGAGAATCTACGATGACGCAATACGCAACACACAATCTATATATATAAAGGACTCAGTCACTCACTGACTGACTAATCACAATATCTCCGGAACTATTAAACCTACAAACTTGAAATTTGGTAGGTAGGTTCCCTTCATAGTTTAGACGTCAGCTAAGAACGGATTTTGCAAAGTTCGAACCCCAAGGGGCGTTACGAGGGTTTAAGGGGCTTTATAGATAATTATTTCCTTTACTAAACTATTAGATGTAAAGTCGTGAAACTTGGTACACAGATTTCTTTTATAAAGTAGAGATTCCCTACATAATGATTTTTACAAAAATCGACCTCCAAGGGGCGTTGAGGACGCTTAAGGGGCGTTATACATAATTATTTCCATTTTTAAACTATTAGACGTACAGTCATGAAATTTGGTAAGCGGATTCCTTTTATAGAGTACAGATCCCCTACAGAATGGGTTTTGTGAAAATCGACTCTCAAGTGGCGTTGTAGAGAATTAAGTGGCGTTATAGGCAATTAACTCCTTTTTTAAACTATTAGACGTAAAATCTCGAAATTTCGTAAGCTCATTTCATTCATTGAGTAGAGATCCGCTATAAGATGGGTTTTGTGAAAATCGTTTCCTAAGTGGCGTTGCGGGGGCTTAAGAGGCGTTATACATAATTATTTCCATTTCTAAACTATTAGACGTACAGTCTTGAAATTTGATAAGCGGATCCCTTTCATAAAGTACAGATCCGCTGCAAAATGGGTTTTGTGAAAATCGACCCCAAGTGGCGTTGTGGGGAATTAAGGGGCGTTATAGGCAATCAAATCCTTTTTTTAAACTATTAGACGTAAAATCTTGAAATTGAGTAAGCAGATTCCATTCACTGAGTAGAGATCTGTCATAAGATGGGCTTTGGGAAAATCGTTTCCTATGTGGCGTTGCGGTAGCTTAAGGGGCGTTTTATATAATTATTTCCATTTTTAAACTATTAGACTACAGTCTTGAAATTTGATAAGCGGATTCCTTTCATAGAGTACAGATCCACTACAAAATGGGTTTTGTGAAAATAGACCCCAAGTGGCGTTGTAGAGAATTAAGGGGCGTTATAGGTAATTATCTCCTTTTTAAAACTATTAGAAGTACAGTCTTGAAACTTGGTACACAGATTTCTTTTTATAAAGTAGAAATCTCCCTACAAAATGATTTTTACGAAAATCGTCTTCCAAGGGGTGTTTAGGGCGCTTAAGGGCGTTATGCATAAATATTTCCATTTTTAAACTATTAGACGTTCAGACTTGAAATTTGGTAAGCGTATTCCTTTCATAGAGTAGAGATCTCCTACAAAATGGGATTTGAGAAAATCGAATCCCAAGTGGCGCTGCGGAGGCCTAAGGGGCGTTATGCATATCTATTTTCATTTTTAAACTATTAGACGTTCAGTCTTGAAATTTGGTAAGAGGATTCTTTCATAGAGTAGATATCCGCTAGAAAAGGATTATTATGGAAATCGAATCCCAAGTTTCGTAGCGGGGACTTAAGTGGCGTTATAGATAATTATTTCCATTTTTAAACTATTAGACGTATTGTCTCTAAATTTGGTACGCAGATTCATTTCTTGGAGTAGAGGTCCGCTACAAATTAGATTTTACAAAAATAAACCTTTAAGTGGTGTTGCGGGGCTTAAGGGGCGTTATAGATAATAATTTCTGTTTTTAAACTATTTGACGTACAGTCTTGAAATTTGGTAAGCGGATTCTTTTCCTGGAGTAGAATTTCGCTATAAAATAGGTTTTGTGAAAATTGACCCCCAAGTGGCGATGCGGAGAATTAAGGGGCGTTATAGGTAATTATCTTCTTTTTTAAACTATTAGACGTAAAATCTTGAAATTGAGTAAGCAGATTCCATTTATTAACAAAGAGGCCGAACTGAGTAATAGAATTGTCCTTTGTACACCTCCCGTGAACTTAGAAGGAGGAAAGAATGGAATTTGTTGCACTTTCGAAGGAGTTTGCAAAATAGAAGTAAACACTTTCGGAATGATTTTTCTGGAAAGAGAAAAACGCTCAAATGATTAATTAATAATTTTTAATTCAAAATAAATCACACTCCCATTGTGTAGGAGAAAACAGTTTCAATTACATTACAACAGTTAATACTATACAATAACGAGAGGTTTTCACGCACGGACGTTGGGGCATCTGCTTTCTTCAGAATAATACAAAAGTAATTTATAAGCATAATATAAAATAAATTAAAATAAAACTGAAATGTGCAAAGGTACTGCGACGCACGAGCATGAAATCTATGGGCAAATAAAGTACTCATTAGTAGGAGTGAAGTCTGCAAGAGCTGTAGTTATTGAACGGAAAATAAACTAAACATTTTTGGAGCGTAGAGTTAGTTATATAAACAATGTTTCTCAACTATTAAAATAGCACAATTTCATATGAAAAAAGTCACCTGTTTCCCCTATTGTATTCGTGATGTGTTAATTCAGCAATGCCGTTGGAATTGATATGAGAAGAGAATGGATTATGTGTGTGTTATTTACTTTAATTTTTCCCTTTCGTAGAGATATACTTTTTATTTCTTTTAATGTCTACACTTTTGAATATTCACATCTAATTTTTTTTTCTTTTAATAATTTTGGTAACCGATAGACACGATGTATTCACGTCAAAACACCTATCGCTAAATTATGTTGCTTGGCGACCTCTCTTGGTCGCCAAACGAAATTGACTTTGCCAAGAGCCTTCTCTATACTACACTTAAACCTAAGAGTTTTTCTAAGGGTAAGCATATACTTCAAATTAGCGTCAGGTTCATATTATCTAAGTTTTGAATTAGCGCAGGTCAACTGTATATTCTTTGATTTATATGTACCAAAATGCGCGAGGTGAAAACATTTATTTTCAAGCATTGGAAGTAGTATTTTTATCACTTAAAAAATATTTTTTATTTATTGTCCGCTTATGTTTGTTCGCGATGTCAGTTCGCTTTGAAGCATATCGTTTGGCTTAAATGTGTGATTAAATACGCGAGATGAATAGCATTAATTAATTGCAAGCAGTTCAAATAATATTTTTTCGAAAAAGCTGTATTTTTTTTTATCATTTGCTCAAGTTTGTTCACAGTATCAATTCGTTTTAAAATATATCGTTTGGTTTATATGTGTGTGCTTGAATGTGCGAGTAGAATAACATTTATTTACAAGCATTAAAAATAGTACCAGATTCGACTGATCAACTGTTTTTATTGAATACATTTTTCAATTCAACAAATTGAATAAATTTTCTCATTTTCAAATTTACATTTTTAAAAAATGAATGTACAGCAGCTTACAGTTGATGGAATGAATATGTTTTTTAAAATCGTAAAAATTCTAGGTGACGGAGCCTGCTTATTTTCCGCCCTGTCATATTTAATACACGATAACGTATCAATGGCTATTCAAATTAGAAAAGCTATTGTGCGCCACGTATGTAATGAATGGAAAAGGTTTAAGTGTTTGACTCAGGGGCCATCTGGAGCTCCTTACTGTACTAAGCGTTTGTATAATACTGAATGTCGAAACCTTATACATATGGATCTATTTGTGAAATTATGGCAGCTGGAGAAATATTTCCTTATAAATTTCAAGTGTATCAAGATGGTTCCTTGATCGCTGTCTTTGGAGACGCATTACAAGGAATACGAAGACTTTGGTTTACGGGGAATTTTAATGAAGGCCGCTTTGATGCATCAGTTCCTTTAGATGAAGCAATAATTAATAGCATTCAACTAAGCCATTTTAATGAGCCTAAATTATTAACCTTCACTGAACAAATAGGATGTGAAAAATATTTTTCCTTTCAGCATGGATACAACTGTAAGTCTGATGTATGTAAATCAGATGAGTCTACTCCTTCTATTCAATCAAAAAGAGGAACAAAACGTAGGAAAAGATTTACAAGTTCAATCCGATATAAGCAAGTGAGAACGGCTGTACTAAAATGTACTCAAAAAGTCACCCAGAAGTTCATAGAGATACTGTTCGGAAATATACTCCAAGTCACCCAGAAGTTCATAGAGATGCGGTTCGGAAATATACTCAAAGTCACTCGGAAATTAATAGAGATGCTGTTCGGAAATATACTCAATGTCACTTAGAAGTAAATAGAGTGGCCGTAAGAAAAAATACTCAAAAGCATCCCGAAGTCAATAGAAAAGCAGTAAAAAATTATGTGTCTAAAAACTCCCATGTTGCTCGAACCAAAAATAATAAATACAAAGAAAAAACATCTGAAATTAGATTATTGCCTTGGACCTCTAAGCATTTATCTGCTTTTAAATATAAACCTAATATTGCTTATTCAATGAATGAAATCGTAAATCTTGGGCCTAGGTTACCTTGCTCTTGGTGCCATGCTCTAAATGGAAGGATGAGACCCAAGGAATGTGCTACAGTGGAGGTAAGTTCAGCTCCCTACTCTTGAACCCTATCCTGAACCTTTTACACAGCCTTCTTACCCATCAAGATCCATTATCAGAACATTTTCTTTCAACTATTCGTAAGTATAATGGATGTTTTCAAATGACATCTTTGGAGCTAAAGAAATAAAGGAGGAAACTTATGCCAACATTTAAAGTGCAAGGGCAGGTTTATCATAGAATAGGAAGCTTAATGGCTAGAGCTAATCAAAAACCTTCATTTCTCCAAATTTATTTTATGGGAGATGATCACCGTGAAAAAGACATCCGCTGTGGAATTTTTCCTGGAATCAAACCAGAATTGATAAGTCAACTTCAAAAGTCACTGCATGAGCATAACAAGTACATAATGGATTTTAAGGCTGCTATTGATTCAGTACCTAAAGACCAGAAAGAGTTTAAAGTAGCTATTAACGCTGAAAGAAAGCCTTTCGGGGAACATAAAGGCCGTTTTACTGCTCCTCAGACAAAAGAAGTGGCCGTTGTCATCGTCGGACAAGAGTTTGAAAAGCGAGATATCGTTCTCAGTTGTAGAAGCGGTACACTGATGCGAATCAATGAGACACATCGTGCCTATGATGCATTGCACTACCCTTTGATGTTCTTCCGTGGAGAAGATGGCTATCAAATTAATATACCTAAACGTCATGAAACGACTAAAATCCCTCTGAGTAAGACAGTGTCCGCTTCCGAATTTTACAGCTAGCGACATGGTGAAGTATGTTATTTATTGTTTCGCAACCTATTAAATCAGTTTTTAGTCGACATGTTCACAAAAATTGAGACTCAAGCGACTCACTGACTCACTGACTGACTAATCACGATATCTCCGGAACTATTAAACCTACAAACTTGAAATTTGGTAGGTAGGTTCCCTTCATGGTGTAGACGTCAGCTAAGAACGGATTTTGCAAAGTTCAAACCCAAAGGGGCGTTATAGATAATTATTTCCTTTACTAAACTATTAGATGTAAAGTCGTGAAACTTGGTACACAGATTTCTTTCATAAAGTAGAGATTCCCTACATAATGATTTTTACAAAAATAGACCTCCAAGGGGCGTTGAGGGTGCTTAAGGGGCGTTATACATAATTATTTCCATTTTTAAACTATTAGACGTACAGTCTTGAAATTTGGTAAGCGGATTCCTTTCATAGAGTACAGATCCGCTGCAAAATGGGTTTTGTGAAAATTGACTCCGAAGTGGCGTTGTAGAGTATTAGGTGGCGTTATAGGCAATTAACTCCTTTTTTTAAACTATTAGACGTAAAATTTCGAAATTTAGTAAGCTGATTCCATTCATTAAGTAGAGATCCGCTATAAGAAGGGTTTTGAGAAAATCGTTTCCTAAGTGGCGTTGCGGGGCTTAAGAGGCGTTATACATAATTATTTCCATTTCTAAACTATTAGACGTACAGTCTTGAAATTTGATAAGCGGATCCCTTTCATAAAGTACAGATCCCCTACAGAATGGGTTTTGTGAAAATTGCCCCCAAGTGGCGTTGTGGAGAATTAAGGGGCGTTATAGGCAATTAACTCCTTTTTTAAACTATTAGACGTAAAATTATGAAATTGAGTTAGCAGATTCCATTCACTGAGTAGTGATCTGTCATAAGAGGGGTTTTGTGTAAATCGTTTCCTAAGTGGCGTTGCGAGGACTTAAGGGGCGTTGTACATAATTATTTCCATTTTTAAACTATTAGACGTACAGTCTTAAAATTTGGTAAGCTAATTCCTTTCATGGTGTAGAGATCCGCTACAAAATATTTTTGGGGAAAATTGATCCCCAAGGGTCACTGAGGGTGATTAAGGGGCGTAATAGATAAATATTTCCGCGTTTCAACTAATAGAACCATCTGCTTGAAAATTAGAAGGTATGTTCCGTTCATGGAATAAAGTTCCTTTTACAAAGATTTTTGCAAAAACGGAACCCAAAAGGAGTGAGTTTGCCAGGGATTAAGGCATGTTATAGAAAAATTCCTGTTTTTGAATTTAACTCCCTTACTTGAAATTTGTTGAGCACTTTTTTTTCTTTAGTTGAATAGAGTTCCACTAAGAATGGATTTTACGGAAATCAACTCCAGGGGGAAAGTTATTGGGGCGTATTGATAGACAAAATTCCCGTTTTTGAACTGCTAAGACAATAATAATAAAATTTGGTTTGCATGTGTCTTTTGTTGAATTGGAATCCGCTAAGAATACTGTCAACGAGGTATTGATGATAAAAATTCCGTTTTTGCTCTGTTAGATTTAAACTTGAAATTCAGCACGCATGTTTATTTTATGGAGTAGAAATCCACTGAAAGTTGCTTTGGTGGAAATTCACTTGATTATTAGGTTAAGTGAGCGAAAAAAATCTTTCTACTTCGATTTTAGACATAAATAGAAATTAGATATTATAATTTATGTTCTTTTTGTATCAAGGGGTGAGAGTGTAACAGCTATAAATATATTTTTCAATACAATCGAATTCTTAATGCTAGATATCAATAATTAATATATATGTAAACAGTATACATATATGCAACATTTTAAAATACCCAGTGAAGCGGGTGGGTAACGGCTAGTATATATATATTTATAATAAGACCTAATCCAATTCAGACCAATCTCATTAAGCGAACCGCCTAATCCTCGATTCTAATATTAAGTAATCAATCTTACTTTATTATAGCTTGTAGTAGCTCTTGTCTTTATATGCAAGGGGATGCAACTGTACGGCTTCCTTCTAACCGAGCACCAATATATGTATCCACGTCACGTAGAACTCATTCAACCTTGAAACACGAACTGTAATAATCATCAATTGCCACAACACACATCAATTGTCTAACATTCCTTTACATTGCCCTCGCGCTTACTCTAAGATCGGATATTTAAAGTCCGTTTATTTGCATCTTTACTTCACATCCTATTTCTTGGATTTGGTTGGAAAAGAGATGCCATTAATTCTGGCCCAAAGGACTTGTTAAAGAAAAGACGCGTAAGACGTCGCAACGTAACAGCTTAGCACATAAGTTTTTTAAAAGACGTGAAATAATTAAACCCTGATCTTCTTGGAGATAATTTGGAGAAAACTTTTATGCAATTAATGCTATGGGATGTGGTTGCTAAGGATGAATTTTATAGGTGAATATAAAATTGATTCATTTTTTTAACTCTGCCCCACGTTAAAATCATTTATCCAGAAGCTTTTTCCAAAGTACATTGCAACATCTTGGATCTTCCAACCTCGAAGAATTTCCACAATACTGAATATAACAATTTGTTTGATTGAATAAAGCATACGACACGTCCTTATCTGGAAAAAAAGGATGAACCATGAAGGGGGTACATTCTGTCCCTGAAATTATCAATTTGAAGTTCTTCTTTGCTAGTTGCATACTATTTTCAGTACTGCTTATATTTCAATATTCGAAGATATCCCTTGGAAGCCTGATTTAGTATAAATATGCCTGTTGAAAACATAAAACAAATTAACTTGCCTTCTTCCAAGAATAAACGTATCCAGGTTTGTCTTCAAATAATTCATACAGAATTAATTTCTAGAAAATTATTTATATCATATGCCCATCTCAGCACACTACAGTATAGAACGATAACAAAAAGTTATCAAAGGTACTGTCAACAACATTTAAAAAAGTATGGTTTAAAACAGCAGGGCATATTGTGAGAATCCTCAGTCATGGGTACGTCAGGATCACAAAGTGAGCAGGAGTTTCAATCTGTCATACCCATAGTAGACCGGTAAGCTTGCAAAAACTCATTATCACCCTAAGAAGCAACGCCAAAGCGAGCCACACCGACTGCTTTAAGCAAGGAAGCAGAAGTTCTCATTGATGACTACAGAAAAGAGCTTAGGTTGTGAGAATCCACAGGATTCCACCTTGGACACCAAGATTGATTTGAGGCAAAGAAGGATTAAAAGACATTTTTACAATAACAAATTGTATTTATTCACTTGAATCAACTATCAACCTTCTAATTACAAAGATTAATAGATATGTCTACGTCAATATGATTGAACCTTACTATAAAATTAAATTAAATCACGAAATATGATACTAATCAACTACAGAGTGTTTTTTTCCAGGTATAGATTTTTAAGTTGGCATTACTTTCCAAGATGGCGACCGATTTAACAGCTGTCAAGTGATTTATTCTCAGTTTTTTTTGGCAATTCATCATGAATAGATTCACGCCTGAACAACGCTTTCAAATTGTGCAATTTTATTTCGAAAATAATGGTCGATTTTCATAAGCGAATTTTGTTTAGCGATGAAGCGCACTTCTGGTTGAATGGCTACGTCAACAAACAAAACTGCCGCATTTGGAGTGAAGCTAATCCACAAGTGTATGTCGAAACACCGTTACATCCAGAAAAACTGACTGTTTGGTGCGCTTTATGGGCTGGTGGAATCCTTCTTCAAAAACGATGAAGGCCACAACGTTACAGTCCATTGTGATCGGTATAGAGCCATGATTACTAACTTTTTCATTCCTGAATTGAACAATCATGATGTCCAGGAGCTGTGGTTCCAACAAGACGGCGCAACATGTCACACAGCTTGTGCCACAATCGATTTATTGAAAGACACGTTTGGTGACCGCCTAATTTCACGTTTTGTACCTATGAATTGACCTCCAAGATCTTGTGATTTAACACCGCTAGACTATTTTCTGTGGGGCTATGTAAAGTCATTGGTCTGTGCGGATAAGCCACAAACGCTTGACCATTTGGAAGACAACATTCGCCGTGTTATTGCCGATATACGGCCACAAATGTTGGAAAAAGTCATTGAAAATTGGACGTCCAGATTGGACTACATCCGAGCCAGCCGTGGCAGTCATATGCCAGAAATCATATTTAAAATGTAATGTCACAAGATTATCTTTCGAATAAAAAAAATTCATATCAATCGAATAATACATCGTTGTTTTATTGCAATTTAAAGTTCTATACCTCTCAAAAAAACACCCTTTATTAACTCAATATGTAACGGGATTACCGGAATAGGAGGATCGAGAGATACACGTAATTTGAATTATTAACATTCATTAAATTACCACTAACTTTATTATATATTTACTCTTATAAGCCGATAATCTAGATTTAGATCTCACCTTCCTTTTTTATCTCACTTTCCTATTGCCGACCACTGCCAAATGATCAACAAGCCTCTAATCGCACAATCAACTTGAATCGCTTTGAAACACTTTCAACCTAACTCTTGGCTTAATAGCCTGCTGTTAACTTACAACATTCTCTTTAAATACTTCAACCAGTTTGCGTATCCCGGTTTCTTCTTTTTTAACTGATTGGAAATATATGCGAATTTATAATCCCCAGACGCCTAAGAGTATTAGTTATAAAGTGCCGTACAGATTAGCCACAAGGTTCTATCCTGAAGACTTTTCTATGCACATGTTGAAACATTTACATTCAATGTTATGCTGGATATGTAACGTTTCATATGCCGCAAAGACAGAGGAGGATCTGACTGCATCATTTGAGATCCATTCTTTGCCAGCAAATCCGAACTCTTACCATTTCTAGAAAATTAACTATAGCAACACTTTTACGTAGTAGGACTCTATAGTTCCCGGTCTGAGTCTATCACTTAAAAAATATTACCAGTTAAGTTGCTGAAACACATCCCCCTTTGAAATAAGACTCTTGAGTTACAGCACTTTTGTCATCGCTTGTAAAGTTCATTGAAACATTTCTGGAATCCATTTTTAGACATGTTCTTTAATTCAGCCTGCGATGCACTTTTAATTTCATCTGCATATTGGAATCGACAACCCTGCAAATGACGTGCCAATTCAAGAAATGTCCTGAAGTTTGAGGGGGCGAAATCAGGGGAGTAAGAAGAATGTAGGAAAAAAGTTGTTTTCATTTTCACCTCGTCGTTATTTGAAGCATGTTCTTACGTACCACCGCAAAAACCTTTTCAATGTTTTAGCAGTGCCAGAAATCTACGGACGTCCAGAGTGCTTATTGTCTTCGACACTTCCCCTGCCTTCCCTGAAACGTCGATGCCACGCAAAATCTTGCGTTCACGATAATGTATCACTGCTGTATATCACTCTACAAAACAAACTTTCTACAAAATTTGATATTCATTCTCTGCTCTACAAAGGTCGTTTCTTTCAATCGCCGGGGGATAAATGCATCCGCTTACAAAATATGACACCATGTCAAGCCACAGACCACTTGATTTAGGAACAATCACTTTTAGAAAAAGGGGAAGAATGCAATAACACAGAAATGTTATCGTAGTCGTTCTACTACAAGAAGTTTCACGTTGCAGGCTCAGTCCAGGAACTTTTGAATCCTACCTCGTAGTAAAGAAAACTGCGACTGTTCTTTTTCGGATATTTTTTCAGAATTTAAACTAAAAAAAAGAGATTGAAGGAAAAAGTTGTCTCAAATAAAATTTTAGTTCTATTTTTCCAATTTCTAAAAATTTACAGTTAATAAGATAATCCATTTTCGAGAAAATGTTCATCGGAAATAAGCTTTATTTTTCCCTGAAAAAAATGAAGTGAGTTAAATTATTTTCAAATTAAATCTCACAGAACCTTCAGCAATACTTTCTGCATGTTCAACGACTGAAAAAAAAACGAAAAATGTTACGTTGGATAAAATTAAAGAAAGAAAGAAAGAAAGTTTGTTTTCTGAAAATACTTTCTGAGATTCGTCCATAGAGAAAGAATGTATTAGAAAATTTGAGTTCTCTCTCTCTCAGCACCTGCTCCACTTCATAAATATTTCATGATTCTATCTGGAAGGGGGGGGGAAGGTGTAATTTCTCTCTTCCAATTTCAAAATACTAATGCTATTGCTTATAGACAAGGAACGTCTGGAAAACTTTTAAAGATAATATCTCGAGTATTTTTTTTTTTCAAAATCTTGATTTGGAAGTGAAAATGACTGTTGAAAATCTAGAATAAAACTTTATAAAAAATTTACTGAAAATTTAATTGCTGCAAGATTGATATTTTTTAACACAGTTTCGTTAATCTCTTTTACAGTTCTATTGAAAACGACAAGTTTGGTTTTGGTTTTGAAGGTGTTTTTTGAAGTTTTTGGTATGTGTGTGTTTTTTTTCTTTTGCCAGTTACTTTTTCTTTACGTTTTGCTTACTTAACTTATTATGCCACTATTTAATTCTACATACAATATGTTGATACTAATGGTAAATCCCATCCCAAGAATTAAGCCCATTTTCATCTTTTCTTAAAACGCAGAATGAAGCAACCTGGAAGGCTAATTTGATTTACAGTAAGCAAAACAAATTCGAAATATAGTTCATTATTTATAATACCAAGTCGTCTCAACCGGAAGTCCCTTCCCCCCCAGAAGAGCAAAGAGCATTATATCTACATGCATTGAAAAATGTACTTACTGCCTTGACGCAAAAATCCAAGAGCCTTGGAAAGCTATGGGAAACCTTGGCCATTGTAGGTCCTATCCCGAGGCATCAGGAGAGAGTCGAGGCTATTGCCCACTTTCACCTAACCACCGGACATGACTTTTGGGGAGTATACCTCCACTGGCTTGGCCTGGCTGCTGACGAAGCCTACTCGTTCTGCGGTCATGCTAGGATGGATGGATGACCACCTGCTCCAATGTACTGGACTTGATGAATACTCAATTGACGACATCGCCAGTCGGTACTGGGAAGCTTGGTGTCACACGACTAAGAATTCAAGTACGGGTATTGGATAAAAAAAATTATAATACAAGCTTAATTCTATTTTACTAGAAAAATTTAGGATTTTTCTCGATGCATTTGTTTTTTCAGACGCTTTAAAAATTGCTAAAAATGAGAAACATCATTATTATTGAGTAATATCAAACCACACGCATAGTCATTGCCTTATTAGGTTGATGCTTCTGAATGTACTGTGCGTGAGCTCTCCATGCTTTCTGCATTTTTGTTGATGAACAGGAAGATATTATTGTTATGCTGCTACTCCTTCCTCTGACAAATTCACATTGCTGTAAGTGACAATGCAACTACTTTATATACTCTTTGGTGGCCAGGTTTGACTGTCCCTTTCACCAGCTCAGCGTTTATCAAACTGTGGAAAGTGCCCCCTCCCCTAGGCAGACGTGATAATTCTATGAGGGGGGCGCGAGCATATTGAAAATTCGAAAATAAAAAATTATTTTTAAAAAATTATTAATTTACTGATAGTAAACAAACAAAATAAATTCTGACATAAAAACAAATAAAATCAACATTTACACTGATATAATACACTTATTAATGTATTATTACTGCACAATGTATTTTGTAATTAATTTAACAATACTAAGTTAAAAACAAGTTTAATAATTACTATTGACCCCATGGGCTTAACATGTATAAAATTATATACAAAAATTACACTTATCCCGATAATTTGTACGGCTTATAATTAATTCCTTCACAGCCGATTAAAAACTACGCAATTCGCTACCTAACTCCACTGTTTTCCCCGCAGGTGAGTGTATGTAATGTATTGGGGGGAAGGAAGCAAAGGAATAAATAAGGAAAAGTCCTCTGAAAAAGGGGTAAATCCTTCGTAAACACCATCAAGTTCCTTCTATTGCATTCCAAAGCCTTCGGAATAATTTTATGGATAGCACTTCAGGAAGACGTATGTATACGTTCGGTCATATAGCGCACTGGTTAAGCGAGACGTATATATACGCCGTTGGCACAAGAAAAGTCGTATTTGTTGCCTTAGTGTCAAAGTATAGTATTATTGAATTTAATACTCGTACATTGTTATTTGTTTGAAGGAGGGGGGCAGGTGCGATAAAAATTACGGTTGAATATTGGGACCATAGGTTGAATAACTCATTGTTGTGTGTGATTGTTATCCCATTAACTTGCCTAAAGCACAATCTTGTTGGCTGTAGACTCCTCTCTCTAATCATTCAAAATCACATCTGACAAAGCTGCTTTCAAAAAGAAGTGAAGGTTCTCTTGGTAATTCTTTAGCCTGCATTTTTATCATCTTCAGGCAGACAACAATGTGAAAATGATATTTCAAAACCTCTATGATTATTAAGGTATCCAACTACCCTAAAATCATGATTTTTTTCAAAAATTGACAAATTTTGTTTATGATTTTATTCTATAGGTCATCATATATGAGCCTTATAAAACTACCAAGTTTTTTTATTCTCCATTCACTAGAACAAAAATTACAAGTGTTTTAGTAAAAGCAGATGGTATAACTTTACACAAGATGACAAACTTTAAAATGCGTTTTACTCGAAATATGTTTTTTGCGAAAAGTTCAAACGGGGACAGCGATTGCTCAAAAAGTTTTGAAAATAATTTGCTGAAATTTTTTTTGTATGTTATGTATAACAGTAGAAGTGTTTTGATCTTCAGATTTATCAATTGCTGCTTTATTTTAAAATTTACAGTCCTTTATGTGAATATAATCACTTTCTTTTTAAGCAATTTCGTATAATCACTAAGTTAAAGTGCTCTAGGTTTTGTAAAAATGGAAATATCTCTTATCCTGAAGGTCATTTCAAACACGAATAATAAAGTAACATATCAAAATTGAAAAATTGAGAATTTTCTCATAAAAATTTTGTACAGAGCGGGCCCCGTTTATGTAATTTTTTGTACATTTTTACCAGTTTTTTCCCATTTTAATAATAATAAAAAAAATTCTGCTTTCAATTTTAAGATTTTTTCCTTAAAATATACTAAATAAATCTAAAAATCACAAAAAAAATCCTCATATTTCCATTTTTTCAAAAAAAAGTTGTCGGATACCTTAAATTGATTTCTTCAGTCACACTTCAAACCAACGCTCGAAAAGTGATTCAGGGAAGAACCTTTTAAAGATAGAAGTAACCTTTTCATCCTCGGTTCAAATAAAAGTACCATATAGGATGGGAGATCTTTCCCTTTTAAAGTATCTACCTTCTAAATAATGTTCTTGAGAAGAGTACAAACGTTGAGCAGACTCATAGTGATGGCAAAAAGTCCTGAACACACTCGGTTTTTTTTGCCTTGGGTTTTTTGCCGTTTGGTTGCTTTTTTGTAACAAATAAAATACTCCATTATTTCAAGCAATTAGAGATCATTTGGGAGAAAGGATTGAAAGTAGAATATGCAGCATGTTTTAATGCATTTAAAAACTCTGTGGAGCAATTTGAAGTGTGTAGGTTGATAATAATGGAGTTATAGGTTAATTTTTTGTTTTTGCCTTATAATGAAAGATACAAAATAAAACTTTTGAAAAAAAAATGCTATTCTGTGCACCAAATTGTTGCTAAACACTATATCAGTGATTCCCAAAGTGGTCTATATAGACCCCCAGGGGTCTATGATGACCTCCAAGGGGTCTACGTTAGCCAAAAAGTAATTTGGGGGTCCATGAGGTGTAAATTGGGGTCTACGATTGTGACTCTCATTAAACCGGATCTTGACTTTAATTTTGAAAATAAATTCAATCAAATGGAAACCAGACTTACGTACCTATTTAACATATTTTTTTACTAAGTTCAATGAGGCTAATTTGCATTTTCAAGGTAACAGCATAAATTTTATTTAAACAAGGACCTCATTTCAGCTTTTCTTGTGTGAGAATTAAGCCAAAGGTGCATAATATTGGACGTCGCAAATTTTTCCAGTATTTTAATTGTCACAGAAAATCTGCAAGAAAAAAGGCGTTTTAACCTACGTTCAACATTTAAATCTCCGTTTTTTAGACTTTGAAATTAGATTTTATAATGCTTTGACTATAGTAATACCACAGTAGGCAATCATTTCATATGGTCACATTGAAAAAAGTGTCAAATTACTAAAATTATGCACTAACGAAGATCTTAAAGTAAAGTTCAGAAACGGATGTCAGCAATTTTGGCTTTAAAAAGATATACCTGTTATTTATCCTAAATTATAGAATATCTTGAGAAAGTTTGTGATTGCTTTTCCAATTGAGGAGTTTCACACGTTTGTCAAACCAAAAAAATTGTTTCCCACCCAAAAAAAGAAAAGAAAAGACTGGGCACTATTAACCGAGAAGATATTTTGGGTTAAATATGACAAGACTGATACGAAATGTTGAAAATTTGCTATTGAATCCTCAGATTCATCCCTCGCACTAAAAGTATTTGCTTGTTGCTCAGTTAATTTATGTAACAGTTATTTTATGCATTAATTAAATTTTGTTATTTCTTAAGTTTTAAACACTGTACTTCACTACAGTTAGGAATTTAAATCTTGTAAAGTAGCTCTATACCAGCTGTCAAAATTACATTTGAGTTGACGCATTTGCAAAAATTCAATATTAGGTAAGAAGGGGTCTACCTAAAACTGAAAAACCTGGCAAGGAGTCTATGAGGTAAAAAAATTTGGGAACCTCTGCACTATATGGTCTTTCTACTATCGTGAGAATGTTGAAAAAATATTCTGAAAAAAATTCTATTACGAACAATATAAGAGATAGGACGACCCTAGAAAAACAACTTTACGTTAATGCAGGGTATTGCAGACGATTTCACTTTAAATAAATGGCTTAATTCACCACAAATTTTAAAATAGGGAATTTCTACATCGAATGTAAATGTGTACCCTCGAATTGTGCGAAGAATACTGCTGGAAATTAGATTACAAGGCTTCAAATTATTTTCAAAACTATTACTCACTGATTGGCACCGGCAAAGAATTATGGACTGTTAAAGACTTAGAAAAGGTAATATTTGGTGTTGAAAATCAGATTTGACTTTCATGAGACAAAAATAGTGCCTATATAAAACGACACTCATAAAGAATTCAGCACCTGAAGCGCACAATAAAGCATCCGACAGAAGTGATGACATGGAGTTGCATGTCTTTTCGTGTTAGAAGATTTCTCACCGTGAGAGGAACATAGAAAACCAAGTAATTCTGCAAAATAACGCAAAATAAATAGCTACCAACAAGGGGAAATCTTTTTGGACATCAGTGATGCACTTTTCAGGACAATAATGCTCAATATCACTGTTCAAATATAGTCCATAAGTGGTTCGAAGACAATAATGTGAATAGCATGAACTTGTAACGGGTCTATTCACGTTCTTCCAACTAATCCTCTTGAGGATTAATCTGTCTTTAAATTTTATTCTATTGAAAACTTTCCTCCGAAAAAGAAGACGAGATTATTCAAATCAAGGCTTGTATTTAAAGATTAAACTTTCAAGTTAGAGGGAGAGAGGTTAGAAGCTAACAGGATACCAAGTACTGATTAACGTAAAGCTAGGCAAGAGTGCTTCGTAGATTATTTGATTAATATTAAGATTGACAATTTGGTCAATTAGTAGTTAAATTGGATTCGGTCGGTTTGAATTAGATTACTTTAGAAGTTATCTTCAAATATAAGAAGGTGTATTGCCTGTGTGTGTGTGGATATGCTTAGTGTAAGCGATCCGATTTATTATCACTCCAATTATCTCGTCTACATCGCTATTACTCTCCTTAATTATCAATTGGAGCATTTATTAACTTGGGTTGTTAAATTTGGGTCGCTATTGAGAATTATTAAAAAATAGAGTTGTATTGACTATGGCTAATCTTCCTTCTGGCGCTCTTACACTAATTGATGGGATTTTCCATTCATTACAAACTAACCAGGAGAGTCGTTAGATCTCCCTCCGATAGAGAGCCTATGACATAACATAGGTTATCATATTTGGAATAAAAGGTTTTCAAACAAATGCAAGTTAATTGCAGTTTCAATATTTCTTTCAACCGTGATATCATGAAGGAACTTCTTTTGAAATTAGTGTGTTCCACGCCCAAAAGATGTAGAGCTAGAAGTGATTGTTAAGTGAAGCTCTGAGCGCTAAGTAAGCTAAGTGAAGTGAGATAAAGTCTAAAAGAGGAGTCTTAATTCTGGGAGTTGGCCTAACAGTGCCGGTGTAGATAAGTCCAAAAGTGGATCCGAGACCAGCGGAGCATTGCCTAAGCCAGAGCCAGACAGATTAAAGGTTAAAGTGACGTTTAACGGACCGTAGCTGTTTACCCAGGAAATAGCGGTAAGCTAGTTCATCTAAATTATAAGGACAGTGCGAATACTATTAAATTAGGAATTAATATATAAATATAGATTGAGTTGTTATTTGCGCTAATTATTAGTAATACGTTTTGCGTTGTTTCACTCTTAATCAATAACCTCCTAAACTAGTATTGTTGCTGTATTATATGTAAATTAAGATCAGAATAAACTGATTTTATTATGACCGAGTTTTACTGGTGCATCCTCATTCCCTTAGGTGTGGGTTGCGTGGATAGTAGAGAGAGGGTATCCCCAACGGTGGGGACACCACAGTATGTGTGACCAGAAGCAATGACATGATGATCACGGAATGAGAGCTAAACACAAACGGATATGGCAAGCTCACAATCTGAGACTTCAGCTGTCTTTTTCAGTTCCTACTATTAGCTCACACTCTCTATATATTTATTTATTTATCTTGATGGAATTTGCAATCGTTAATAAAATACATTTTAAAACGCTCAATTGAGCTGAAATTTTATATACATGATTATTTTGGATGACAATACAGTAAGTTAATTATAATTAATAAAAATTAATTGATTAAAACTAATTATTCAAAGAATTACAAATACAGCCACGTTGACGTCCTTTTTGGTGACTTAGCGACCCTTTTGGCGATTTGTGTCAAAATTTGAAAAGGTTGTTTCTCACATTTTAAAGCGCTCATTTGAGCTGAAATTTTCTATACACTATTGTTTTGGGTAAAAATACGATAATTTAATTATAATTAATTAAAACTAATTGACTGAAACTAATTATTTAAAGAATTACAGATACAGTCAAGTTGGTTTCATTTTTAGTGACATGGGTCAAAACTTTAAAAGATTTTTTTTCTCACGTTTTAAAGCATTCAGTTGAACTGATATTTTATATACACAATTGTTTTGATGACAATACGATACTTTAAAGATAATTAATAAAAAATTAATTACCACTTAATATTATGATTCTGCCATATGTACACTGCTAGCCACCGTAAATGCAACACAATGGAGGAAGCATGCAAATAACATGAAATTTACAAGATGCATTAGCAGAGGTGAGATATGCAAATGATTAGAATTTCAGCGCAGACACACATCACGCGTGCCTGTGGCGCCACCTCAAAGCGCTATTTAAAGCTTGGAGATTTCGACGATTTCAAGTTCGGTGATTGTGTTTTTCTTGTGGTTTTTTCAAAAAACGATCATTTATGTCTCGTAGAAAACAGAGATCAGCTTTTGATCAAGTATCCGAGTTCGACAGAGAAAAGATAGTGGCCTACCGAGATTGTGGAATATCTTCAGGGAAATCGGTAGTCGTGTTGGACGAAACCAAACAACTGTAATGCGGATATGTGACCATTGAATGCAGGAGGGTACGACGGACCGACGTGGTCGATCACATCCAAACTCTGCGCACCACTTCACGTGAGGACAGGCAAATTGTGCTCAAGGCAGGCAGTAACGGATCGCTCAGTCACATCACGAACCGTAGCACAGCACATTGAGTCTGTAACGCATCATTCAGTGTCTGCGCGTACCATTCAACGCCGTTTACAGCAGAGTGGTCTGTCTGCAAGACGTCCATTGCTTGGTCTACCCTTGACGCAGAACCACAAACGTCTCCGCCGCCAATGGTGCGAATCAAGAAGGATGTGGGTGGCAGAATGGAATGAAGTTGTTTTTACTGACGAATCACGCATCTGTCTGCAACACCACGATGGTTGGATTCGAGTATGGAGACACCGTGGAGAGAGGATGCTGAACAGTGGCGTTATGCACCGCCACACTGGTCCTGTACCGGGTATTATGGGATGGGATGGTATTGGATATCCCTCTCGCACTCCTCTAGTACGCATTGACGGTACTTTAAGCAGCCAGCGCTACATCTCCGAGGTGTTGGTGCCAGTTGTCATTCCTTACATTCAGGGCTTGACCATAGCCATATTTCAACAGGATAATGCGCGACCACACGTGGCACGCATTGTCCAAAGATTCTTCGTCAATCACCAGATTAAATTGCTTCCCTGGCAGGCTCGCTCTCTAGATCTTTCGCCGATAGAAAACATGTGGCCCATGGTTGCTCAACGATTGACCCAGCTGCCACACCAGATCAACTTTCACAATGTGTGGAAGCTGCTTGGTCTTCTGTACCCCAAGAATACATCCAAAGTCTGTTTGAATCAATGCCGAAGTGTGTGGCAGCGGTGATCTCCAACAATGGCGGATACTCTGGCTACTGATTCTGGCAGGAATCACACTTCACAGAAGTCTATAAATTTAATCATTTGATACTTGGTCAACATGTTATCTACAAAATAAATTTTGTTATGCCATCTCTTGTCTTTCTTGGTGTTGCATTTACAGTGGCCAGCAGTGTATATACATATTTATACTAATTGTAACTATTTAATAAAAAGTAGCTAAAATAAAATTATAATTAAAATTACAAGGTCCATCGCTGATGGCCCTTAAGTTGCTTTACAGTGGGACGTTAACATCTTAACTTCTGATTAAAAAGTACATGATTCGCCCCCCGTGCCACCGTTTCTTGCATAAGCGCTCGTACGCGACGTATTTGGGTGAGGGAAGAGGAGAAAAAGCACAAATAAGCAAAAATTTTCTCTGAAACATGTAAATCCTTCCTAAACACTGTCAAGGTAATTTTATTGCTTTTCAAAGCCTTCGGAATAGTTTTACTGATAACAGCGAAAAGAAAAGAATCGTATTTCGGAAGGACGTATATATCCGTCTGGGGCACTTAAAACACCTCTTGAGCAAGAAGGTTATATACACGCCGGGGCAGTTAAAAGGTTAATGTACTCTTACTATCCCTCATTCTGCATTATTTTTTATAGGTATTCAAAATTATTGAGATATAACAAGAGAATCATGTATCCACTCAATAAGAAAAACTGCTTTAATGCTAGTTTATATATTTAATGTCGTAGTATTATATTATTAAAATGTATGAAACAAAATTCTATTTTCACAAGTTATTCCATTGCTTTGATTCTAGTTACTTTGTGGAAGTAAAAATAAAATTCCGCTTGTCACCGTTCAACAATTTTCGTTCTTAGCAAAACTCCAAGAAAAAAATTATTCTTTCTCTAATAAAACGCAGCAATTCTCACTTCTCATAATGATGCCTTTTTGTTCCCAGTCTCTTATTACAATCTCCATAGTCTTCATTTTTTTCGGATGAGTTACCAGGTTCCTCCATCTTTGCTGAATCGTATCAAAATCATCGATGACTGTGCACTTTTTCTGGGTTGCTAAGCAACCGATTACCTGATCACGAAGAGGGATTACAGATAAAAGGAAGAGGAAATCTAGAATTTTTTTTTCTCGGCTCTCTTAAGGAAACTTTTCCTGATGACCCTTCTAAGCCCTTTGATGTATCCGCTTGATCTTTAATGAAAATCCTTAGACAAGTTCAGATTTCTCAAGGTCATATTCCGAAAAGTGACTTGATCTCTAACACCTTGGAGTTTTACTTAGTTACAACGAAAAAATGTAAATTTTGGTAGAGTTTGGAAAAGAAGAAACTCTGATGTCGGCATTTTTATAATTGTTTTTGTGTTATTTTAAGGTATCCGACTACGTTCGGGACCGTGATTTAAAAAAAGCGCATAAATGGATACTTTTCACGATATTTAGTGTCACTTAGATTAGAATACATATATAAAATTATTTTAAGGACATTTTGACAAAAAAAATTATTTAAATACAATATTTCGGCAAAAAATTAACTTAGAATAACTTTTTTTCAAAATGTTCTTCTTTTGTGAAAAAGGCTTCTATTATAATGATATTTTGCCTGTATATAGCTCAGACCTCTGCACAGAAGTTCAACTATGGTTTTTAAAAAATTCACATTATTTTCAGAGTTACAATCAATTGAAATAATTATCGGCGGTTTTTTTTTTTTTTTTTTTCCTTAAACTTTTTCCCCTCGGTTGTCGTAAAACATGGATAAACCCACTTCTAAGTTGAATATTTAAAAAACTCTAGTTGAGCCTCTGTACAAAGGTCTGAGCTTTATACGGGCAAAATATTATTATAATAAAAGCATTTTTCACAAAAGGAGAATATTTTGAAAATGGGTCATTCTATGTTCACTTTTTGTCAAAATATTGTACTTAAATAATTTTTTATTGTAATACTATCTTATAGCAATTTTATATAAATTTTCTAATCTAAGTGACACTAAATGTCGTAAATATTATCCATTTATACGCTTTTGCAAAATCACGGTTCCGGACGTAGTCCGAGACCTTAAATGTCATTTTTTATTTCCAGATAGTTTAAATCAGAGATACTCAACTTGCGGCCTGCGGGCTTCATGTGGCTCTCCGGACCTTTCTCAGTGGTTCGTCCATGGCTCCTTGAACAAATAAATTCAATTATTTAAGAACAATGTATTATAAATTTAGCGAAAAATTCTATTAATCAAGCAATCCCATATATCAATTTTGCTATCGATGTCGTTCTGGTTACGAATTGCGAGATAACTTTTTTTCTTTTAGAAATTTTTAGTGATAACAAATAACAGTGGAGTAGCGATCATTTTATGTGTGAAACTAATTCTTAATTATCCCTCATGTCTTGCAAACGAAAAATATCTAAAGAGTATTTATTGCTTTAAGACGATTGGGATCTTGACTATTTCATAGAGAATAACAAACATGATCAACTAGTTGTTTGATTTGTCGTGAAAATGTTATATTTAAAAAATATATAATTTTCCTCGTCTCTATACCACCAAGCACAAATCTTTCAGAGACTCTTTTTACTTGAGGATCTCTTTCAATTTTCTCTTCAAAAGATATTGGGGGGAGCTTGGGATCATTGATGAAAGGCAATCAAAATTACCACATAACAGGGTAAAAAAATGTATAAAACCTACTCTTTGTGAATTGAGTTCGATAGAGTTTAATATAGTTCTAAAATAATATCCAAAATTAGGAGCCTTAATATTTAAAATTTCCTTGAAATTATAGCACCCCCTCCAACTAATCCTTACGTTGAAACCCGTGTGAAATAGTTGTAAGTGGCCCGACGATACAAAAGGTTGAGTACCCCTGGTCTAAATAGTACCTCACTAAAAAGTAAAACCAGCTCCTAGGGAATATACTAGGTCTGAAAAGGTAGACATATCAATACGCAGCCCTATTATAGGAGGGGGGAATTAATTTTCTTTATGACGATGAATGGTTCCCTGGGAAGAATTCTTCCCACCCCTAAAATTTAAATATAAATATAAAATTCGGCAAAATAAAATATATTTCCTTAAATGCAGTTGTTTAATTATTAATAACACATAAAATATTGCGAGAAATTCAAAAGAGAAATAAATGGCCAACGAAACTGTTAACTAAATGATTGTTATAAACCTGATTTCCAAACGATTGACATGCACTCATGAATTTAATTCAGTAAGAATTAAACATGTGTTTAAATCAATGTGTGGTATATAATTGTATTCATAATAATACAAACATAAATAACAAGCGGACTGAAAAGTTCGTAGGCTGACACATAGATGGCGCTAATAGTATCATATCCATATTATTTTTAGTTAGCCCTAACCTTCAAAAGACACATGTATAAATTTGACAGCTGTTGTACTATTAGTATCTGAGTTATAGCATTTTTAGTAAAAGAACTTTTGTTAGTTTGAAAAAGTGGATAAAAAGGAATTTCGTGCGTTAATAAAGCATTGCTTTTTGGCGAAAAAAATACTGTTGAAACCATGGCTTTGCTTGATAAACATTATTCGGACTTTGCACCAGGAAAATCAACCGTAGAGAAGCGGTTCGCTAAATTTAAACGAGGCGAAATGAGCACCGAGGACGATGCACGCAGTGGACACCCCAAAGAGGCTGTTACCGACGAAAACATCAAAAAAGTCCACAAAATAATTTTTGATAACCATAAAGTGAAGTTGATAGAGATAGCTGAGACCTTAAAGATATCAAAGGAACGTGTTGGTCATATCGTGAATGAATATTTGGATATGCGAAAGCTCTGTTCAAAGTGGGTGCCGCTCACAATTGACCCAAAACAACAACGAATCGATGATTCTAAACAGTGTTTGGAGCTGTTCAATCGTAATAAATCTGAATTTTTGCGTCGATATGTGACGATGGATGAAACATGGCCCCATCATTTCACACCGGAGTCCAATCGACAGTCAGCCGAGTGGACTGCACGTGATGAACCAACTCCAAAGTGTGGAAAGACGCAAAAGTCGGCTGGCAAGGTTATGGCATCAGTATTCTGGGATACTCCTGTTATAATATTTATTGACTATCTTAAAAAGGGAAAACCATAAACAGTGACTATTACGTAGGGTTATTGGAGCGTTTAAAAGACGAAAAAGCGGCCTCATTTGAAGAAAAAGAAAGTGCTGTTTCATCAAGACAATGCACAGTGTCACAAATCAATAAAATCGATGACAAAATTGCATGAATTGGGCTTTGAATTGCTTCTGCATCCACCGTACAATCCAGATCTGGCCCCCAGCGACTTTTTTCTGTTCTCAGACCTCAAGAGGAGGCTCGCTGGACAGAAATTTTGCGCCGATGGTGAGGTAATCGCCGAAACTGAAGCCTATTTTAAGGCTGAAGACAAATCGTATTATAAAAATGGTATCGAAAGATTGTATGACCGCTATAACCGTTGTATCGCCCTCGAAGAGAACTATATTGAATAATAAAATCAAATTCTATGAAAAAAAAATTTTTTTTCTATGCTGGCCTACGAACTTTTCAGCCCACCTGGTACTTACCTTGAAAATCATTTTGCTGTATCCCTTTGTGTGCATGTGTTACGTTTTTGTTATATATACGTATGTGTACATATAAAAAGATACATTTCTATCAGTGGCACACACAAGAGGGGACCTGGGGGGTCCGGACCCCCCAAAGCACTTGATATTTTTTCCGATTGATTATTATTCTAAGTATATAGTACGTAAAATTTAATTAAGCTTGTTATTAATGATTAATTTTACTAATTAATGCTAATTATTTATTCAGTAATTAGTTTTTTACTGTGTTTTGTTCCCGAAAATCGACAAAATCAAAAGGAGCATGATACAAGAATGGGGAACTTTTGACCCCGGACCCCCCCTCCCCCTTGAAAAATTCCTGTGTGCGCCACTGATGTCTATATATATATTGCATGCACATGCATCTGAATATAAAGCTTTAACAGGTTTCAAAATGTACTCAAGCCTCTAAACGTATACCTGTTAGATTTTAATGTTTAATACCAGGAGACACAAAGATTCATTTATCATTTCAGAGCACTTTAGTCAGTTTTATTGCTCTTTCAAAATTGGTGTTTTAAGATGGAAGCACTCATAAAAGAATCATAAAATGTATAACATTAACCTGATGCCTCTTCTCACTGTTCCCTGCTCGAATTCAATCTTTTCTGTCTGCTTTAATTATCTTCAGTTAAATGAAAGAGCCCAATAAATGTGATTGATAACGAAAAGTGAAATGTGCTGCTACGCTCGCAATAACATTGGACATTTTGTACTTACATTAACAAATTCTCTTCGGTAAATCTTAGAGGAGAATTATGTCGTCGAACATTTTAATTTAATGTTGCGTTAGCTATTTCCCCAAAGATTATTGCTCTTAAATAACTCGGAGAAAATTATATATTTGACCTTTACTGATTGTTTTAATTTAAATGTGTGTTTATTTAATTTATATCTGTATCTATATTCAAGCATTAATTCAATATTATATAGTAGCAGTTGTGTATAGTTACCTAGATCGGGGTTCCTGGATTTTATGCTATCAGTCTCAAAAAGCAAGACAGTACTTTAGGAGCGATGAAAATTTATTTTCGAAAATCAATCCTTTATATATAGGATACCGAACTAGAATTCGCTTAATAAATCCCAGAATGTTTTCATACTTTCTACAGCTTTCAAACACAGCTATCAGTGTCTAAAAATTATTCGAAAGCAGCCACTTGTCCTCTTCAAAAGCCGAAGCAATACTGATTCAGTTTCAGAGTGCGACTGCTATTTATAGTCTGCGGGACTACCTACCAGCTCTTTCTCGAAAAATCCACTTACGTCAGGGATCGTGATGTTATAGATTTCTCCAGTAATTTCTAGATGCATCCATAAGATCACCAAGTCACCGAAAATGGTTGCCAAGTTGACGAATTTGATAGCCAAAAACGATGCCAAGTTGGTTGTATCGCCAATATTTCACCAAGTTTCCATTGAATAATCATTGTAATGCAAGGGATCGCGTTGCTTGCGAATATTACAATTTTTATCATAAGATAAATATAACAGAAAGCAAAATTCATGAATTAAATATCCAGATATAAATTATTTACACTATTTTAGGATGACATTAAATATTAATTACAAACTATTCTTAACAATATGTATGTGTGAATCTATATAAAAATTAATCATATACTCATTAATAATCATTGTTATATATATTTCATCGATAAAAGCTCTAAATACGTGTGTGTGTGTAAGCGTCTTGAGGAAATGAATAAAAGATATGAAACTGGGAATGAACTCAAAAGTGGAAGAAGGGGAACTTTTCTGAGACATTTTCCAAAGATACTTCGAGATAATTCAAAGAGAGATCACTAAAGGTCTACAATAAATGTTCGAAGAATTAATGAGACACTAAGATTTCTATTTTAGGAATAGAAAAGTAAGCATCTTTCACTTGATGTTCTTTCTACTATGTAATAAATATAAATTTTTGCGATCATTTTTGTAAGTATGTGACGGGCTCACGCGTCTTTTCTTTAACATGTCCTTTGGGTTCTTTAAGGCCAGAATTAATGGCAACTCTTTTCCAATCAAATCCAATAAGTGAAGTGTGAAAGAAAGATACAAATTAAGAACCTTTCAAATATCAGAAGTTAGAATAAGCACGATGGCAATTTGTGGCAAGTGATGGCAATTAAAAGAATGTAAACAATCCGTGGTTCTAGATTGAAGAAGTTTTAGATAACGTTACATGGCGAACAATAGTAATTATGCGTGATAGAGATCCAGTACTCAAGGTGCATACCATTGCACACGAAGTATCTCAAAACCTCATCCAAATCTAGTGTGATCGTTTACTGATACTACAACAAGGTAAAATTGATCATTTAATATTAAGATCAGTGATTGTATTAGAATTAGTGTAAGTGATTCAGTTATTGAGAGTGGTCCGAGTTAGGTTAAGTCGTTATTATAAATTTATAATGTGTGGTGTATTTTACCATCGTAGATTCTCTCACATAAATCATTACAATCTAATTTGTTAAAGGATTAAGTTGAATATCTTAATAAAGTCATATTAAGATCATGTTTCCTTCTAATTCTTCCGTTAATCCTACGTCTCTAGCTCACGCTTATACTCCTAGAGATAATCACCCTAGGGGTGATTAACACAAGTATATTTATTTCGTGTGTGTGTGTGTGTGTGTGTGTGTGTGTGTGTGTGTGTGTGTGTGTGTGTGTGTGTGTGTGTGTGTGTGTGTGTGTGTGTGTGTGTGTGTGTGTGTGTGTGTGTGTGTGTGTGTGTGTGTGTGTGTGTGTGTGTGTGTGTGTGTGTGTGTGTGTGTGTGTGTGTGTGTGTGTGTGTGTGTGTGTGTGTGTGTGTGTGTGTGTGTGTGTGTGTGTGTGTGTGTGTGTGTGTGTGTGTGTGTGTGTGTGTGTGTGTGTGTGTGTGTGTGTGTGTGTGTGTGTGTGTGTGTGTGTGTGTGTGTGTGTGTGTGTGTGTGTGTGTGTGTGTGTGTGTGTGTGTGTGTGTGTGTGTGTGTGTGTGTGTGTGTGTGTGTGTGTGTGTGTGTGTGTGTGTGTGTGTGTGTGTGTGTGTGTGTGTGTGTGTGTGTGTGTGTGTGTGTGTGTGTGTGTGTGTGTGTGTGTGTGTGTGTGTGTGTGTGTGTGTGTGTGTGTGTGTGTGTGTGTGTGTGTGTGTGTGTGTGTGTGTGTGTGAAATTAATTACTGGTTTTCGACAAAAACTTTTATTTATCTCCATTGTTGTAACAATGTAACTGTTAAAACAATGACAAAAAGTTGGCGTTGGAAACCGATTTTTCAGCTAACCTAGCCAAACCGGGTGTGCAATGTTACAACAATGCAGATAAATCATGTTCTTTTTTCAGTTCCTCTACTATTAGTTCACTCTCTCCCTATATATTTATTTATTTATAAAGATAGATATATCTTGTTTAAATTTTCAATCGTTAATAAAATAGTTTCTATTCATCCATTCAAAGTAGGAACTGACTTTAAAAAAAATTTGTATTGCTTGTTTATAACAAAAAAACTTTTTAAACTCATTTGTAATAAACAATAATAATAATTAGACTTCCATATTCATGGGAATTAAGCAATATTTATGACCCTATATTAAACAAAGAAACCCTGAAGTTTGCTTTCTACAAAGTTATTATAGCATTCCTGAAAAAAACTACAATCTTTCTTCTCTGATATAAACATTGATACCTGTTTATAATATATATATATATATATATATATATATATATATATATATATATATATTATATTATATTATTTAAATCCTACAATAATGAATATATTTCACATCTAATTTCTGAAAAGATAAAAAGACGCTAGATTAGTTTATTAATAGCTAGAAGAAAAACTAACAGACTCGAGTATAACCAAAAGCTAAATTTGCCTACATGAAAAATGTAAATACGTTAAATAAACAGTCCTCACCAAACAAATATCAACAAATATTATGAACTGTGCATAGTATTCAACTGTTTACTGGCAATTATTTATTCTTCCAGTAAACCAATCAATATCCCATCATATAATCCACTTTAACAACATGAAAAGGACACAAGTCAACATTTCATTCCCTTGAACCAATAAACAATAAAATTCCACCCCGAACAAATATTTGCCAAGAATTATTATACAGAGAAAAGAGCTAAAATTTCTAATCAGGACCTTTTATTTTTAATCTACAACAAACAAGTGGCAAATAATGTATATTTGTCATGTAAGAAAAGTTTGGACAATGACAACTGCAAAGTGAAAAGGTTTTACTCAGCTCGAACAATTTGGATTTTAAAATAGGTTAGAATAATAATTTTGATGAATCTCCTCCCTCCCTCCCTCCCTCCCCCAGTACCAGAAATGAAAAATTTAGCAATATAGTTATAAATTTTTTACTCCTTAAACTTTTGTAAACATAGTTACATTTTAAAACTTCCTATTTACTTTTATATTATGTATTAATTAGTTCTGATAATATGTTTCATTTTGAAGCATTTTTATTAATTTCGATATCATTAAATCTAAAATGCATTCGAATATTTATCCTTTTTTTTCATTAAATTTATTATTATTCTCGATTCAACAAAGACTTCGAGGTGCTATTTTAATAAAGTCACGAATGTTTATGAAACGTTATACTTATTTATAGAGAGAATAATCCTCTCGCAATATACAGGGAAAAAATTTTAATCGATAATCTTTTTTAAAGAGTGCCAATTATCTATCCTTTATATCGTAGGAATAATATTGAAACACACATTGCAAACCTAGTACATTCCCTGGAAGCTAGTATCTCTTTTATAGCGGCACCATGTAGGCGGATACCAATCGCCGCAGATAATTTTGACGCCCAGTTTCATCCCTGGAGGGAGGAACTTGATGTCGAATAATCATACGACATGGCCGCTGTAGATTTTCTGCATCATGAAAATCCACCGTCTTGGGCCGGAATCGAACACGCAACCTTAGGTGCCGAAGGCCAGCGACAAACCAACCATGCCCCCCAGCCGGTCCCATAGGGAATTTGAACAGATAAAACTTTGGTAACCATAGTCATTTACCGCCTTTGGTGGAAAAATACGATATCGCCAAGGAATCCTCGAGAAGACTCTGGGATTGACTTTTCTAGAAATTTCCATGATCCTATATAAAGAACTTTTGATACAAAATGTAGATTAAAAGTGAGCTCAGTTCGAGACCAGAATCTGCTTGTGCATTGACTGTGTTATGGGAGAGTGACTTAATCTATCTAAGTTTCTGCTTGTGGAAAGGTTTTAGAGAGCTGTTTCTGAGAAAAAAAGCCTATTTGTAACGAGAACGTTTTTCTCTACCACAAATAATCTGTTATAATATTTCTTTGTGTGTATACATCGAGTTGTTTTCGTGTAGTTAACTGATTGTGATGGTCCATTAATAAATCCATTATTATTCAAATAACTCAAGTCTTCGATTGCTTTTTTTCCTACGCAAATTTGCAACAATATATCGTTTGCGTCGATAGATTTTTGGATGAATGATTTAAAAATTTAAAAAATATAAAACTGACTCTTTTCAGCATTATTTTCAAAAGTTCAACAAAAAAATGTTAATCTGTGCACGTGTCCTAAGCAAAAACAATCTTTTTTTTAAAACAATTGACTCTTTCAAATGGTAGGAGAATCGTTTTAAACTGTAATGTACATTTGAGTGCTAGGCTGCAAAGTATGCAATAAATCACTTCAACATTGAATTTAAAAAGTTCGAAACGAATTTCGAAAACATCACTTCGTGGAGCATAGCATCACCACCTATAGTAATGATATGCAATTATTTTATAGTATTCGGTCAAAAAAAAAACTGAAAAATTTGGGGAGGGTTGGTGTAATTTATATTATTAAACTCTTCAAAGACTACACACAGATAAATATTTTGAATACATTCTTTAATACTAAGTAATGCAATGAACAAAATTCTCTGTCTCACTCTTTTAATGTATCTTCAGGCTCCCGCCCCCCAATTTTTAAACTTAAATAGAAAAGCAAATAACCATCTCAATCAATTTATGAAAATTTATTAAGGCAAGCATATGCTTATGAATTATTATTATGTAAGGTTCAACTGTATGAATTCTTACATTTATCTTTTCCACGTGTAGAAAATATTTATATTCCGATGGAAATGTTCGCTCAAAAAAAATGGAACACGTCCTTGAATAAACTGATTTTAAAACATTTAAAATGGAAATTTCTATGCTACTCTTCCGAAACTTAAGACAGTTAGATGAGATCTCTAGGAATCTCCGCATATGGCTTGTTTCCACTAACCAGCAGTTTTACCAAGCAAAATTTCATGCATCTGTACCAATCCGTTTTGCACCACCTATACACCATATACCTTTAATTAATATAGGTTTCAGAAGCCTTTTAAAATAAGCTAAGAGAATCGACCAGAAAATAAAGGTTGTTTACAAATGCAAAATGAAAACTCTACACTTACCGAAAAAATAATTGTTTTACATATTAAACTTCTTTCACTTCTTTCTATTCATGAGCTTCAGAATTCCCGTGTTGTACTCTTCTGCCGCCATTGCATTAAACCGACTTTTCATCACTTCCAAAACGTTTATCTCAGATAACAGATTATGGATAAGATGGTAATGTCTAGGAACAAGCCCCGGACCGCAGGTTGGATAATCAAAAATTCCTCATTTGAATTGATCCAGCAGTTATTAAGTTGAAGCATCAATGTGAGGAGGGGAAATTGTCAATGTGAAGCACAGTTCCTCCAAAAATCATTCTTCACCTCCTGTTTTGGATATCTTGCCATAGTCTTCTTAGAGTCTCACAGTAACAATTCGCACTGAACACTTGGCTTAATGCACTGGAGGAAGAAGAGCGTAATGTGGGAATTCTATAGCTCGTGATGAGATACGACTAATGTATTAAATGTGTAACAACCTACTAGAGACTGTGGGTGTTTCGGGTTTCGAGCAAAGATCAGCCATAGCAAGTTTTAAACGCAATTTTACTATCCCTTTTACTTAATGAACACAACTAAAGGTAGGAAATGCACTTAGTAAATAATTAGAAGAGCAATCGTAAGCCTTAGGACTACTAACATATAATTAAAGTTTATTTAACTTAATTCTGGAGCACTCTTGACTCCTACACTTCAATTTTCTGCAAATGTCTTTCTTAATTATACGACTTCCGGTCGTAAATCGTGTTCACAGTTTAATCACTTTTAATCTCTAATTATCATCTTTTGACCATCCATCGACTAGCTTCGCGTACCTAAATGCCAACGTTTAAATAGAACAACATTTAAATAAATCCCATCTTCTTCTTCGAAGGAAAGTTTTCAACAGAACTTACAGTTTAAAAGAATAATTTTACCCAAGAGAATAAATGGAAGATTCGTGGATAGACCCGTAAGAAGTGTAGGAAATGATCATGTAGAAAAGTGAAGGAAGCTTCAAGTTGCGTGAGAGAATTGGTTTTTTTTTTCCATAAATATTGTGTTTTTCATTTTGTATTACTAAATAGTCTTTATTTTTAAGTAGTCGTGGTAGTCTACTGGTTATGGTCACGAACTCGTGGCCGAAGTGTCTTGGGCTCGACTAATAGTGTCAATGAAAACCCTCCGTGTAGAGCGGGCTGATACCCGTTAAACCTATCAAGCTCAGAGTTTCCCGATGGTGTGGTGGGGTACTTAGGAGGTACCTGCTCAAGGGGCGTCCTCATCACTTGACCAAGGTTCACAATTACGAGATTCATCGCCATAGCTCTTGCGTTGCTTTCTATTGTGACGTTGATATAACTCTCACTCACTCGTATATTTATATGTTTGTACTTGTAAAGATTAACACTTAAACATATTCTAATTACAGAGTGTATGGTATATTTAAATATAGATAAAATCAAGTTTTCTTCATGGATAACACAAACTTACACTTTTAAAAACTTAACTTTATTACAAATACAATATTCTCATGAGAAAATATAACCGCTGTATTCTTTCGCAAGAGTAAACTCTATTGATATTGTGTTTCCTAAAACTAAAAGAAAGTGACTGCAACTGGATATTCCCTGATGAGTCTCAGAAGGAGACAAGATGTTTTATTTTGCTTCAGTAAAAGCCGGAAAAACAGAAATCTGATCAATAATAATGTAAGTGTATGTGCGTGTACTGAGTGACTCTCAGTCATGTAGTTTGTCTGTATTCGGACAGAAGCAATAAATGTACTCCTTAAAATTCCAAGTATGTTTCTTTATCTTAGCTCTACAGGTTGATTCAAAATTAGTGTGACTAATTTTAAAAGCCTATAACTATTTATGGTAAATTTTAATCGCTTTACTACCAGTTTTATTTTAAAAATAAAACGTTGAAATTAACAATCTAACTATTTTTACTAGTGAGAATAAATTATGAGAAGTTCGCAAATTAGATCCTCAAACCCGAAAAGAAAATTTTAAACTTTTGAAGGATGGTTGCTAAAGTTCTGTTATAAATAAAGCATTTAAAAACCAGAAAAGACTTTTTTCTAATAGATTACTATCGAAACTTCGAAAAGATATAAAAATTGGTTGGCAATCAAAAGCTTCGGGGAAAAATGGGGATGAAAGGATGTTCTTGGTGAAAAAGAAAAAAAAGAAGCTAAAAAGACTTATCACTGTAGAAAATCTGTCTCAAGGAACTTCAGCAAAGAAACTATAGGTATCACAATCGGCAATTTGTCTCCAGATACAGAAAATTGGCTATAAAAAAAGAGAATAAATGAGAATGTCATCAAATGTCAGCAATTAATGTCAGCCGTATTTAATGTTACGCAAAGGTAGATACAAAACAGGGATAGCTTTGGAAGAAGCATTGTTTCATTTGGCAAAACGAAGATACTATGTTTTTTACTCGAAAAGGCTTAACAAAACCTTTGCTGTTTTTTATGAAATTTGTTAAAAAATTTTGGTACTATTTAAATGTTGAGAAGGACACTGAAATTCTTGTGCATAAATATTCAGTTAATATTAAATATTTTGCAGTTTTTAATCTTGTCATTTTCGTTAATAATATTTTGGCTTTAGTGATGATACATTACAAATTTCAGTATGTATTATTGAGGGAAAATATCCAGTATTTGAGAATGTGCGTATCATTGGTAGATAATAAAATTCATTTTTACAAGGCGTAAGTTGTGAAAGATAGTATATTGGCGTCGCAATCTATAAAGTAACACGAGGGTTATTGGTGACAGAACCCATAATTTTTAACCATGGTCAAGTGACAACACCTGGTACCCCTTCTCCAAACTTCCACGCCATGCTCATGAGGGAACACTGAGCCTCGACAGATTTAACGTGCATCGACTCCTCTACACGACGGGTCTGGAGTGGCACAAGGCGCGATCTCATGACACTTCAGCCATGAGTCCATGACCACAACCAACCGCTATTACAAGGAGGTAAACCATTTAAAATTAACATTGAATTTATAAATTTAGAAATTATCTCTATTTATTCATCTTCATTACTCAATTGCGCTACAACAAAGAGGTATGGGAAAAAAGAGTGAAATTGTCCTTTAACTACTGAAGATTCACTTGCATTAAATAACAAATAAATTATGAAATGAAATTTCCTTCAATATACACTATATGATCAAAAGTATTCTTACTCCGGTATGTATCGCAAATAAGTCAAAAATTAATATGATGTTGGCTCGTCTTTTGCAGCAATAACAGCTACCATTCTGTGGGGAAGACTATTCACTAGTTTTTCGAATGTTTCAGGAAGAACTGTATAACGCAGTACAGTAAGACTCCGCTTAACGCTGTTTCGTTTAGCGCTGTTTCGGTTTAACGCTCTTTTATTTGAATTGTGGGATTCCCCGAAATAGCACGGAGCGTTAGGCTTCCCCATATCCGAAGCACTTTATCTGTGTTTCTTCTTTCTTGCGGTATTATACGAAAGTATTTTTTTTTCGTTTCAAACATTTGTTGACGTTATCGTAAGAATAAATTTATATAATATAAAGATTGCTATAGTGACAAATATAATGATTTTTAGGTTTATCATGGGTGATAATAAAAATAAAGCATAAAAAAGCATTTCACTAGAAATTAAAATGCAAGTGATTAGAAGATTAGATACTGGTGAACGTCAATCTCAAATAGGTGCTGCATTGAATTTGGCAACTTCAATAATAAGGACCATTCTTAAGAATAAAAAAAAAATACTGTCATCGGTAACTGCAATTACGACAAGCTCTGCAACTAGAATTACCCGCTCTAGAAATAATACAATAGAGGAAATGGAAAAACGACTTTCTACACGGCTTGACGACGACACTGAACGCAAAATGCCATTAAACTAATCTACCTTCTTGATAAAATGGCAGAAAATTGGAAATACAGAAAAAACTAAATGATCTGAAATGTAAACATACTGGCTTAGAATTTTATTTATTTTAGATGCATATTTGTTTATTATGTTTCTATATGTGTAAGAAATAAATTTTATTTTTATTGTTATAAAAAACATAATAAATTTAATGGTAAAATACCTGACCAATTTTCTACCCATCTTCCCCTAACCCCATTATTTACATGATGAGATAAACTCGTTTAACGTTGTTTCATATTACGCTCTACTTTGATGGAACATGTACCCCGCGTTAAGCGGGGTCTAACTGTACTTCTCTAAGTTGCAATATATTCATGACCCAATATTCAATCATAATTTTCATCACTCACCCTTCATACAATAACATATTGAATTCATTAATACTATACTTTGACCCTAAAACTGCGAGACGACATTAACCTCTTCAGCGCCCCCGGCGTATATAAACGTCTTGCTAAGGTAAAGCGTTTATTTCCTCGGACGTATATATACGTCTTTCAAGTACGATCTTTTCTGTGCATTGCTATCCGTAAAATTATTTCGAAGGCTTTGGAATGCAATAAAAGGATATTGACAGTGTTTGCGAAGGATTTACTTATTTCAGATTATTCGTTCTTCCATATTCCTCCCCCGAATAAATCACATACGCGTGCCTACGTGGAAAACGTTTGACATTAGGAAGCGAATCGATTAACTTTTAATCTGCAGTTAAGGGGAAAATTATAAATTGGACAAATTATCAAGTGTTAATTTTTGTTTCTATTTACATGTAAGATAAGCCCATGAGGTCACTGGTAATTAATAAACTTTTTCTTAAATAATAATTAGGACTGTTAAATTAATTATAAAATACATACTTTGTAGCACTGATACATTTATAAGCATAATATATCAATGTAAATGTGCATTTTATTTTTTATTTTGTCAGAATGTATTTTGTTTGTTACTTTCAGTAAATTAATAGTTTCTTAAGTAATCTTTTGTTTTTGACTTTTCAATATGCTCGCGCCCCATTGTAGAGTTGCCACGCCCCCAAGGGGGACGCGCCCCCACAGTGTGTGAAACGCTGGTATAACGCTATTCTTGTCTGTAATTACCAACACAACAATGAATTTGTTTCTTCCTGTTTGTATTTTTGGATATATAAATTTGATTATTTTTTTAATGAAACAACTCTGTTTATACTATTCAACTGCATCGTTTGCAATTCAATTTTTAAAACTAGAATTTTATTTGATTCTTTCCTTCTGATTTCTTCTGATTTTTCTTCTGATTATGAAAAAAATTGCTTAGTTAAATTTTGTTGTTATTTTTACTAATAATATTTTCTTAAAGCAAAACTGGTAAGTGTGAAAAAAATGTTTGCTTTATATTATATTAAATTAACAGATTGTCTGAAGAGATTATTTTTCGTATTTCACATTATTTTCAGTTAGAATTCTTTTCTTTTGTTCATTTTTAGTAATTGTTCTGCAATGAGAAACTGTGTTCCAAAATGAATTTTCATAACTCAAATTTCAAATTATTCTTTGTATATGCTCTCTACAACAATGTGTTTTTGTCTGTAGGGAAAAAAATTGCTTCACAGACTTCTATTGTTAATTTTGCTAATTATTTTTTTTACAAGATAAAGCTTGTAACTGGGGGAATAAAATTCCACTTTATTGTATAAAATTTATAAATCAATCTCAACAAATAAGTTTTATTTTTTATATTCTTTATCAGTTATTTTTTCTTGTACTTTTTGATGTTTGTACTTCATAGATGAAATACATTGGAGCAACACGGTTTTGAATAATGAAAAAAAATACAGTTTCTCAAGTCTAAAATGTATTTATAATTTATAGGAATGAACATAGCAGATACGTAAGCCGAACTGAAAGAAAGAGCATGTTTTTGGGTTTTGTTTCCCACTAGAAATCTAATTTTATAAAAGTATTACAAATTTGGCATTATAATTATTTTGTTAAATCTTTGTAATGTAAAATGGTTTGAATCATTGTATAATATTTTATGTGCATCAAGACTTTCTGAAATGATCACCTTCAACTAATTTCTTACTTTCCATTTGTTGCATTCTAGAATTGGTTTTTTTCTACTCAATCGTAGCATTTTAGAAATCTTGCTTAAAAAGAAGTTGAGAAATAGAAGATGGAATTCTAACTGGAATACGAACTTTTAAACAAGATCTTTGTAATTGCTTTTTCTCATTTTTTTTCATCCTGAAATTATAATCAAATGTTATCATTAATGTTTTTATTGTCTATGATTTACAAACAAATCTAAATCTAATTCTATCATTTTTAAAAATCTGTTATGATCTATGAACTAATTGAAATCCGGTGTTGATTAAAAAGTTCATTTTTGTTTTCAAGAAGAAAAGGGATTTCATAAACATTTTCACATTCTTAATTTTCCCTGTTAATGAAATATATTCAGCCTTTAGCAGTAAAAAAATGCTTTCGAAATCATATTCTGATTTTTTGATAATTATATATATATTTTTAAATATTTATGAATTTTCTTGAAAAATTATTTAAAATTTAAAAAAGGAACACGAAATTTAATGCGTCTATTTTGTATATGAGTAAACCTTATTTTAATTTTTACATCCATATTCAAATTATGTGTATGGTAATTTGGTAATTATAGTCAATAGCCCAGCTTGCCCTGAGTGGGCCGTGTATCAAAATTCTTAGGACCCCTTTTTTTGGAAAATAAATGAAAATGATCGCATTAATAAAACTTATTCGAAAGATCCAAAATAAATATATGCACACACACACACAGGCATACATACACTGGTGTGCAAAAATTAAGGACGAAGTCGAAAAATTAGCATATCAGCTGAACGAAGAGGCAGAACGGACAGAAAGACCAATCAGGAGATTAAGTAAGGTGATGTACGGTAGCACATGCGCAGATATGCAGGTAGACGTAATGGGGGAGTGTCTGAGTAGTATAAAGCATGTTGTCGGTGTAAGATCAGTATTTCTGGCAAAGATACTGCACGCTGCATAGCAGCTAAAATCACACCGAGTTGCTGCCTCAGTGAGAAATGGCGAATAATCAATCTGTTAGACGACATCTGGATGCTTTTACCCGTGGTCGAATCATTGGGAAGTTGGAGAAAGGCCGCAGTGTGACAAGTGTGGCTGCAGAGTTCGGAATTGCTCACAGCATTGTTTCACTACTTTGGAGACAATTTCAAACTACAGGAACAGCTATCCGGGGGTTCAGTAGTGGTCGTCCACGAGGAACCACGCCTGCAGATGACTGGTACATTGTCTTACAGGCCAGAAGAAACAGGCGGCAGACAGTGGGAGAAACCGCTAGACACACGACACAGGCGACTGGACGACCGATATCGCGTTTTACCGTGGCCAGAAGGCTGCACGATGGTGGTCTATTTGCAAGACGCCCTGTACGGTGTGTACCTTTAACACCTGCCCATCGGAGAAGGCGTTTTCTGTGGTGCCGGGAATACCCGAATTGGAGAGACAATGAATGGGGACGAGTACTCTTTACAGATGAGAGCAGATTCAGTTTGAGTAGCGATTCTCATCGCTTACTCATCTGGAGAGACGGGGAAGCCGCAATCATCCCTCGAACATCATTGAAAGGGACAGGTATGGAGGTCGCGGTGTTCTCGTTTGGGGAGGCATCATGCTTGGTAGTCGTACAGACCTTCACATCTTCGACGCAGGTTCAGTCAACGGGACCAATTATTGTAACGAGATTCTTCTTCCATATGTGCGTCTTTTTAGAGGCGCTATGGGTCTGCAGTTCCTTTTTATGAACGACAATGCACCATGTCATCGCACAGTAGCTGCCGAACAGCTCTTAGAGAGTGAGGATATTGAACGTATGGATTGGCCGGCACGATCTCCGGATCTCAATCCCATCGAGCATGTATGGGATTTTCTAGGCAGACGCTTGGCAGCTCGTACCTTACCACCAGTAACGATTCGGGCGCTTCGATTGGCGCTGCAAGACGAATGGGCAGCAATGCCTCAATAACTCATTGACACCCTCATTCTCAGCATGGGCAGACGCTGTGAAACCTGCCTAGCAGTCAGGGGAGATCATATCCCCTACTAAAGACCGGATGTTTCTTGCTGGACACCCATCACAGGGATGTTTCGGCCTTCAGTCGCATTGCGCTCCATGCTACTTTTTCAATCAAGCTTCTTTTTATCCCTCTGATTTCTCTTTTAGTAAATGTTGCTTACATATTACACATGTCCTTACGTATTGGGGATCTTACGGTATTAAATGTGTTGATTTGGAAAGCTTTTGTACAAAGTTATATTGAAAAAACCGTTTCGTCCTTAATTTTTGCACACCAGTGTATTAAAATAATCTATTACTTAACAGTTAGCCTAGTTGTTCAATAGGTGCCTTTCTCAATTTCTTTTTTCGGCAAACGCATTTATAATAACACCCATACCAGACGAGGATTGCAGTTTTTTAAGTTCATCTATTTCTATCGACAGTATTGCTAAATCTGGTAACCGATCTTGTAACTGTATATGTTTTTAAGATAGTTTTTAGCTTAGAAAAATTTATTTCAGCTCTTGCAGATGTTTCCGGAAGGGTAGCAGGCATATTGTAATAGCATCCGAAAAACTGGAGGCGAGATTACTGAAATTAAATAACAATAATTCAACGATCTCCTAGATAGAATGGATTTTCTGAATTTCAGATTGTAAACAGTTTTTAATGGAATTTTTTTTTTATTGAAAACAATTATAAAATCCCCGTGCACCACAAAGTATCACACGGGGCTTACAGAAGTAAGTATTAAACACACATTCAAGGGAAATAAACAATTTTAAAAAGAATTACAAACAGTTACAACAAATTTACAGAAAATTTTGAAAGCACTTCTGGTGGAAAGAAGTTGGTGAAAATTCGGTGGCCAATTAATGTTAAGTCTCTTGAACACCAGTCTTATGGTCTTTCTCTCTCTGGCATACTTGGAACACAGAAGGATTACATGTTCCACATTTTCCTCGCCACCAATATTACAGTCACAGGAAGATGAAGGAACTTAATTAAATTAAGTAGCTTAATTAATTCAAGTAGCTTTTGAAATTACCATGACCAGTGAGAAATTGGGTTAATTTGTAGTTAGTGTAAAAATGGTGACATGATAGTCTCTTATTAATGGTGGGAAAAAATTTCTTTGTTATCCTTCCTTTATTAGAAATGAGATATTCTTGGTTCCAGGACTTCACCATTCTTTCTTTCGTGATCTTCTTTGAAAACGATTTAGGAATATTTACGTCAATGTCAATTTTGCGCT
Organism: Trichonephila clavipes; assembly: GCA_019973935.1. Lineage (NCBI taxonomy): Eukaryota > Metazoa > Arthropoda > Arachnida > Araneae > Nephilidae > Trichonephila > Trichonephila clavipes. Next base: position 205,521 of record BMAU01021069.1, on the reverse strand, counting down.
TGGTTGCAGCTTTTGCAAGCCAATCGACTCGCTCATTCCCAAGAACACCTGTGTGTCCGCGAACAAATGCAAAATCTATTGACATGTTTTTATCTCTTAGGCTTTTAAGTTGCGTTTGGATCTCGACGATTATGTTGTTAGATGAAGAAATATATTTAAGAGAATCCAAGGAGGAAAGAGAGTCAGTACAGATGAGATATTCTGAGATGACACTATTTTGCTCAGTGATCCATTTAACGGCGAAATTTAAACATAAAAGTTCAGCTACAAAAACTGTGCATTCATCACGAATTCTAAATTGAAAGTTCTCGGATTCAACACCACTCCTGAACACAACAAATGCGAAACCAACTCTTCCATCAATTTTACTGCCATCAGTATAGCAAATAACAGGGAAATCTTCTGTGATCTTGTCACTAAATTGAACAATATTGATGGCATTCCTCTCTGAAGGATGAGGGATAAAAAATGGAGACAGAATACAATCATAATTAGAGATGGAAGAAGCAGAGAGATTTTCCCTAAAAGCAATATTATGAAGAAATTGTTATTAAATGGAATTAATTGTTAAAATATATTATGCGTTATCATGTTCAATAATTAGTTTTGAAGAAAGAAGAGCTAAATGTCAAGAAGTCACAAAAGCACTTCTGATTTCTCCACTTCGAAGTAACTCTGGTGATAAAATTACTTCGACTTCAGTTATTAAAATTTTAAGTTTCAACCTGAGAAGAAAGTTCCGCAAAAACTACACAGTTTTGCAATGAGAATGTTGAAGCTATGGAATTTGTTGAAGAATCTTATGGTTTTACAAATTAGATTGCATCATAAAATAACGACAAAAATGACAATAAATATATATTATCATGTGAATATAAGTTTTTGTTGTTGCTAATGCCACCTGAGTTCGGTGGCTGTGGTAACCCAGTGGTTGAGGTAACGGACTCGTGGCTGGCGTGTCATGAGTTTGAGTCCAGTACCATCGAAGACTCGCCGTGTAGGGGAGCGATGCTCGTTAAATCTGTCGAGAGCTCAAACTTCCTCCCGTTGGTGTGGTAGTTAGGAGAAGGAGGTACCAGCTCAGGTGTCGTCCTCGTCACGTGACCATGATTAAAAAGTTCGAGGTCCGTAGCCAAAAGCCCTCGTGTAACTAAACATTGCGACGCACAGTGGGCAGTTTCCCAATCTGGCGCTCGGAAAGTCCAAAAAGTCCGCGAAATAAAAACAACCCACTATTTATTGTCCTCATAGGTTCTCTAGCCATGTGGCAAACAGATTTCGTCAGTACACGAATGGAAATATTCTACAATCAGCGATTTAGATCGGGTTTCTTTTTGCTACAAGAAACACTTGCGAGCTTCATTTTCTAATAAGTTCAATCGCTTCGTCTGAAAAAGATTTTGCAGATTTAAGCGGGTTTTTTTAAATACATGCCATGGGTAAGTAATAGTTTGATTTGACTTTCAAATTAGGTTCAAGTTTGATTAAAAATTATAAAAACATAACATTTAGCACAACATGTAACTCCTACTAACATATATCGGTTTTTTGTGTGTTATTGGAGTGGAACTTTTGGGATTGACACGGATTGATCACAGAAACACTTAAGTCACATAATAGAGTGTATATATATATATATATAGACCTTTAATTTAATACCAAATTCTGCTGCTACTTCCTGCTACTCCGAAAGTTATGATTTTTTTTCAGCGTTGGCCGATGGTAATACACGGCGTGCCTTATTCAATGTATGGAAGAAAGAGCAAGATACTAGCGCAAAACTAACGTTGTTTTGAGTTTAGTTAGAACTACAACGGACTTTGATAAATATGAAGACCAGCAGAAATTAAAATTTATAGAAAAATTGCTTAAAATGTCTGCTCATTTGTAGGGGGAAAATGGATGAGGTGCCATAGAAATGAAAAGTTCTTCTCCAAGGGGAGTAAGATTTATATTATATTTTATTATTTTTAAGAAAAATATACAGCTAATATTTTAGTGTGGTATTTTATGTTTTTTTAAGCTTATAATAATAATTTTTTTCAGAATTATAAACTTTAAAATGGTTTTTCTCGGTTTGTGTTTCTTCACATTCAAAATATCACTTCTTCCACAATTATTTACCAATCAATTTCATTTTTTCCCTATGTCTTATATGTAATGCATGTAACAAAATTAAGGATCCATTTTGCTGTAAATTGAATATTTCTTTTTTTAAAAAAAATTCAATGTGGGAAATATTAAGCTTTTTTGGTTGAATATATCATATATATATCAACATTTTATTATTTTTTTTCTCCAAAACTAATTAAGATATTGTAAAATCGGTCTCTAAAGTTGTTTAAAACATTCTCAGCAATATTACGACAATTTCTTGTCATAAAATTAATTAACACAAGAAGAGTAGAATTTTAAAAACTTCCAAATTTTTAAAAGAAATTAAATTTGTAAAATTGTATCAATAATAATTGCAAAATTTTATCTCATATCATTTTCTTAAATAAACATTATATGAAATGCTAAAATGTAATTTTAAAAAAAATGCTCAAAGGGTGCGAGTCCTTTTAAGCACTACCTAATATCCTTTATTGTTTTATGTACAATTTTATGTCTGATTGTATTTGTTTAACCTTTAACAATTATTAAATTTAATTTTTTTAACTTGCCACACTATTTCTTGTATTTATTCTCTTACGTGTAAATTACTGTTTCTGTTAATATCCTTATAGATCCTGGTTCAAAAACTACACTGCTGGACAATTGCTAAGGACGGATCACAAATTGCTATGTAGCATAACATTAAGCGAGACATGAGGCCTAGTAGGATAAAATATAGTTGCCACACTGTTCAGACATTAGAATAAGGAATATTTATTGTTCTGGAAAGTACAAAAGCTGTGAAACATCTGAAAGAAAAAAAATGTTCATTTGATCTGCGTACGGAGAAATGGAACAATGCATCTAAAAGTCAGCAGGTACCTTAAAGAAAGGTATCAGTACGGGATATGTATACCGTGGAGTGTAATGCAACATTCCACACGTCGTACCATACTTTGCACAACATTATCCAGCAGCTGTTGAGGCAATTTATCCCATTCCTCTGTGAGTGCACGGATGAGGGTGTTCTTGTTTGTCGGAGGATAGTTTCGACCAGCAACTTGCCTCCCCAAAGCATCCCACACATTTTCAATGGGGTTTAGATCTGGAGAACGCGCTGGCCATACGAGACGTTGAATACCCTCGCTGTCTAGACAATCCTGAACAGCGAGTGTTCGATGACATGTTGCGTTGTCGTCCATAAAAACAAATTTATCACCGACAGCACCACGGAAAAGATGAACATGAGGAAGTAGAACTTCATCAATGTATCGTTGGCCCGTCATAGTCCCATTCGCAACCACATGTAGGCGCGTGCGGCCATTGATCATGATGCCGGCCCACACCATGATACTGCATGTCGGATATCGGTCCTTTTTCCTGGATATTTTCTGGACGATAAGCAGTACCACTCTCGCGCCAGATCAGTTGACGTCTACAATCCGATGACAGACTGAACCTACTCTCATCTGAGAATAGTACGCATGCCCAGTCCTGTTCAGTCCAATTGTGATGCTCACGACACCATTGCAAACGGGCAGTACGGTACTGTCTGGTCAATGGGACACACACAACAGGTCTGCGTGCGTATAGTCCTCCTCCCCTCAAACGTCTGGCAACAGTTTTTCGGGAGATCTGCTTTGCTGAGGCAGCAAGAAACTGATTTGCCACCTGCTGAGCTGTGGTGCGCCTGTTCCTTTTTGCTGATAGGACGATATATCTGTCTTCTGCAGGCGTCGTACTTCTAACACGACCTCCCCCGTGCCGTCTACTACACATTCCAGTAGTTTTAAATGACTTCCACAGCCATGAAACAACGCTGTGAGCGATGTCGAACTCCCTGGCAACATCTGTTATTTTTCGCCCTTCTTCGATCTTTCTAATAATTCGGCCACGCATAAAATCATCTATGTGATGTCGGGAAGACATGCCAAAAATTTTAAGTTCGTCTATTAAATCTTTCCTGTAAAACTTTGACTTGAAACAACAACTGTCCACACGCGTCAAAACCTTTAAAGTTTTTATGAACGCTATCACGTGATGAATAGACGTGGGGAAAAAATTTGCATACTCATACTTCTTCTTACTAATATCCCGCACTTATTCTAATTTTCCACATTTTGCTTCCTTTCATTTTGTGGTGGCTATGGATGATAGTGTTTTCTGTCCTTAGCAATTGTCCAGCAGTGTAGTTAAACTTAGCTATCATTTTTTCTTGATCAAATTCAAGCTTGACATAAATTAGTTAAGACCCTATTAACCTTGTTTGTTAGTAAAAAACAGAAAAGAATACCCAATTTACATTAATTACTATGATTTTACATCATTATGAAGACTTTAAAGCCAGAAAATAATTTCCGTGCGCCTGACTGGGAAAACTGCCCACTGTGCGACGTTAATATTTACTCACTCGCCACCTGAGTTCGAGGCCCATGGAATTCACCATGACAAAGGGTTAGATTGTACGTCTGTCGTTAACCACAGCATTGAGCACCACATGGGTGACAGTACGATTTGGCTCAGTTCATCCTCAATTTTGAAGGAGAACACCCTGGTCAGATGCCTCCCACATCTCTTCCTCTTTCATCAAACTCACGACAGAATTGGCGGCTCGATGGCTAGTTAAGAGTACCCCCACGGCGCAAAGGCACTATGCATTTACAAACATCCATTCCTTTTCCGTTATTCGAACCCAGGCCATACAGCATATCAGTCAGCTTCACTAACCACTATATCGAATGGGCGGCTTGAATATAAGGGATCTAGGCTTATATATGGAGTCAAGTATTATAACTAATAAGCTTAAAATGTTTTGTGTTAAAATCAGACCTGTGAACCAATGAAATTATTACAAAGAATGTTGAAAATAGAATATTTTCCACTATATACATACTATTTTAAAAAATTCCAAATGTTGAAACCTTTCTTCGTATCTGGTTAATTTACTCGTAGTATTCAAAAACGCAAAACACAGTATTTTGTTTTTGTTCTACGCCATTTTCCAAAAGGTGAGAAAAAGAATATATATAAGTGGCTTTAATAACTGGAGTAAGTTTTCAACTATAATTTAAAATCATTCAGTGTTGTGCTAGTCACTTTAATTCGCTTATTGCTTAGAAAGAATTATTAAAATGATTAAATTTATGTCCGACTATTGATGAAGTAAATTAAGTTAATATAAATAAGGAAACGCGCGAAACGATTTTAACTACTATTTCAAAGAACTGTGGAAGTGTGTGATCCTATTTCGAGCATAAAATAATCTTCTATCTAGAGGAACCCATGTAATAATATGAACGCTTAATAACGGAAATTTCTTAAGTTTGTGATTAAATTATTCAGTAAATATGACACAGTGCTAAAGGATCATATGAACACAAAAGAAATTCGAAGCATATTGAATGCGTGTGTGCATCATTTAGCACATAGTTTACAAGATTAAATTAATTCTGCGTTAGGAGTTGTAGTACTTAGAAAAATTAAAGACAATATAAAAGTAGCCACGTACTGTAGTATTTAAATGGATTGTACTCCTGATATATTTCCCATAAGGAACAAAATTCAGTCATTATTAGGTAATTTTGAAGTAAGTTTTGATTAAGAAATACTTACAATAAATGAGTCATTTATAGGGTTTCTAGAAGAAACTGATGTGACTGGAGAAGGAATAGCAATTTCTCTGCTGGAACGAATAAATCAGCTTAATTTAGTTACTATGAATTGTAGAAGGCAAGCATACAACAACGATAGCAACACGAAAAGAAACTATAAAGGTGTACTATTTAGAATAAATCCTTTAAGTCATCAGTTCCGGATTATTCAAATTACTAGCAGGAAATTTGAATATTCCGGAACAATTTCCTGGAAAACGAATTCTAAAAGGCTTATATTTCAAAACAAGATGAAGTTTTAGAAAACTCGGTAGAGGGACTTAGATATTATTTTGAACACTGCAATCGATACTGTTATTGCAAAAACAAAAGATAGATTGAAAAGTATTCCAAATACATTATTTCTGATTTCAAATTAAATACTGATATAAAAACCTTAGAAAACTAGGATTCAGAAAAATGTTCCGAAAACTATGAAAGGCTTTTCAACATAGATGTAGATTAAAACGTAATCCAAGAAAATGGTTTGCTACAGAGTTGGATTTTGAATGAAAAGAATGTGATTTACGTAAAAAAACATGCTGTAATACGTACTAAATAATAATTAAAATGTGTAAAAAATTTTCCTTACGTGTTGCCAGTCTACCCTTTGAAAAACTTACGGGAATTGTAACCATTCGTCTCCCAGACGACATGAATTTTAGCAAACTTAAAACTCATTACAAAAGTTAATAACAAAAAAAATTATATTACATGCAGATGATTTCATTACATCCAATCTTCACATAAGCAAGAAAGTAAAATTTATTTATTTTCGAAGTAATCTTTACGCATTTTAGCATGATGCACTTCGTATATTGCTATAGAACGTGATAAATAAAATTTTTGTGTCATTATACACAACTTTCATGCGCAAAAGGAACAGATTTCCCTGTTTTTAGTTTCCAAATGTTCAGATGGTTCAATGTTCTGCTCCTATTTCAAAAGCTCACAGATAATTGTCCTTGTCGATCGGGGCAAAGTTGATACATTTATACGTTTCTTCAACCACGGCGCAAGGAGACCTTCACTTGGCTTTATCGCAAACTTTCTTCCAAATAACGCTTTTTCAGATTTGCAAGTCATATTATGTACATATATAACAAATGCATTCACTAAACTGATATTTATTATGCTACCTGCAAATTCGGGATTTTGAACATCAAAAAAAAAATTCATTTTCTGATTCAATCTCAAGAATAAAATTGTCCTCATCAATTAACTCTTAATAATTTTCAGATAGCCTCAGGTTTACCCCAAAAGTTTTCTTCACAAAAACGTTTTGACATCATCTGGAAAACGCAGAGAAAACAAAACTAAGACAGATTCTTAATTCTAAACGTTACTGCTACCCGTTCGTCTCTCAGACTAGCTTTGTTCTAAAAATACTATCTGCGAAAATATTTTCAGAAAAAAAAATATTAAAATCTGTAGTCGCTAAGGTCATATGAAGGTACTGAGTTGCACGATACATTTTCTGTTTTTTGGGGGAGGGTACAAGGTTATTCGTTATAGCCGTAGTCTGCTAGACGAATTGGTAGCATTCTAGGGTTAATATAGCGAGTGTTGAGTACTCGTTCAGCAAATTAAAATTAATTAATGATTAACTTCGATCAACCATGCGGGCAGAAAGCTTAAATGCACTCGCTATATTAAGCATGCAAAAAATTACTAAAAATTTTTAATTTTTCCGAAATACTTTCTGTTTTAACAGAAAGAATATCAGACACTGAATAAACATACATTAAAAATATGTATTCGTTATTGGTTTTTTTTTTATTTTACAAAAGTTTTAGGGGCTCCAAAGGGTTTCTTGCACTTAAGCCCCCTTTTTTAAGAAGGGCAGCTCTGGATACCGGCATAAAAAAATATGTTTCCCGTTGGCAAAAATGTGTTACAAAGATATAATTTAAAGCAGACCATAAAAATCGGACATTTCATATGTTAAAACTTAATATTCGATAATGGCTGGCTGGGTGGTATGGTTCGTTTGTCAATGGCCTTCTACACCTAAGGTTACGGGTTCGACCCCGGCCCAAGTCGGTGGATTTTCATGATGCAGAAAATCGACAGTGGCCATTTCGTATGATTATACGGCATGTAAAAGATCCCAAGACTGTTTGTTGGGCTTGGGTTCTCTCGCCAAGATTAAATCCTGACACAGGTTCACATCGTGAGAGCTCAGGAGCCTCCCTCTAGGGAGGAAACTGGGTGCCAAAATTACCTGCGATCATTGGTATTCGCCTATATGGTGCCGCACCAAAAAGAGATACCAGCTTCCGGGGAACGTTCTAGGTCTGCAATGGTAAAACATGAATGCGCAGCCCATTAGAAATAAATATATATACCGTAAATACTTTAAAGCTATAAAATACTTTCAAGCTAAATTTTTTAATTTTTAGGTATATTCGCCGTATAACACGCACCCCTTTTTAACGAATACATTAATACATTGTACTTATGTTTTGAAGTAATTTATTCAAGGTATTACCCCAGACTTTTGAAAAAAATAGTATATTCCTAGAACTACAACTGTTCTTGTTCATAAGGTGAGTTGTCTCTTTTAAATAAACAGTGTATCGATACATCTTTAAGTAAATTTTTATTTTATGTCCATACTTTTTGTTATTTTTAAAGCTATCGTTTTTATACACGGCGTATAACGCGCACCCTTAATTTTCGATCTTATTTTTTATGTTCAAAGTGCGCGTTACACGCCGGATTTTATGGTATATACATTCGGTACTGAGAGGCATATAAATTTCACTTTGTCATCTTTTACCAGAAATTGTTTTCAGAAATCTTAATAGGGTTTGATTAAACTGTCTCATGTAGAAGAATTTTCAACAGATTTAGCATCGAGTAATTTCCTAACCCCCCCTCAAGACAGTTATAGCATGAACAACTAATATAGACTTTAACGTTGTTTTTTTTTTCTTAAATTATCCTTTAAAATTTTCTGAAAAATTTAACTTAATTTTTTTATATAAAAGGACACTATCTCTTTTGCTTTCAAAGATGCCCCCAAATAACTTTGTTTCATTGATTCGTTGGTCAGGCATTATTGGCATAAAAAATAAGAAAGTAATCGTTCGTTAAAAAGAGCGTGAATGAAAACATTTGTAAAATATTCCCTTGAATAATGGAAAACATTTTTTTCTCTCTCTCTCTCTTTTGCTTGATTTCCTCAAATTACTACGGGGATGAAGAAGAAAGATAAGAAGAAGATAAGAAATCAGAGTATATGTTAAAGTTAATTTCATATTAAATTAATTATCAAAAAGCTTTTTGTATTCAGGTAATTAATTACTGAATTCTGGGTATTGAATATACAGTATGCTCATTAAAGTCCTTTGCCACTCTTCGAATGGCTGCTGCTTATTCATAAAAACTGAAACTATGTATAGTAAAGTAGCCCAACGCTACTGAATAAAACAAGCAATGGTGCCACCTGGTAGAAAACAGCAAAGTTAACATTGATATCTCGAAAACGGAACGAGATAGGGGAAAAACGATTTACAAAATTTTATAAAATCATCCATTACGAAAGTACCCTTGAGGAGATCATTACAAAGAATAGCATAGTTAAAAAGCGCGCATGCGCGTGTGTGTGTGTGCGCGCATGTGTGTGTGCGCGTGTGCGCGTGTGTGTGTGCGCGCGTGTGTGTGCGCGTGTGTGTGTGTGCGCGTGTGTGTGTGCGCGTGTTTTATAAAATCATCCATTACGAAAGTACCCTTGAGGAGATCATTACAAAGAATAGCATAGTTAAAAGCGCGCATGCCCGCGTGCGCGTGTGTGTGCGCGTGCGTGCGCGCGTGTGTGTGTGCGCGCGTGCGTGCGCGTGTGTGTGCGCGCGTGTGTGTGCGCGCGCGTGTGTGTGCGCGCGCGTGTGTGTGCGCGTGTGTGTTTTATAAAATCATCCATTACGAAAGTTCCCTTAGAGAGATCATTACAAAGAATAGCATAGTTAAAAAGCGCGTGCGTGCGTGTGTGTGTGCATGCGTGCGTGCGTGTGTGCATGCGTGCATGCGTGCGTGTGTGCATGCGTGCGTGCATGCGTGCGTGCATGCGTGCGTGCGGCTTCCTACACTGAAGGAGAGAAATGATTGGAGAAAGAAAAACAACTAGTTATATAACAATATACCTTTGTTTGAGATGTTCACTTTTCAAACAGTCAGCTGCAATTGATAAAGATTTTCTCAAAATTCTTAATTCTGGCCAAAATATTATCATTGCTGGAGACTTAAATGCCGCGCATCGTACGTGGAGTAACGCTAGATCAAATGCATTTGGCTATGCTCTCCGCAAACTTGTTAATAATAAATCGAATGTGAGGATTGTAGCACCACACACTCCAACACATATCAACGCTAGCTCTAGACTGGGTGCAAGAGATTCTATTATTCATCTAGCAGTTCTTAAAAATATCCCCTTCAATCATGATATTAGAGTTATAGATGATCTTGAATCAGATCATCTACCGGTCATTCTTACTCTATATACTGGCTCTGCTCTAATCAAAATTCCGGATCAACTCTCCACCAATTGGGAGAACTTCAAATTTCTTTTAAATAACAAATCACTCCCCATCCCTCCTTCCTCCAGCAATGACGACCTCGAAATTGCAATTAGAAGGCTTGGAGAAAATATCTCTGAAGCTCTCATAGAAGCTTCAAAACCTAAATTTATACAAACTCCATTAAAACTCTCCTCCGAAATTAAAGCTAAAATTCGCCACAGAAATCGTATTCGGAAATTTTGGCAACGTACCAGAGATCCTGCAGTGAAATCTGAGTTCCGAACACTCAGTCGTGAGGTTACAAAAGACATTAGGCACTTTTTCCAATCTCGTTGGGAATCTCACATAGCGGCACTTACGCCGGAGACAGGCACTCTTAGGAGGAAAATCTCCCTATTCAAAAAACCACTTCAAAACATTCCCCCCCTAAAGGGCGCACTTGGCAGTGTAGCAAATCACCCTCTGGAGAAAACGGAAGTGATTGCTGACAGCCTTCAAAAGCAGTTCGAACCCAACACTGAAGCTGAAAACGACCGTTTTACAGCTCGTACACAAAGGAAAATTAAAAGATTCCTGGACGCTCCTACCTGTCTCGACCTGGAAAAAACAACACCAGGGGAAGTATAGGAGTATATTAAAAAGCTTAAGATCAATAAATCTCCTGGATTTGATTTAATTACAAATCGCATCCTTAAAAATCTCCCACTCAAATTTGTTCTTTTTATTGTCATGCTGTTCAATCTATTGATGGAGAACTGTCATTTCCCTAAGAATTGGAAGACGGCCGTGGTGGTCCCCATACTTAAACACAATTCTGATGATACTCAACCTCAAAATTACCCGTCCAATCTCGCTACTCAGTAGCTTGAGCAAAGCGTACGAATTTGTTCCTTTGAATCGCCTTAATCAGCACTGCATAGCCAGGAATATTATTATTCCTGAACAGCATGGCTTTGTCACACAGTGCTCCACAGTAACCCAGTTACTAAGAGTTACTGAGCTGATTCATCACGGCTTTCAAAATAACCAGGCCACGGGTATGCTTTTTGTGGACATAGCCAAAGCCTTTGACAAAATTTGGCATGATGGCTTGCTATCCAAGATGATGCGACTTGGGTTTTCGGACCAACTCATCAAAATTATACACTCCTACCTAAACTCCCGTGAATTTAGGGTAAGAGTTGAAAACAGTCTCTCCACCCCACGTCCAATTCTCAGCGGGGTACCACAAGGATCTTTATTAGGGCCCAAGCTCTTTAATCTATACATCAACGACATTCCCAAGGCTGTCGAAGTCCACTTAGCGATGTACGCGGACGACACTGCCATTTTTACCCAAAACATTTATAACTGCAATATCATTGAGCGGCTACAAAATTATGTCATTCGACTCGAAACCTGGCTTAACGACTGGAAAATAAAGGTTAATGCATCTAAAAGTGCATGCCTCCTCTTTACGAGACAGCGGTGCATCGGAAACCTCCCGCATGTCAACATTTTTAATCAGCCTGTTCCCTGGGTTACTGAATATAAGTACCTAGGGTTAATACTTGACACTAAATTAAACTTTGCTAAACACATCCGTTCCGCCCACCAAAAGGCGACTGGAATGAGATGCTCTCTCTCTCTCTCTCTCTCTCTCTCTCTCTCTATATATATATATATATATATATATATATATATATATATATATATATATATATATAAATCGCTTGATTTCTCCCAAGAGCAAGCTCACATTAAGGCAAAAGGGGGGTTCTATTATACAAAGTCATTCTTCACCCCATCATGCTGTATGCTTCTCCCATCTGGGCAGCGGTGGCAGTTACTCGCCTGAAAAGATTGCACACTTTTCAAAACATTCAACTGCGTAGAGCAGCAAACGCACCTTGGTTTGTCAGGAACGAAGTCTTGCATTAAGATCTTAATGTTCCGCCGCTTCTTGATTTCATCAAAAAACAATCAGAAAATTTCTTCAACCGGTTACCACAGATTTCAAATGAATCTATCCGGAAAATCCCGGCTTACGACAATTCTATTCCTAGCTCTTCTAAGATACCTAGAGCAGTTCTTAATCACTCGTATCAACACTTCCCAGCCCTGAAAAGGATGAAAATGTCTTGATACGAATTAAAAAAATTATGAGCTTTATTGTTATAGTAGTTTTCTTTTGCAAGACTTCACTCACTCTAATTATCCCCCCCTGCGCCATGTAAATTTTTGATCACTTTTAATATGGCAACTTCACCCCCTTATGATCTTATTTTAAACTCCTCTACCTGTTCTTACTTTCTTCCAAGTGGTTACTTAAAACTTCCTTTCAATAACCGCACGCAGTTATCTTAGAGGTATCGTGTAACGGACTTAAAAGTATTATACTCTTAATTCTTGTTATTAAAGAAACTCTTTTCTCTCCTCGTTCCGTCGAGATGCGGCAGACGGTTGAAAGACGGGCTTTGCTGTCATGGAGATGTGACGTCATTTTCTCTTCGTTTTCCTATGAAAGCGAAAAAGAAACTAAATCAACTGGAAGAGTGGTTTCCCACCCACCCCTCCACCAGCGTTGTTGCGCTGCATTTAATGTGGACTGCTTTCTAATTTTTATGTACTTCAACAAATTGTTCTCTGTTAAATTTATTCTGATGAGTGGATAATAGAGTTTTCTCTAAGGTTCCACGTAAATGTATAACCGTTACCGTTAGTCAGCTGCAATGCACATTTGGATACTCATTTTATTGTCATGTTGGCACATAGAGCGTGACCCATTCACACAAGCGTTCGTGATGATTCCTTTAAAGTCCTGCAATGTTATGTTTGTGAAGTGGTTGCATTTGTTTACCACACTTATGTGGTAAGCAGAGTTTCACACAGTAAATAACCTGAATATCAATAATGACCAACTATGTCCTTGGAAATTCTTTATTAATCATTAACAATTCAATAATGCACACTCATAATTCAGAATTCATGAAAAGTAACTTCGGAGCATAATGGCAAAGAAAAAATATTTCCGAGCCGACAGTGCTTGATTCCAGTAAAATCCGCTAATAAGATAGCGAGTATCGGAAAAGATTGAAATGTTTGGAGAGAGAACCCAAATCATAACTTCTCCTTTTTATATTTATCATATCGGAAGTTACCGCCTCCCCGATACTTCCGATCACGTGATCAAACGTCAATCAGGAATGATCGTTAACCGACCATTCAGCGACCAGTATCCAAAAGGGGATGAGACTACTTACCTTTTTGGTAACAAATGCCCCTCCTCTCATCACCTGAAAACATGCAATATCCGCTCAGAGTTCCCAAGTTAATTATTTAAAACTATACATGTTGAGAACAAACACTTTCTACATTGAATTTAATACCAAATACCTTGAACAATATATAAATAGATACGAAAATAGATTAAATATATACATTTGAACAGTTTGAAGAACAATTGTTATACCACCATTTTATAACACGTATTCCCATATCTATATTCAAAAGTTCATAAATAGATAAGTGAGAGCTGTGTGATCTGGATCACTATGTTATTAATATCAAATATTGTACACTTATTCTGTGCAAAAAATATGAATAATGCAATATTTACACATAAGAATTATACATTTATCAATACATTTAATTCCTTCATTCACAATTCTTTACAAACATGCATGCATGGCGCCGTGACTTCAAACATTCATTTATCCCAAATACTTTCATTACAATAAAAACATGATAATGATTTAACTATATACACTAATGATCATCAAGAAAACTATCATTTTTAAATGATGGTACAAAACAAGCAACGTCAATATTTACATGCAAAATTGAAAAAACACTTGAACCATGAACAATTATTCAAGAAAAACTCCTGAAGTTAATATCTCAAAAATTCACAAGAGTTCTAAACAAAAAAAAAATAAGTTAATACACGAAAACATTTTCAACAAAATTATTTAGTTCGTTTTGTGTTAAGGGCTTCGTAAATATATCTGCCAAATTGGCTTTACTTTTAACATATTTCACCTCAAATAAACTCTTATAGAATAAATCTCTTACATAATGATATATCACCTCTATATGTTTTGTGCGGTAATTTTCAATTGGCGATTTGAGGAAATCTATAGCTGCTTGATTATCTGCCAATAAAACTGGTTTACTCCTATATTTAACTACTTCCCTACTAGCGCATTCATTCATTATATTATCTAACCAAGTTATTTCCTTTATACATTCCACCATGCTCATAAACTCTGCTTCCATAGTCGACAAACTTCTCCTTAAATGTTCTCCATGTAATGGGAGCGTTCCCTAAACAAATCAATTGGCCACCCATCGAAACTCTGTCATCTCTATTGGCTGCATCCGAAAAACCCACTATATCAATATACCTACAGTTTAACCTTAATTTATAATGTTTAGTTTTGTTAACATACCCAAATAGTTTTAACAAACCATACCAATGGTCAAGACCCGGATCATTTTGAAACTGTGAAAAAATGTTAACTGCGTATGATATGTCGGGCCTCGTTCGACCTGCAAGAAAAGACAAACAGCCAAGAACATTTCTATATGGGATTTCCTTCATTTCTATTTTTTCATCATTTGACTGTGGACATTGGCGTTTACTATATTGAATTCCCTTGGCTATCGGTAAAGAGGAAATTGGGATATTCAAATGTTCGTATTTTTTGTATATCTCATCAATATATGGTATTTGATGGATTAGCATGCATTCATCCATTTCCTCGAATTCAACTCCTAACAGCCTTTTAGTCTTACCCATATAATTTTTAATTTAAACTTTCCCTTTAATTTAATTAAAACATCGTCAATATCTTTTTCTGTCTGTCCAAAAATAACAATATCCTCTACGTATACAAGGAGAACAATAGAATTTCCATAAAGGTAAGTGCAATTACACCAGTTTAGTTTCTGTAAACCAATTTCATTTAAAACATTATTTAATTCAAAATACCAAGCTCTACCGCTCTGATGAAGTCCGTATAAAGCTTTTTTTAGTTTGCATACTAAACCCTCTATTCCTTTTTCTATATACCCTTGAGGTTGCTTCATGTATACCTCCTCATTTAATGGTGCATAGAGATAGGCTCCAGTGACATCACACTGAAAGTGTTTCCACTTCAGCCACACTACCAATAGAGAAAAAAATAATCTTATCACTGAAAAATTAACGACAGGAGAAAAAGTCTCATCGTAGTTTTCACCTTTAATCTGAATAACCTTGAGCTACTAGCCTAGCTTTATATCTAATTACTTTTCCATTTTCATCCCGTTTCAAATTATAGACCCACCTACAATTTAATAATTGCTTATCAGGGGGTAATTTCGTTAATTTCCATACATTTTTTAATTTAAGATCATTAAATTCTTCATCCATTGCCCTTCTCCATGATTCCTGTTGAGGGGATTTTTCCATCAGTTTAAAAGTTCTAGGAATTAAAATGTCTAGTCATGCATTATTTTTAACTTTTACACTCTGGACACTTGACACACTGGGTTGTGGATTAACTATTCCTTCGAAGGTATCCTTCCCTTTAAAACTAAAAATATTTTCATCAAATTCTTAATTTCTATCCTTGCAATATTTTTCAATTTCATTGCAGGATCTTAACCTTTGTGATTTTCCCACTTCATAGAAATAAATGTCATTTCTAGAACCATCAGCTCGTGGAACCACTACACGTTTCCATGTAGTTTTTACAGGAACTGTGGAATTTTGATTCTACTTAAATTTTCGCCCTCAGTTTCTGAATCTGAATCTTGTGGTAAAGAGATAGGTATATTATTTACTCTTTCATCTTCATTGGTATCATCATCGCCGTTCTCAAACACTTCGTAATCAGAAAACTTTAAATTTGGGGACGCCAGCACTGCTCCACCGTTACTCTGTTGAGGTTTCTGGAAACGAACATTAGAGGTTTCAATAACCTTTGAATCTTCAGGTATCTACACTCTGTATCCTCTAGTTCCTAGAGCGAAGCCAACTAATATACCCTTTTTAGCTTTCGGGTCCAGTTTTCCCCTTAAAGGTCTAGGTGTTCCCACATACAAGGTAGAACCAAAATGTCTTTGATGTCTAATTGAGGGTTTGATACCTATATAAAGTTCAATTGGAGTAAGAGTTTGACCAGAGTGACATAACCTGTTCCAAACATGTACAAAATATAATACAACTTCAGGCCAGAAACTCTTATCTAGTCCACTTTCTGATAGCACTGTCCTAGCTCCGTCAATTACCGTTCTGTTAAGACGTTCTGAAGCGCCATTTTGTTGTGGCGTATAAATGTTAGTTTTTTCGTGTTTTATACCTCTTTCTACAAAAAAGTCACTTAAAATACTAGCGATGAACTCTCCACCAAAATCCGTTCGAACAGCTTTAACTTTTAAATCCAGCTGTCTTTCAGCCCTTATAATAAATTTGGCTAGAATATCATAAGTGTCCGATTTATGACACATAGGAAAGATAAACATTCTACGAGAATAATCATCAAGTACTGACAAATAATATTTTTCTCCTCTCTTACCAATTACGTTAGCTGGTCCCCAAACATCGCAATGCAGTAAGTTTAAAGGCGCTTTGGATCTTGTGCATTCTATAGATTGAAAAGAAACCCTTTTATATTTATTTAACCTGCATGGTTCGCATTCAAAATCAAACGGCTTTTTAATCTTCGGTAAACCTCTCACAGCATTTAAACGACTAGTTTTTAGAATATAATCAACATTTGCATGACCAAATCTCTCATGCCAGATCATTAAGTCATTTGGTTTTCCCTTAATTTTAACAGATTTTTCAATACTAGATGCATATTTTGGCTCAATGTCTGGATATGCATAATACAATTCCTGTTCAAGATTAGCCTTAAAAATTTGTTTATTTCCTGTATATACTTTAATTTGCCCATTTTCACCAGTAAATTTTAACCCATTTAGGTCAAGCATGGGGCCACACACACACACACTAAATTTTTCCTTAATTTACTAGAGAAGAACACATTTTTAAGTAAGCATTCATGATCATTAAACCAAATTTTTACATCACCCTTTCCTTCTATGGGAAATTCGACACCATTTATAGCTAGCACCATATTTTCATTAACAACATTTACAAAATTAATAAATAAGTTCCTATTGTTTGTAAAATGATTACTAGCAGCTGTATCCACAATCCAAGCGTCTTTACTAACATTACAGCTCAAATTAGCCTCAGCAAGAAAAAAAGACAATTTACTCTTACCCTGATTTTGATGTACTACAGAATTTGCTGAACCATGGTACCTGCTTAGGTCATTTCGGTCCTTGAATGAATAGTTTCTGTCCCGTCTACCACCTCGAAAGGCGTTATAATTGAATTCATCACTTGTCACAGAAGACCCAATTGGTGAAGACACACATGGATGTTGACGCAATTCCGGACCTTTTCTATACGTTCTGAATCGTCGATTAGATGTACCAGATGATGCAGCAGTACCATTGCGACATTCCCTCCTAAAATGTCCAAATTTGCCACAATAGTGGCACTTTATCTTCGACTTCTGCACACTAAACATTTCATGTTGATTCCTTTGTAGACTCAAACCATCTCGGAAATCGATTCTGGTTTCTTCCGCAATCACCTCCAACAAAACATCTTTATATTTAAAGGTTTCATCAGTCCACCGGAGAATATTTTGTACTATAGAATCAAATTTTGATGGCAGACTTTTTAGTAATTGGTAGCATTGGTACGTTTCCTCCATGTGTTTACCCATTTCCTCTAATTGGTCGCATATTCTTTTTAATCGTGAAGAGAATATGTTCAATTTTTCATTAGGCTGGATTCTGCACTGAAAAAATTCCCCAAAAAGCTTCAGATGATAGGATCTGTTGTCGGGTCGGAAGTTATCCCTCAACAATTTCCAGGCTTCTACAGGATCTGTTACGTTTTCAATAATACTGCGATACTCAGTGCTGATATTCAGATACAGAATAGATAAAGCTAACCTTTGTCTTATATTAAAATCCTTTAATTCTCGCCTATTTTCTTCTTTACTATAGGGAGCAGTTTCTTTGCCAGCTACAATTTTAAAACAGTTCTTTTCATGCAACAAAAACCGAACATCCGTTGACCACGTAGCGTAGTTGGAACTCTCTAACGGTTTTATCTGATAACTCGAATCAGACATTTCAAAAAGTGACACAGTGACCAAAAAAATTATTCTAAGCGACGAAATCTGCAGCCCCTCCAGCTCAGCAAAAGTCCGCAATTCACTACGGCAAAAAAAATCTTCAGGTTATAGCTTGTCAGCCCATAACCACTTGTTTACCACACTTATGTGGTAAGCAGAGTTGCACAGTAAATAACCTGAATATCAATAATGACCAACTATGTCCTTGGAAATTCTTTATTAATCATTAACAATTCAATAATGCACACTCATAATTCAGAATTCATGAAAAGTAACTTCGGAGCATAATGGCAAAGAAAAAATATTTCCGAGCCGACAGTGCATGATTCCAGTAAAATCCGCTAATAAGATAGCGAGTATCGGAAAAGATTGAAATGTTTGGAGAGAGAACCCAAATCATAACTTCTCCTTTTTATATTTATCATATCGGAAGTTACCGCCTCCCCGATACTTCCGATCACGTGATCAAACGTCACGGAAGCACGTGACCAAACGTCAATCAGGAATGATCGTTAACCGACCATTCAGCGACCAGTATCCAAAAGGGGATGAGACTATTTACCTTTTTGGTAACAGCATTCCCCTGTTGTTTCAGGTATCCCCACAGGAAAAATCGAGTGGTGTCAGATCAATTGGACGTGAAAATAAATTTTCTATACCGCTATACTCATTGTTTGGTTCCCGAATTCCTTGAAGAGATGCTGCTTCACTGGATATGTCTTGTAAGCAGGTGCACCATCGTGTTGAAACCATAGATTTCTACGTTTAAACAGCGGTCGGCACTCCAAGAAATTTTTAATTACGTTCTGTAGCAATTGTAAATAATGTGCATCCTTTAACGTGCCATAGTAAATTATTGGGCCAATCGGCTTGTTATTAAATAGCATGTCAAACTAACAGAAAACCGCATTCAATGTCGAACATCGGTAAAACATCTAGGATTTGCCAGCGCCCAGTAATGGGTGCTTTGCCTGTTGTACGTGCCATTTCTTGAAAAGCATGCCTCATCCGTTCACACTATACCTGCCAAGAATGTTGACTGGACCTCTATCTGATTCATGACAAAGTTGTACCATGTATAGCGTGATTCGATATCCCTGTTCAGTAAAACCTGTTGAGGCACTGGCCGATAAGGAGGAACGCCTAATTCACTAAAGATTTTCCAAACCTTACGTTTAGAAACGACACAGTGTTAATTGATCTCTTGTGCTATATTTTGGATATACGAGGGCGTATGCTAACACCTCATCCGGTTGAACATGCCCCCTTAGTTAGACAGCCAGATCGAACTTGACTAGTCACGCAGTCTATCTTCCTTAATGATTGTTTGGATAGTTTGATGAGAAGGATGAAGGTCTGCAGGGAAATGTTGTCGGTACAACGTTGCTGCTGATCAAGCGTCCCGTTCAATGCACAGCAAAACCATCACACAATACTCAGCGCTATAAAATCGCTCCATGATCATGAGCATCAACGGGCCACAACCCCAAGAAGATGTTGTATTTTTTTGGGACTGAGTGAATATTAACGTCGCACTGTTCAGGTACATAAGGGATTTTTCAACGGACCACGTAATTTTGAACCATGCTCAGGTGTCGTGGACGACACCTGAGCTGGCACCCCCTCTCCTAACTACCATGCCACACCAATGGGAGGACGTTAATGTTTCTTTATAGCTGAATCAGGAAAACAAGTACAGCATTTTAAGTATTTACATACCGCAAGAATTTCGAAAACCAAGCGTAAGTTGAGTTACGTTAATACGACACTATTTTATGCGATCTACATATTATCTACATTATCCATAAAGACAATCAGTACAAGGATACAAACCTCGAGGCTTGAACTCACTTGGGGGTCCGTGAGCATGATTTGACTATTAAAGAGGGTCGATGAGTCAAAAAAGCTTGGAAACATCTTATCTACACGGGAAAAAAAATTGCAGCATTTTCCTTCACACTGTGTTTTTGGTGCTCCTCGAACGCGTTTTGGGGCTGTTAAGCCCCCCCCCTTCTTCCTCCGCTCTACCATTCCTCGCCCTCGTGACGTACTCTAGTTTCGTCCTCGTTCAGCCGTCTTCTTCCTCCAGCCTCCCCCTGCGGGGGAGTGATCTCAGATATTGGTCTCTCTTTCATCCTTTTCTCCGCGATTTTGGGTATAAGCGATTTATTTCGCTGGCACCCGTCTCATCTAATTTTCGTTATTTTCCACACGGAAAGAAAAGGACGAACTCAGAAAGCAACCAATGGGGAAAGATTATTACCTCGCATATGGCTTCTTATTGGCTACATCTTGACCGCTCACCTCGGTGTGTATGAACCCATGATGAGTTCATAAAACTACAATCATTATATGACTACAGAACCTTCATATGTTTACGAAAAAAATTGATGATTTTTTTAAAAGGTCTTCTGGATTTTCTAAAACTGAACAATGTATTTTGTATTTGGAATCATTATGCTATTTTCCCATCCTTCCATGATACTTTGTTCAAAAGATATCTGGCAACTGCTTGAAAGTAAATTTTACATGTGGTCTGTAAGTGTTTACATTATTGTAAAAGTTTAAATTTTTCCGGTTCTTATTTTAAAGTGTACTTGATTCTAGTTATTTTTATTTGAAAAGGTAATTTTCCTAATTTTTTCTGAATGCTAATAATTAGTTTTGATTTATTGAAAAATATTTGAATGACAACCACACACAAGTATAAATTTCTCCTTTTTTGTGAAATAATATTTTGTATGAAATATTGCGATATATATATTTCTAGGCTATCGCACTCATATAATTTAATTATATTTCATCTTCAAATTATATATGAGGTTAAAAATTTTGGATCATAAAAAGAATCAAAGGCATAGAATATAGTCCATACCCTCTACTGTTTCCCTTTATTCACAAGCAAAATTTAATTTATTTTTCTGTATTCTATTTGAGCCAAATTTTTATTAATGTCACAAATTTACCTGACTTTTTAAGTTCCAAATAACTTACTATAATATGTTTTTTTTTAAATAAAATCCAAGTTTGTGCTGGAACATATATATGTTAAATATAGAGTAGCTTCACGTAATCAAAAAAATCTAGTGAGCAAAGTACATTAGAAGAATGGCTTTGAATAATAAGTAGGCTAAAAATTAAATGTTTCTTTCTATTTCTTAGGAATTTCGTTAGTTGAATGCAGATGATAAATTGTCAAATATTGATATCCTCTGCATACAAAATACGGTGAAATTGTCGAATCCGGCACTTCGCCAATTTTGCGTGTTGTGTTTCGGAGTTGCAACCCTACCACAACACGCAACGCCGGAGCGCGAAATTCAAGATGACGGAAAGAAAATCATTAAAAAATAGCATTTTAAAGTTTAGAAACTGAAAATCACTGCAAAAATCAGTCATTTAAAAATGGAAATTATTTCACTTACCGTTAAAAAATGCTGCTTTTCCCGACATTTATGATGACGATGAGTTGCCTACTGAAATTATACCAGTGTGCTACTGCATTTTTCTGAGAGCACCTTCCAAAACATTTTTATTTTTGCATCACTAACAAAATGGTGCACGCGAATCCATATTACTCAATTCAAACCAAAACCCTTTCTTTACACTTCTAAACACATGATGGGTATCCTCTTTCACACTGTACTGAATTTTGCAGCACCATTCACTTTCTTACCCATTCTTTCTCTTAATTCCATACTTTTTCACATTTTGGACATACATACGATGATCCAATCAAACCTTCTTTCATGCACCATTCTAAAAGAGCTTTCTTTCCAAGCACAGGCAACATGGCAAAAAAACCTTCAACAATAGTAATCGTAATTTTTCATGCATTCATTCAAATTAATCCTAACAGCATCGCTGGACATAATGGCAATCTTTTGAAATTTATGTGGAGAAAGAAATAAAAATATTACCTGGAAAAAGTAATTCCCAAAATGAAGCCGAACAGCTGACCCAACCGGAGCAAAAGAAATAACCGTTTTCTGTGTAACGGATTTTTTTAAAGAAAAAAAAAGCTTTCTGCTCATATGCGAGAAAGACCGTTGAAGAATTAAACTGTTAAAATAAAAAAAAAAACGAATTACGAATGTGCTAACTTGCCGCAATATCGTTAAAATTAAAGAAATCTGCGCATGCGCTCAATTTCGCCTAAAGAGCGACTTCTCCTCCACTGGAAAACGTATTCAGAAGGGTTACCAGATTTGGCGCATTTATCGATTTGGCGAGAAAACACTTGGCGCAATAAGTGCCCGATTCGACAAATCAACCCAAAATACTACCACCATTTTCTGTCGTTCTACACTTGATTCTCAAAAGCGATATAGTACCATTTTCTATTTAGTCAAATTCATTAAATATGTATTATAAAGCAATTTAAATTTGAAACTTGCCTGTACTTGCAAGAAAAACCATGGAATGAATATGTATTTAAAGAAAATTGTTGTTGTGAAAGTAGCCATGCTTTAAATGACTCTGCTTGTGCAGGCAAAGAGTGAAGTTATTGCTCTACTGCCTCACGCAGTGTAATTAAAGTATTTAACCAATGGCTCTGGAACTAATTTAGAAGACCAGCATCGGATAAATACAACCCACAGATATTAGAATTTGATTATATTTTATCTCTAAGTAACAATGGTACTTATGTTTTAGTGTCACCACAGCAAAATTTATCTTGCATGAATCATGCCATGGTATTAAAATAAAAGGACTTCCTTGCATGTTTTATTTCGGGAAAAACCAATCAGTCATATTTGGGTGAAAATGGTATTATTCGTGTTGCACAACTTTGACTGTGGTGACACTAATACGTAAGTACTACTGAGAAAATATTTCATCCCTGAATTTTTTTAGTTAAAATTAATAACAAGTTATTGTTATTTTGTTAAATTTCAAAATAGAAGGCTTACTGTAAAAACAAATACATCTAATTATATAGATTTTAGTAATACACTAATCATATCTGGATTTTACATAATTTAACTTGCATTCTATATCATGATTTTCTTTTTTTCATCTTGATATTATCCTCTTTTTAATGAATAAAGTATTTCTCTCAGATTCACTGCAAAAAAGTTACATTATTTTAAAGTCAAATTTATATTTAAATCTAAAATGCCTTTGATTTGTTTATAAAGCTAACTTGCAAAATTCAAGTTAGAAAACTACCTGTCATTTCATAATTATTAAAAACGTATGTTGCATTACACTGAAATTGAAATGTGACTTAAAGAATTATATATATATTGATATTATTCTCTAAAACCAGAAGCATTATTAAAGATTTATCATTTTATTGTTATGTAAATATAATGTACAATTTTCATTCATGTAAGGAAAATTAATGTTCAGTTTCTATATTTTGTATGGATTAATTTTGTTTATATGTTGATTTATATTTTAATATTTAGATCACAAATAAACCAAATCAAAATGGAGTACATGGAAAATAAACCCCAAACCCTTGGAAGAATGTAAGTATTTTAATTGTGTACTTATCTCTAAAAAATCTGAATATTGTTCTTCTTAAATATCAAATGGAATTTATTGTAAAAAAATTAACTATTAAATCAAGGTATAGCTATTTTTGGTACTTGCATATTATCACTACCATATTGGCAACATTGTATGAAACAAAGCACATGTGGTTTCCAGTTTGGCGAGTTATCTTGAACATTGGCATTGTTGCAATAGTATGTTAATACCCTAATTTTTTTATCTTGTATTTTAACCTTTATGTTTTAATCATTACTTGGCCAACTTTACTATGATACTGCACTGAACTGGTACATTGTTGATGTCATTTTTCTTTTGCTAAGGTGTAGATTAAAATGGGATTTTACCAATATTTTTCCTGTTTTGTATTTTGTTTATTTATTTTTTAATAAGTTTTACTTATTCTGTATTTTAGAAAATGTTGTGATTGTGATTATCTTATTGAACCAAATGCTACTAATATGTGTGCAGAATGTCTTCGAAAAAGAGTTGATATAACTGATGGAATACCTAAACAAGTTGTTATTCAGTGCTGCGGTCATTGCAATCGGTAATTCATATTTTATTTAATACTGTTTTTATATGTATTATTGTGTATCTGTTCCTAACTTAAAATTTTAAATTATTTGATTATTGTAAGTAGTACCATTGTAATATTAACCATCAATGGCGTAACATACACCCCATGACCCCCCACATTGATGCATGATTGTAGGGGCCCCAAAGCTTGACTGACGACAAGTATGACTTGGATCCCAAAACCAGTCTTTGCAGGGAGGCCCTAATATTTTCAGTTATGCCACTGTTACACATATGTATCTAAGTAGTGTATTGTTGAATTAGTTATAAAAAAAATTGTTTGGTTAGACAGGCTCAAATGAGAGGCAGGAATAATGCTTTTTTGCGAATAGGAATCAATATCCAACTCTTCACACTCAGAAGAGAGCCTGATTTTGAAAGAAAAACCTCTAATGTAGGACAAAAAATTAGAGAAAGCAATTTACTCTAAAACAAAAGTTTTACATCCTTCAACCAAAAAAGTATTAGTTTCAACAAAATCATGAAACAAGAGATGCAGTTGTTTGACTCACTAAAAATTATAAAACTATGTGAGACTTTAAAAACAATTCCTCCAACGTCAGTTGAAGCTGGGAGAGCATTTTCTGCTTCTGGATTGTTCATCACAAAGCTTAGAACTAGGCTAAGTGATAAAAGTATAAATTGCTTATGCTTTCTGAAATCCTATTTTAAAAGAATAATCAATGTATTATATATTTTTTTGTATTTTTAGCTCATTATATAAATAAGTATTAATTTTGGAATTTATATGTATACTTATTTTATATAATTATTATTGATTTTATTAAAAAAATAACTTGTTTTTAAATTTTTTGAAATTTTAATGTATTCTTGGGAATGACAATTACTTTCCCAGGAATGGAAAAACCCGGGAAATCAGAAACCCTAGTCATGATGTCATGGACTTATCCAGAGATTTTTAGAAGGCTCCGTATGGTCACCAAAAATTATGCCAACTTGGCTGTAGCTCCAATATTTCACCAAGTTCTCTTTGAAACTCCATTATAATGTAAGAGGCGGTGTTGCTTGCGAATATTACAGATTTTATCGTAAATAAGCGCAACAAAAATTATATTAATTTATTAAACAGGCAGATTTAAATTATTTACACTTTTTTAAGATAAAATTGAGCACTAACAGTGGCGCACACAAAGGGGGGGTCCAGACCCCCCCAAAGACCTTGATTTTTTTCCGATTGATTATAATTCTAAGTATATAGTACGTAAAAATTAATTAATTACTTGTTATTAATGATTAATTTTGTTAATTAATCATTATATTATGATTATCAGTTATTATCATCATTGCTAATTATTTATTCAAAAATTAGTTTTTTAATGTGTTTTGTTCCCGAAAATCAAAAAGAGCATGATACAAGAATGGTGAACTTATGACCCCGGACCCCCCTCCCCCTTGAAAAATTCCTGTGTGCGCCACTGAGCACTAACTACCCAAAACTCATGACAATAGTATAAATCTGCTTAGTGAATCCTTGAAAACTTTTATAAGAACTAGACTTTTCAGTAATTTGTATGAGTGTTGAACTTTCATTTTTGTGGGGCTCTTTATAAATCAGTACAATAAATTTATGTGTAAAGTATACTATGGCTACAAAACAATGTGTATCTTCTATACTTGTGTATATTTAAATTTGTTTTATTATAAAAGATACAGGGTGCAAAGCAAAAAAACCTGGGCAAACAATTTTTTAAAATAAGTTTTAATTTTTTATTATTAGAAATTTAGTTTTAATTTCTTAAATTAAGAAATTAACAAATATTAATTAGAGTACAGTCATACTAATAAATAAATTTAATTGATTTTAAAGTGACCGCCATTTCCAGCAATGCAGAGGTGCAAACGCTTGCAGAAATTTTCAACAATGAACCTCAAGTATTTTACCTTTAATATACCCCATTCCCGCAGAAGTGAATGCTTTAGAGAGTCCAAAGTTTTGCCCTGGAGTCTAAAATGGACCATATTCTGTAATCCATGGGATTGAGAACCGTCAAGTAGATGGTCATTCTTCAGATATCATGTCTGGAAAATTCGGCTAGCGCCACTCTTGTGCCTCTTTGGCTTTGCAAACTGGTGCAGTCTTGTTGAAGTGTCCAATTTACATTTCCGAAATGCTGTTGGTCCCAAGGAGGTGCAACAGCTTCAATATTGTCCCTCCTGTACACTTTTTTATTGATTTTAACCCCCTCTTCCACAGAAACCAAAGGTGTTTTGCCTCTTGCACAAATTTCGCCCCAGATCATGACCAACTTTGGACATTGGCGATGTTCAGTAATTGCCGAGGTGCTTGGAACATCCACACACCAGTTTCTATTGTTTTGGGAGTTATAAACTTGTTGAACCATAAAGACCTTCTCATCAGTGAAAAGGAATCTCTCCAAATGCTGACTTTTGGCCCGTCTCAAAAGTTTTCAGCATTTTCGGAGCTATACCAATTTGTTTGTTTTTTTGCAATGAGAAGTTGAACTTTTCGCAGCTTGTAAGGCTTCAGTCCAAGCTCCATTTTTGCTATTCGCCTCACCAATCTATCACTTATTCCCATGTCACGAAAGATATGTCTCATGGAAACCTTTGGTTTCTCTGGACTAGCTTTTCGATGGCCTTGCGATTCTTGAAGTGTTTGCAGTGCATTTTTGCCCACTTCCTGGATGTCAACTACATTTCCAAGCTCTTTGAATCATCAGATTTCATCAGACACTGTTTGCTGGGGTACATTCAGTAAACAAACTGTCGTTTTCCTTGCCGAAACAATTCTAAAATAGCAAACCTTTTGCTCGACATTATCAAAAACACATAAATCAAAGTACAAATTAAGAAATATATTTAAAAATATTTTATTATTAAAGTGTTAGATAAAGAAACAAAAACACCAAGTAAAAGGAAATTTGTTAACTATTCTAGGAGGCAAGAAATTTGTCCAAGTTTTTTTGCCGCACCCTGCATTGTTGGGTTCAAGCAAATGGCAACACTGATAGAGCATGTATTGCTGTATGTATGTTTCCATGTAAAGAGTATGAACATCACATTTTCTATGAAAGTCGACTCGGTAGCTGAGAGTACTGTGCCCGCCTCATAAGTTAAGATTGGAGTTTTGATCCTGGCTCAAGATATTTTCTCGATGTGAAAATCATAGACATGCATATTAAAAGATTAAGTAGCGTGTGAAAGATCCCATGAGTATCAATTTAGCTCTGGTACTCTTGACAAAATTAAATCACAGCAATATTTGGCATCCAATGAGAGCTTAAATTGAATAAATTCAAGCATCAATTTGGTAGCAGGAGCCGCGACCAATGAAATATCTATTTTAAATTTATCCAAGAGTTTTTCTTTTGATTTAAAACTACTTTCTGTTCAGTCAGAAGTGTGTCTCAATTGTTAATTAATATCCTGAACAGTTTTACTTTTTTGAAGATGAAACATCTATTTTATTTAGCAGAGATTTCTATGAAATCTAGATTTGACATAATGGTATGTGTTCATGCTATCTCACTATAGTTTTTTATTGTATGCCACTTTTTTCTTCTGTTTTTCATAAATAAAATAGGAAAGACACATAAAATTTAAAAATTAGATTACTTTTAATTTATTTTTTGTAATTTAATGTTGTTGTGTATTATACAGGTATAACTTCCTTAATGGACTAAATTCATGTGATGTCATAATCACATGTTTTTTTTTTTCACGTGTTTCCCGCCTAACATAAATAAAACACTCTCGTACTTTGTTTTGTTACTTCGCATAATCTACCATTCTTTTTTACAAGTTTACATAATCAGAAACATTTGTGGAATGTCAAACACAACAATCTCATGCTTCGTTGTTGCTTTTACTTCAAATATATTGTAAAATCTGGTGTATTCCAGATCCAATCTTCATAAATCACACTATTACATAATTCATATATAATCCAATAACTCATAAAAAATTAAATAAAATTTAATCAGTTCTAAAAAATTTATTAATATGATTCATTTCTTTAACTTAATAGTAAAAGAGGGAGGGGGTTGTTTTGTTTTTTAATTTTAGAGATAGTTTTTTCTAAAAATAATTTCAAACATTTGTAAATGGTAATTATTAAGTAAGTCAGGCAATCAAAGATGGCAAATGTTATTTTATCACAGATTCATTCCAAATTTCTTTAAAGGTTTTACAATGTATTGGTAAATTATATTTTTGTAAAATAAATAATTCATTTGCAATTTATCACACTATAAAAATAAAATTCATTTTCATCAAAGGATGAATCTAAATAATTCTTAATTAGCTTTACATGCATAACAGTATGGGTTTATCTTAAAGTATTTTATGAATTTGTGTGGAATGATACGTAACATAAATACAAAGGGGGGGGATCTACTATGTGGCATTGTATTTCAGAACTGTTGTTTTTACACACATTCTTGTGTAAAAATAAAGTACTAAAAAATAACTAAGAATTATATCTAAGTATACTAAGAACTATTAATAAATATACTAGCAAATAAAGTAAATACACGTAATTAAACTACATGTAACAGAGGCTTAGCAAACTAACCCCTAATAAGACAAATAAACTAGAATAATGCAAAAAGTATTATTTCATATATATATAAAGGGTGTTTTTTCAGAGGTATAGAACTTTAAATTGCAATAAAACAACGATGTATTATTCGATTGACATGAATTTTTTTTATTCGAAAGATAATCTTGTGGCATTACATTTTAAATATGATTTCTGGCATAGGACTGCCATGGCTGGCTCGGATGTAGTCCAATCTGGACGTCCAATTTTCGATGACTTTTTCCAACATTTGTGGCCGTATATCGGCAATAACACTGTGAATGTTGTCTTCCAAATGGTCAAGCGTTTGTGGCTTATTCGCATAGACCAATGACTTTACATAGCCCCACAGAAAATAGTCTAGCGGTGTTAAATCACAAGATCTTGGAGGCCAATTCACAGGTCCAAAACGTGAAATTAGGCGGTCACCAAACGTGTCTTTCAATAAATCGATTGTGGCACGAGCTGTGTGACATGTTGTGCCGTCTTGTTGGAACCACAGCTCCTGGACATCATGATTGTTCAATTCAGGAATGAAAAAGTTAGTAATCATGGCTCTATACCGATCATCATTGACTGTAACGTTGTGGCCTTCATCGTTTTTGAAGAAGGATTCCACCAGCCCATAAAGCGCACCAAACAGTCAGTTTTTCTGGATGTAACGGTGTTTCGACATACACTTGTGGATTAGCTTCACTCCAAATGCGGCTGTTTTGTTTGTTGACGTAGCCATTCAACCAGAAGTGCGCTTCATCGCTAAACAAAATTTGCTTATGAAAATCGGGAACAACGGCAATCTCGTTTTGGGCCCATTTGACGAATCTATGCCTTGCTTGATGATCGTTTTGATGAATTGCCAAACCAAACTGAGAATAAATCACTTGACAGCTGTTAAATTGGTCGCTATCTTGGAAAGTAATGCCAACTTAAACTTCTATACCTGGAAAAAAAACACTCTTTATAAGATAAATTGAAATTAGAAGATGTCAACAACATACATACAGGATTTTATCATGCTACACACAATTGCATGTAAACGTTGCCCACAAATCATGCGACTCCTACTTGGTGCCACTTGTCTGTGAATTTAGTTCATTACACTGGGTTTATATTTCTTTTTAATATTAAAAGGCAACAAGCATTTCTGATTTAATGTTAAAAAGAAAAAGGCTTTTTTTTACGTTTCAAAAATATGTGCAGTTCATAGTTTTTAAATCATTCATTTATTTCTATTCTCTCTTACATTTATAGGTATCTAAAACCTCCTGATCAATGGCTTGTTTGTGCTCTAGAATCAAAGGAATTGCTAGCTTTTTGCTTAAAAAAGCTAAAAGGATTAAAACAGGTCTAAAAAGATTTTTTTTATTGAATCTTTTTTTATTATTATTTTATGTATAATTAATCACTGTGTATGAGGGTGACACCAATGTAGTGATTCGATTAGTCAGACTGCGTGTGGGGAATGCCCCATTGCTTGGCAACACAGCAATCACAGTCTGTAAAGCAGTGGCATATGACAGCAAGTTACTTCTTTCATAGGTGTATCATATCATGATAACCCAATAATACATGGATAATGTGCTCATACACTGTGACACTTCGCCACTGGAGCCCTTGCCCATTATCCTTTATGAGATGGATAACATTTGACTGCACACATTAACCAACATGTTTTGCAGGATATTTAGGCCCCGTTTACATGGACGAAAATTGCCGGCAATATGCCGGAACGAATCCGCTTTGTACCCGTTTACATGGCGACCCGGCAAATTGCCGGCTCGAAATGCAGGTCTATTTTTTGTACCCTCTTTCGACTAGGAACTTTGGGGGTAAAAGGGAGAGTGTTTTCTAATTCTCCCATGATGCATTGCGCCAGAGATTTGTGTATTCAAGATGGCTGCTGTTTTCGATTGCTCGCGTTAGATAACAGAATAAATAATAACCCTCATAAAAAACGGGAGACCAAAACGAATCGGATACAACTGTCCGGGATTCGGAAGTTTACAAGTGCCCATTTTCAATAAAAATTATATTCCATTCAGGTACAGGGAAGGATGTAAATAAATTTATATTTAATATGCTCTGCATGTATGTTTCCAATATTTTAATAAGATGATACATATATTTTAATACAGTTTTTGAGATTGATTTGAAAATATTACAATATAATTCTTTTGAATGTACACAAAAAAATTGCATTTCTTTGTTATTTTTCTTGATTTATCTAATTGAGTGTTTCCATATAAGAAGTAAAATATTAGTAATATCTTGTAACTAAATAACTCCATAAAGGTGTATTGAATTTTTTTTTACTGTGAAAGTTGATATAACCAATAGAATGATCTGTTTTATATTAACATTCCCTTAAATTCATGAGGATAAGAACTTAAAAAGAAAATTTCTTTTTTTAAAATCTTCAGTTTTGATCCACTTTCACTTAACCATTTAATTTTTGTTATTAAAGCAAACCATGATTTACTCTACCAAAAGAGATCTCTTTATACACATATACATACAAAATTATTTTATAAAAGTAGGCTAAGTACTACTTTTTTCTCCTCGAAGGATTAAATAATCCCACAATTATAAAACATACTATGAACAAGTTCTTATGAAAACATTGCACATTAAAGAAAATACACACTTTTTTTACAGACAAAAATTGTAATTCAGCTTTTTAATTAAAGTTGGTTAATATGAAAGTTTTTGTTTAACAACTATAGGAATTCTGAAATGGAAATAAAGTTGCTTTTAACATCATTGAAATGTTTTAGGTATCTGAAATAATCTTATAAAAAAACTAACATTTGATATGCTTTATACAGACTTCCTTTGTAATTATTACCCTTCAGAAGGTTTGAATTTTCCTAAAAATGTCTGTCTCCAACATTTTGAAATAAATTAATTGGATGTTTTTGAATAAATTTAGAAACATGTTTAAAGAAATAGGCTTTTTAATAAAATTATAAAGTAGGACAAATTAAATTGTTTTCGTGAAAATTTCTCGTATACAGTTTTATTTAATAATCATACTCATTTTAATGTACATCATTTATCGACACTTAATTTTAACATTACATAAATGCACTATAAGTAAATAAAGCATTCCATGATCTGCTATATAAATCAAACTCTCTGAAAGAGTAACATTATACTATAAGGACAAATCGAGGATCTATCTGCCAATATTCAACATGCATAATATCTTTTACAATTATTATATCTCAATTTTTATCTTATTGATGATAACATCTAATAAAATTCTCTGAAAATCTTATGAATGGCTTTTTTGCAATTTATTTACAACAAAAAGTATTAATTTTTAAAAATATTTACAAAAGAGTATTAAATGTCATTAACACAAACAAATAAAATGAAACAAAAAAAATTAAAAGAACATTATCTCCTAAATCAAAGATTTCATAGATAAAAAAGGTCAAATTACATAGAATTTCTAAAATGTTCACTTTAGGTTTATGACATAAAAACTTAAATTTTTAAACACCTAGTGATTAGGCAATTAATAGTAAACAAAAAATTATAAAAACATTTTTTTCTTCAAAGTTTCTGCGAATTTTATTTACTCTAATTTCAATACTATCAAAACTATTTTAATCAAATTAATGCTTTTTTTTCTTTTTTGATACAATAAATTTACAAAAGTAAGATTTGAAATGGTCTTCCCTTGTTTTCAAAGAAATTAATGTCAAAAACTAGTCTTTTAGTCAGCCAACTGTTTGAAATATACCAGAAACTAGAAAGCAAAAACCTATAACATTTGTATATAGGTAAGCTACAAAACTTTTCATATAGGTAAGCTACAAAACTTTTCATATTTTTGAGAAATTGTATATGGTGTGGGTCTAGATTAAATGAAATATCACAAGAATTTTGAAATTGCAGATCTTACACAAACTGGCAGAATTATAAAATCCACTTCTATACAGTCAACTTTCAGAATTTACATAGAACAAATTAGAATACTGAAATCATGCAACTTATAGAAAGAAGTTGAATAAAAGAAACAAATACGTGACATGTTATTTCGTTATCACTGATATGCAACTGAAGTATAATTTTATATATTACATTAATACTTTAAAAAAAATGGAAGATGAAACGACATCAGAAAAAAAGATTCAGAATTTTCAATCTGAAATTTAATGTTTGAAAATTAATAACAATCATTATTAATTCAATAAGTTACCAAAGTTTATCATTAATAAATTAATCACAATGTGTACTAATTGTAAGCAAGATTCTTTTACCAGGGCATTCCTAAATTTCATGAAACTTCTCAGTTTCCCAAATTACACATGAGCAAAATATTAAATTACTTCAAAGTTTCTCTAAGAAATGCTAAATCAGTACTCGTACCATTCCACAAATTTTGGAACATGCATTAAACAGCCAACTAATTTCGCCAAGCAAAAGACATAACAAATTTTAAAAAAACAATTACATCACTATTATTGTTACTGTGTGCAAAGGTGATCAGGGACAGTTTCTACTATTGGCTGTATATCGCAGCATTTGGCGGTTTTTTGATTTTAAGAAATTTGTCGATATTATACAATACAAGCACCCCAAATTTGTCCCGTAAGCATATGTTACACAAAAATATCAGTGATTTTGGATGATGAAACACTTATTTTTGAAAACATTTCTTTGAAATTACCTTTTTTTACTGAATTCTTCATGAATATAGATTATTGTAAACAACTATGTCAAGTTATTCATTTAAGGGTAAATAGAGAGTTGAAAAAGGTTGTATTAAAATTCTTAATATTTCCATTGCTTTTATAAAGTAAAGATCCTACAGAAAATGTCTATATGTAAAGTCGTATTTGGTTTCATGATCCTAATTTTCCATAAATATCATAGAACTGATTTAAGTACACTTCTTGGGTCAATATTTGTAACTATCTCAATGCGACAAATTTATTTAGGTCTTAAATTTATTAGCAGGATAATATCAATATGTATTAGCATTTAGACTTTAATACTTATGTAAAAAAATCCAGAGTATTCTTATGCTTAATACATTTCATCTGGGGTTGCACAGATTTCTTTAACACACAATGTTCATATTTCAATAAAAAGTGTAAAGTCTTTATATGAAATTTATCAAAATTATTGAATTTTACATTTTAATTGTGCAAATACCAATAAATGCATATTTGTTATCCATAGTAAAAAAAAAGTACATCTGTGTGAGAAAAATTTGTATCAGTCAAATTCTGGAAAACAAATGTGTTAAGAAATCCTCACATAAGAAATAGATACCACACAAATATTTAATAATTATTATTTTTTTAACTAAAAGAACTATGGATTTAAAAATGACTTTTTATTTTGATCATGTACACGAGAACAGGAATTTAATATTCAATGTATGCACACAATTTTATATTCTATAATACACACATTTTAATGCCTTAATTTTTTACCACACTCAGAATGTAATTCTCGATAAATTATATCTTTTTACTAAAATAGTACTGCGAATACAGACTTTCAAAATGTTACATGATTTTTTTATATATAATTTTACAAATGGTAATTTTCATTTCTAATGTTTGAAAGTGGTATAAATTATATATATTTATATTTGTTTTAATATGACAGATATGATAACATATCAGATTTTTGTGTTCTTATTTTAGATAATTAAATACAGAAATATCTGTTTTAACTACTCTAAAGATGTGTAAAACAAATAAAAAAAATTTAAGCTAACCTAATATATTTTATCTTTTTATGCATGTTCTCTATATAATTTAATTTAAAATAAACAAAAAAATTCCATTTCTGTAAACATTATCCAAAATCCGATTGGATTGTTCGGCCACTTATCCCGCCAAGTTTTTTCTTGCCAAATCGTAGGGTTTCTACTCCAAAACATAACACACGAAATCGCTAGCCGATTCGATCTGTTTAGAAGTTTCTTATGTGAACACAAAAATAGTAGAAAGGGAGTTCGGTTTTTGGTGGCGACGGTTTCTAAATGGTTGGTATTGAAAACAAATGTCGTTCTTATCCATGTTTACTAAACACTCGAATTTTTACCGGGATATTAAAGAGATTTTTTTTCTGACAGTCGACTTCTTTTACTATAATTGAGCAGCCACGTATAATCAAATACGAAATTTTAGCAGGTATAGTTTAAATGTGCAAGAGCATAGAAATGTTTTGCGGCAAAAAAACGAAAACATAATCACATATCCTCTTCATGATAATCGCGCTAAAAATTCTAGTTGTTTCCATGGTTACATTTTATAATCACGTGAATCTGTCAACCAATCACCAGATTCTTATGAAAACGCACCCGATTCTCATGTAAATGGGTCGGGAAAAAAATACCGGTATTATGCCGGCTTCCATGTAAACGGGGCTATATATATATATATAGAGGTTTCCCTTGCCAT
This sequence comes from Trichonephila clavipes, assembly GCA_019973935.1. Lineage (NCBI taxonomy): Eukaryota > Metazoa > Arthropoda > Arachnida > Araneae > Nephilidae > Trichonephila > Trichonephila clavipes. The sequence continues at coordinate 170,001 of BMAU01021069.1, read as the reverse complement.
AATTTTTCCCATAGCTCCCACCAGTGAAACACATCTGAGACATGATTGAGCACTGCTTACATGCCCTGCCACTACCATATTTAGAAGAGGAATGGATAGACATCCCTCAGAATGCCATTCATACTCTTTTATTGACGTGTTTACTTCATATGTTATTGTCTGCTAGGACTCGACAACCAACTGAGCCGACATCATTCGTGTTCTGTGTTACAAATATAATTTCAAAGTGAGCATCACAGTACTTATTTACTGTTGCAACTATGACAACTTTCAAGATAACTTACAAAATGGTCGACCACGATTTCACACCGGATGTAGACGCTGAATTAGCAGCCATTTGCCTCATCTTGTATTTCCCATTTCCCCCATTCTAAGCGTAACCATTCATTCATAGGGTAAGCTCGAATACTAAAATGCAAATCTGGGATTTACTGAAGATAATAATATTGTTACAAATTTTGTGTAAATAGTGTAAATAATTTGTATTTGAGTGTTTAATGCATTTATATTACTCTATGTTATATTTATTTCATGTTTAAATTGTGCTATTCACAAGCAGTGCCGCCCCTTACGTTATAATGGCGATTCAATGAGAACTTGGCGGTAGAGCCAAGTTGGCATCATTTTTGGCGACCATTTTGGTGTCGTTGGCGAGTTCGGAACCCTCTGGAATCTTCTAGAAAGTAGTAGATCTCTCCGCTCGTGTCACGTTCAATGACACGAGCGGTTATATTTCTAGAAGTTTCTGTCGTGCATATAAAAAAATGATGCTCGCCGGTGCTGGGAAGAGGAGTCTTGATTAAGCCAGCGAGTAGTGAGGATTATTTTGTGTAGCGATTAGCTCAGCTGCGCTTGTGAATAATCCGTACGTATGTGTATTTTTAAACACTGGTGAGTGTTTGATTGCTGTTGAAGGTGTGAAGACCTTCGGATGTTTACCCTGTGAATATTGCTACTAAATCCTGTATTTCAAGGATTGTATTTTCGATAATAAATTCACATCGCTCTTAAAGAACTGATTATGCTTTGTGATTGTTTTTGCATAAAATCCTCGGATCTACGTAACAATATAATTAATAATATAAAATTAATAATATATAATTATTGTGACTATTACTATTGTTATAACTATTATTACTATATAATTATATAATATAAAATTAATAAAAAAATTTTAAAAATTCTTTTTTTTAATAATTACTGTTTTATAATTGCTTATTATTTTTCATGTAGTATTTTTTGTCTATGTGCTCTATATTCCATAAGCTTAGAATTTATAAAGTTTTATTTAATGTCGCCAATAGGGTTGGTACCTAAGTGTCAACATCATTTATTGTTCTATGCTTTCTCTCTTTGTTTACCGCCACTCCTCAGTGTTGTATTTCCAATATTATGGGGTATTTTTGTAACTTTTAGTATCAAATAAATATATATTTATGCTTGCTCATAATACAGGTTCATTTGGTGGATGCTACTTTTCTATGGACAGAACCCCATTCAAAAAGGTTGAAAGTTAAATTAATTATTCAGAAGGAAACATTTGGTGTCATCTTGCAGCAAGAATTTGTTGTTGAATATACTGTCCAGTCTTTCCTGTGTTCTTCTTGTCATAAAGTTGAAGGAAAGAATTATTGGAGAGCTGTTGTTCAACTGAGGCAAAGGGTTTGTATACTAATTGCCTCTATTTTTATAATTTTTTGGGGTGGAAGAGAATATTAAGTCTTTTCAAATTTCATTGGTTTATAAAACAGCATGTGCCTTTTTTTACACTAGCCTCCTAAAGTTAAATTTTTCAAAGCTCACTAATAAAAAAAAAAATGGTTGTTGCAATAAAATTCATGAATGGTAGTAACGAACTTTAAGAAACTTTTGCGTTAAAAAGATAACCAACAATTTTATTCAAAAGAAATGGATATTTATATAGGATTGAGAGAAAATGTACAAAAATCAAACTGTCTGTGAAAATATCTATATTCACAAAAATTTTTGTGAAATGGGTGTGAACCAGTCTGATAAAAGGTTTCTTTCTTGTGTGTTTCTTATAGAAATTACATTGACTTTATGATCTAAACTTTCTCAGCAAAAACATTTCTAGGTTATCTCCTTACTTTTAATTCAACAAATTATTAAACCGTTTCTGAATGGGACATGTTTTACTCCTATGAAGTAGAAAATTCTTGATGGATTTTCTTATTAGAACAGGAAAATCATAGTTAATAGAGATTCTTTTCAAGCACACGTACAGAGTGATTTCACCGAACAGCTTGAGGTGTAAAATGGAGTGCGACAGGGGGATGCATTGGCATGCTTCCTGTTTAATATAGTTACTGAAAAAGTTATTAGAGACTCAAAAATAAATATTAGGGGAGATATTTTTAATAAGTCAGTTCAAATAGTGGCTAATGCTGATGATATTGGCATTATTGCCCGAACAGCATCAACTCTTAAACAGGCATTTATGGCATTAGAACAAAGTGCTAAAAGAATTCACTTATTTGTAAATGAGAATAAAACTAAATATTTACCTTGTTTAAAGTCCAACTTACAACTTAATCACCTAGAAATTAGCAATTATAAATTTGAAGAAGTTAACAGTGTTACTTATTTGGGAACGAAGATAAATAATAAAAATGAGCTGGCTCCAGAAATTTATAAAAGAATCATTGCTGCAAATAGATGCTTTTATGCATTAAAGAGTTATTTAAAATCCAGTTTTCTCATTAAGAACTAAATTCCCTCTTTACAAAAGTCTTATAAGATCTGTCTTGACTTATGCATCAGAGACTTGGCCATTGACTTTACAAGATGAGGAGGCTTTGGGGATTTTCGAGAGAAAGATCTTACACTGCATTCTTGGTGGAATCCATCATGAAGAAGAAAATCTAACTTAGAACTTTACAGAATTTACAAACAACTTGATGTTGTAAAGTTTGTCAAATTAGAAACTTAAATGGGGGCTGGTCATCTGGCTAGAATGAATGAAGATCATTGCTGCAAGAAAACCTTTCTGGCGAAGCCCATGTTAAATAGACCTTGGGGTAGACCCCCTGTTAAGATGGATTGACTGTGTTGAGAAGGACCTAAAAATTTTAAAGGTCAAAAATTGGAAAAAAGTTGCTAAAAGTAGGGATGCCTGGAAAAGACTTCTGGAGAAGGCCACGGCCCACCCAGGTCTGTTGAGCCATTGAAGAAGTTGTTCCCCCCCCCCAACTTAATGCATTTTTACCCTTCTACTATCTTCAATTACCAGCAACAATTAAAATAAGATATTTTTGCTTCAAGATATACCTAACTATCCAAATTCTGTGTATTTCAAGTGTCACGAATATGGGCATTCACAAAGCTAACACTGGATGTGCACATGTTGGGCATTTTTCCATATTGCACTTAAAATGTGGAATGTTTTGTCATGAGCAATATGACATTTTTGCATCATAAAGGTGAAAAATTGATTTTTTTTTTGGGGGGGTAGGATAACATTGTTCCTTTTCACATGAGCACTCCTAAATATTGAGGGGTCTTGTCATCTGACATCTCCCTGACAACCTATGACTGTGAGAAAACCCAAGGGCTGAACACCTGTAAGCTGGAAACTTTGGGATTTGAAGTGTTAGAATGAAACTGCCCAAGAACATGGAGGGGAGGAATTTTGAAAAAAACACCAAAGTAAACAGTTGTGTTGCCGCCTTCGTTTCATATAACATTCTGAACACTAATGAAATACTCAGTATTATGAATAACTTCAATGTAAATATATATTATACTGTAATTAATAGCCGTCATGTAAATAAACTAAATATGTAGTTTCCTAACTCTCACACTACCATAGACTTTCTCAAACATCACAGCAGGAACCAATCATATCTTTTTTAATTCAAAAATTTATCCAGATTTTCAAATAAAAGGGGGGATCCAAAAATATCCTATTTAGAAACCTTTTGTTGCTTAATGCTGCAATTCAGAGGTTTAGCTACCACCGTTGCAATAATAAAGGGTCACCAAGGTACAAAGGCCCCAATATGTGAAACCAAAATATCGTTAAATGTTATCAATGTCTCATAAACAGAATTCACATTTCCTAAAAAAAATGGCCCCCAAAGGATTTTGATACAGGGCCCCCTCAGAACTAGTTACACCAGTGCTGCAACATTAATAAACACTCACTGACATTGTCCTAAGAATATATTTATTTCTATTGGGTCAGTGGTTATTGTTTCTATGAGTATGTCATTTGCTTCATCACATTCAAAAAATGTTTCAATAATGTATACTTCTGTTACACTTTATTTCAAATTGAACATAACTTTTAGTTCATCTATACAATTTTCATGTAAACTTTATAATTCACCATCCTCTTAGTCAATGTCCTTGTTTTCTAGTATTCCTATTTGATATAAATAAGTTCAAAGTTATTCGTCTGTCAATCCTCAAACTAAAAATGTGAAAAATAAAAACTATATAAGCTTCAAAAATGTTAAGAATCATATATATCAGGAAGTCAGTAAACCCAATATTGAAATAAAATTAATATTCTACAAAATGAAGCAAATTGCCTCTTCAGTTTTTAGTAAAAGTAAAAGAGAGATATGATTGTGAATGATATGAATGAATCTATATGTGAACTACTAAAACAATACTCATCTATTGACACCTAGTAAGAATATTAAAGGTAATAATTTTACTTTCCATATTTGTCATTGTTTAAAAAGTTTTGCCTGCATTTTTCTTCCATATATCTTACAACATTTTTATTACATAATTTTGTGTGTTGGCTATTGTGATTTTTATGAATTTTACCTCGTAGTAATGTATAATTTTATCGTCTGTTTCATCATATTGTTTTAATTTTAATACCTTTATTTTTACAAAGCTAGATTTTTAATTATTCATAACAACCTGCTGTATTTGACCTTATGTTTGAGCCATGAGAATTCTGTATCAAAATTACGTACTAAATTACAATGAAATCATATACATTTCTTTAATAAACATAATCGCAATATCTTAATGTTTTTTTATAACTTGATATTCTGTTACATATATCTTTCTTAATGCATCTTTTGTACTTTTCATTAAAAGAAATTCTTAACGTGATAAAGTTTGAGGGAAACTGAGCTAAACTTCAGAGTTAGAACTTTATGTAGCATGTTCAAGAAAAAAAGAAAATGAGGTGCTTGCTCACATGTAATCCTTACACTTGACTATTTTTCTAAATTAAAGAACTTATCTCTTCTAGCATATTATACGGAGTGTCCCAAAACTCAATGTCAAGCGAGAATGTGATAAAATAGGTCGTATAAGTTCTGGGGAAAATAAAAGAACATCTAAAAGTGTCAACAAGGGATGCACACAAAGGATGTTAACAGAGGTGTTTTTAAAATGAAGATGTTTTGTAAATAAAAAAAAAACCTGGCTGTTATTGTTTGGGATAGAAAAGAACAAATGTTGTACCACTTTGGAATCTTAACTAAACAGGCCATTTTTTGAGAACTTGCCTAGAATTGTATGCAATATTTTTTCTTTTTATGATGTCAAAGTTAGATGACGTCATTTTCTCAAATCTTGACCAAAAAAAACTGTTTTAATTTTAACGGAACCAGCTAAAGTGTTTTGCTCAACTTGTAGCTGTGAGTAATAGCACAGTTATGTTAGATGGCGATTAGTAAAAAAACACTGAAATTTGTGGCCAGAGTACATAATGATGTATTGAAGGTGTCAATTTGCCCCATTTTCAAAAATATGTTAGTCACTACTTAACTAAGTGATAGAGGCTTGTTTTCATTTTTTTTTTATTATTCTAATGTTCCCCAGTACTGATATGACTTTTACCCTGCACCTACTTAACATTAAGTTTTGGGAACCCTGTATAGCTTTAGTATGCTATTCATTCAAAGCAAACAAACTCATCTACAGTTTTCTACTTTTGTATCATGTTTAGGGATTTAGAAACAGACAAAAATCTTAATGTAGTAAAATTTTAACTATTCTTTCCATTCCTCAAGAAAGTTTTTAAAATCCTAACTCTCAAAAATAGTTATGTTCAATATGTTGGTAAAATATACAGTTTTAGAATAATCAGTCTTGCGTAAATTATTGGCTTATTTTTCTTTATTCATTTTTATTCACTTAGTTCCTACTATTAGTTCACTCTCTCCCTATATATACACAGTTGAACCTCAATTTAACGGTCGCTAAATCCTGCAAAAAATTTCATTATATGGAAAATTCGTTTTATAGAAATTCATCTTTCAAATATACTTTATAAAGCAAATTTTAAATTCAAAAGCACCCTATATGAAGGAAAAGTAATTATTCACACCTTTTTGTAAATTAATTATATATTTATTTTATTTATCTTACCCATCAAAAAAAAGAAAGAAAAACTGCAGGGAATACCATACAAAAGAATGTCCAAGAATGCATTGTATTTTCAACATTAAGAAAATAATTTTAAACATAATATTATTTTATAACTAGAAATTCTAAACATACATTACATCCTTAAATTTAATTATTCATCAAGTCTGATAATTTTATTTAAAAAATTACAGCAGTTTTTTTGTTCTAGGTGAGTCAGGTCCCTAGTAAAATCAGTTCAAGATTTTTGACCACCATAAAATGTGTTAAAATAGAGAATAACTTAAAATGTCCAGAAACACTTTAAAAAGACAAAATTAAATCACAAGAAAAAAAGTTTGTTATATAGAAAATACATTCATTATTGGGAGGTTATTTTACGAAGAAAATCATGAAATGTTCTTGGTTCCTGGAAAAAGTTCAATACATAGAAAAATTCGCAATATAGAGATTCGACTGTATATATATATATATATAGATATCGTTCAAATTTTCAATCATTAATAAAATGCTTTCTATTCATCTATTCAAATACATTTTTTTAAACTTGTAGTGCATGACACTTGATGTTAATAAAGTTTTTTCAACCATTAATTTATTAATTTAATTAAAAAATGAATAATAACAAAAAAAATAATAGTCCAACAGCATATATAGAAAGGAAAATCACTCATTGCATCCCTGTAGCGCAATGGCCCATTGGACTTTTAATCCAAAAGTCGTGGATTCGAATCCCACCTGGGATAGCCCGATTTCTGAGAATGTGATTTTTTTTATTATAAGATTTTATTAGAATAGTGAAATTTTTAATTAATGAATAAATAGTAACAAACAAAAAATAATAGTTCAGCACCCATATATAGAAAGGAAAATGAAAAATTGCAAGGAAAATCGCTTTCAATTTTGCCACTTAATATTTTGATTCTGTCATATGTCTATACATATTTATATTAATTGTAATTATTTTATAAAAAGTAACTAAAATAAAAAATTTTCTTCATTGACCTGAGTAGGAATTGACTTAAAAATTTTTTTATATTACTTGTATTTATATATTTTACTTCAGTTCTTAATCATTATTTATGCTTTTTGTGTTTAGGTGGCTCACAAGAAAACTTTTTTTTACCTGGAACAATTGATATTAAAACACAATATGCATGCAAATTGCATCAATATTAAGGCAATTCATGGTAATTCTATATTTTTTTCTATATTCATCATTTTGTTTAATTTTATTTTGTCTCTTTTGTATAATACTTCGGGCATTAATCTCTCTGTCTCTTTTCCTCCCTTGCAGCTGGGGTAGATTTCTTCTTTTCTAAAAGGGATGATGCTAGGAAGATGGTGGATTTTTTCATGACAGTTGTTCCTTGCAAGTTTGTAGAATTGATAATTTTGTTCATCATTTTATACAATAAGATAGCCAGTGAATGAATGCTAATTTGTGTTTGCTATGAAGTATAAAATACATTCTTTTAAATGTGTATCACTGTCCATTATAATAGATAATTTTATTTCCATCAAATAAGTTTTCCCTCATTTTTAAAATTTAACCCTCCAAGCGTTCCACACAGAAAATTCCATCGTTGTAAAGATGTTTCGAAAATGCACCGCACATATAAATTTGTCTTCAAGTAACATTCTCAAAAGCGGTTGAGCCGTACTTTTCTGAAATCCTCTCCCCCTTTTAAAGGTTTAACATCTTGAAAGATAATTAAGGACAGTGGAAGCCACACACCAGGACACTGATAGGAAGTTTTATGGCTCGCAGGGAACCCCGTGTTTTGACCCTGGAGCAATCGTAAAAAATCAGGGGGAAATTTCTTTAGGCCCCAGAAAGTGTTTGTTTGTTAGCTTGTATTTTAAAAGTTTTGAAAAGTCCCAACGCATAAGTAAAATATGTTACAATTCCCTTTTGGTTTCATATTAATTTGAAACTGTAACAAGTTGGGGCATGTCAGGGCAATCTTCTGTTTTATATAGTTAGACAAATTACCTTTTTAAGTATATTCTTTCACTTCATTTTTCTTATCTTAATCAATGCTTTCAGTTTTTGAAACATGATTATTTCATTATAAGATGCCAAAAAAAATTAATAAAACACCAAACACATTAAAATTTGAAACCTTTTAAACTTTCCAACCACTAAAAATGAATAAATTTAAACTTCATCAAATAATTTGAAACATTTTCTTACACTTTGATAAAAATACTAACGAGAAAAAAAAACTTATTAAGATCTATTAGTTTTTTGTTGTTTTTTTTAGATTTCAAAGCCCAAGTGTTCAGGGAAGTTTACGTACAGTGCCTAGTTATATATTGTTAAAATACACCGAATTATATATGAATTTTAAGTGCTTGAACTTCAGTTTACATCAAAGACAACATGAATGAAGATTTTCCCACATTTTTTTTATAACTTGAATGTTTGAATAAATGGTAATCAAAAATATACAGAAACATTTACAGTAGTCAATCAATTTTAAATTTGAGCTATTCAAAAACATTTGAATTTTTATTCAAAAATATTTATTTATGCAAAATACCTCAACATTTATCTTTTTTTTAAAGGCTAACTGAATAAGTAATTAAAATCTGGATATTTTTTGAAATCTCAACCGTATAAAGCTAGAAATTTTATGTTAGAAATTCCATTTGAAATTTCGAAAAAAAATGTATCGCGCAGTTAAAAATTATTTACCCTAAGTTCTAGCAATTCTTTGAGTATAATATAAATTTCAAATTTTTTGTTATATAGCTTCTTTAATATTTTTTAATATATTTCGAAAATTTCATACAACTTGGTTGAAAACTGCATGTTAAGAGCAAAAAATATACTAAAAAAATTGATGAATATACGATTACAATAAATTCTTACATAGAAGCAAAACTGAGAAGCTAAACCATAAGAATGAAAAATTATGAATATATCTGAAGCAGTTTTCGAAATATTTATTTTAAAGTTCAGAAAATTTGTGTGCGCTATGTTATACTTAATATTAATTAAATGGTTAAAATAATATATTAATAACAGTCATGTAATCGTTTGACAATGCATTCATATACTAATAAAAATTATAATGGTCATTGAATCGATGTCAAGAATTTTATGTAATTTTAAATTCAGACATTAAGATATTGATGTAGAAAATATAAAACGACCATCTAAAATACATGAAAAATGCAGTCTGCTATAAAATGATCTTCACAAATGAAATACAGCATTTTCACTTACTATGGCAGAGCTGGCTTAGTCAGGGGCGATCTGGAAAAACAGAGAGGGAACCGCGGTTTTGATGGATGCCGTTCTAGCTTTTAAATCTCTCAGGAAAAAAAATATATAAATTACAAATGCAAAAATTAAGTCTTGTAATTTTCCATACATTTTTATAACAACGAATTGTGGAATTGGCTCCCAATACTTTGTTGAGTTTGACAATATCTAAGGTAACCAACCATACTTTAGATAGATTTGCACTACTTTTTCGTAACCGTATTCCTTTTAAAATTAATTCATGCAGCCAAAATACACCTTTTGCACTCTTAAAAATTTATGTAAACTATAACGGTTAATTTTATTTTATGGAACTTGTGAAATGTTCATAATCATAATTAACCATTTCTGTCTAAACAGTTTTGATGAAAAAAAAGTTTGGACTCCCTCATTCATTAGGGAATTATAAAAGATTCCAACATTAAGTTTTATTTTTCACTGAATAGGATCGAGTGGTAGTGTATCGTGCTTCCACACCACAGGTCTTGGATTCTATTAACAGGCTGGGCAAGGTCGACTCTGCCTTTCATCCCTGCTACATTGGGTCGATAAATGAGTACCAAGCTTGCTTGGGGTCTTAAACACTGAAAGTCTCTCTTCAGACAGACCACCAAATCGGGACATCTGTTCATACACCTCAGCGCCCAATGGTCATGTATATTGGGATGGGCATAGTAGTTCCTGGCCCTCATGGATTGTTATGCCACTGAGTTTGAGTTTTAAGTTTGAGGATTGCCTCACTTTGGGGATACTCCTTAGATAAACATGTATTTCCACTCATTTGCAATTAAACATTTTTCTTTCAATTACGTTTATTTCAGAAGGAAGTTTGATTTTTCATATGTATTTGCTTAATAACATGTATATTTGTGTATTATATTAAAATTTTGATCCATCCAAAATTACATGTTTTTTGCTCCTCTAAAAGCTTTTAGGATTTTAGAACTGATCTTACAATCCATATACGTTTTATAGTAGTATATTTAAAAATAATAAAGACATTTTTATAACTGTGTGAACTTTTATGCCTCATTTATAAATATAAAAAATTGCTTTCATCTATGGTTTTTAAAATGTACTGAAATAAGTGGAGGAATAGGATATTTACTTATTATGAATATTTTTGACTGCAGTAAGATATATTTATATTTCAGTTTCTTTACAATTTGAATAGAAGTTGTAAGCCACACACACACATTTTGCCAATAGTTTGATATTGAATATAAACTCATAGGCTGTTTAATAGTAATGTGTTATACCAGCACGCATTAAAATAAGGCTCATTTGCAGTTATATGATCAGCTTCAATGATATTTAAATTTTCAAAAATAGTCTACATGTACGAAAACATTTTTTTCAAAACCACACTCCACATCTCATACTATGTCTTCCCTACAACAGGAAATATTTGTGTACAGTACAGTCCCGATAATCCGAACAATATCGGACCGACCCCTGTTCGGATTACGTGATTGTTCGGATTAGCCGGAGTAACAGCGAAATCACTATTTGAACTGGGAGTACGGGTTATGTTGTACAACTTTTCATACTAAACATTAGTGGTTCTGTTCTGTAGTTTATTCCATTTTAAAATTTGTACCATAACTTGATGTACAGTGCGTGAATATTAAATAAAGAACTGTTTTGAATTAAGGTTTATACTGTTTTATATTGAAATATTCACCGATTTTCGTCCTTAAAATTATAAAAATTTTTCCGCGGAGCTGTTCGGATTAACCGGATGTTCGGATTAGCGGGACTGTACTGTATACTCAAAAAATTTAATACAGGATACATTTCCAAATGTTAAAATTGTTTTTAAAATTTGGTATGGATACATTGTGGAACTGTCGGTTAACTTCACTGAACAAAATTGTTTTAAGTGTACTGTTTTGAAAGACAAAATTAATTACGGAGAACTTTTCTCACAATAGAATTTGTAATGACTGAATTGTGTGAAAAAGTAGTTATCGATGTGTGACATTTTTTCTTGTAATAAAAGAAATAGAAAGATAAAAAATTAAACTTGAGTAGAAAATGGTTAGAAGTACTGCCACGCGCATTTGAAGAAGTATATCCCGCATTAAAATTAAAAATTATTGACTGAATGTGTTATGACCATCACAAATGCCTATGTAGAAAAGAAATTTTTATTTAATACAAGAAGTTCGAAAAGGAGAACACCAGGAATGAAAATTTAGATTTTTTCCGAAAAATATTCAGTTAACATAAAAATATCATTTATATGATTTTAATTAAAATAAATTAAAAGTATTGAAATTCTTTTTTATGTTATTTTAAATTAAAAATGTAATTGAATAGAGAAAGATCGGTTTTATTTCATAAATATAATCATCGTATGCACCATTTATTGTCTTGTTTAAAAAAAGCGATAGGGCCTTTTTATTCTTTTTACCTCATTACTTTTTTAAAAAACAGGAAAGTGAGCACGTTTTCTTACTCTCATATTCAAAAATGAATACAGGATGCTTTTTTTCTGGTTCAAATTGCAATACCAAAATATATATATATATTTTAATTTTTAAAAAATGACAGAAAAATAAATTTTGTTTGAAGAAAATATAATTATTTTTCAACTTCTAACACACCATTTATTTCATTTTTTCCTTTTTTTTTACCCTTCATTTTGTTTTAATTTTACTGTGACTGAACATATTGGGAAAACGACCGAGTGGTACTACAGCTTTCATACTAGATTACCCAAGGCAACTTATCAGCTAGCTGTAAATGATTGATCTCTTGGTTCTCACTTGACAAAGAGGCCAAACTAATTCATAAAATTGTCCCTGTTCGACCTCCCAAGTTTTAAAAGGGGGAAAAGAAAGAAGTCTGTTACATTTTTCAAGGGAACGGCAAAATAAGTGTAAACGCTTTTAGAATAACTTTTCAGAAGGAAGCGAACCACCCAGAGGGTTAAGGTTTTTCATAATTTTTTAATCTTTGATTCTTTTGCTCTTTGTAAGGAATCAAACATTATGCATTATTTAATGATAGGTACAATACTCTTACAAAACGTTGTTGGTGGCAGGGGTAGCTAGCAATTATGGTAACGAGCTCATGGCCAGAGTGTCATGGGTTTGAGTCTTGGTCCCACTGAAGACCCACTCTGTAGAAGGGGGAAGCAATGCTCATTAAATCTGTTGAGGTTCAGTGTCCTCCCATTAGTGTGGTATGGTAATTTGGAGAGGATGGTACCAGCTCAGGTGTTGTCTTTGTCACTTGACCAAGGTTCAAAAATGTAAATATATAAGAATTGAACAAATTGTGTGTGTGCATCATTTTTTTCCCTAAGCGGTAAGGAGAAGAGATGACAAATTAGACTACAGAAAGGAATCAGATGGATTACTTAAATTGTAATACTCTCTGATGAATGTCAGTATTAGATTTAAAATTAAATATTGAATATTAGTTACTACTTTTTCTTATTATATTTACCATCTGATAAAGACCTTTGTTATCTCTCAAGTTAAACATTTTAATTATGTATGAAGGAAAAGGACAAGTTATATATATGAGGATAGGCAATGGCACACAGGAACTTTTCAAGGGCGAGGGTTGAAGATCGAAAGTCCACCACTCTCACATCATACCACAATATACCGCCAAACATTTTTTTTATTCTGTTGATTGTTGGGATTAAAAAACAGTTATCAATTGGAGGGTCTGGATCCATGGACACCCTCTTGTGTGAGCAACTCTATCCTGAGTTTGACTAAAAAATAATCTAGCAGAAATGAGGTTTTAGAAAATTAACAAAAATTAAAGATATTAGTTTTCTTTTTTTAAAAAAAAATTCTATTTTATCTATCAAATTTCTTTGAGTTACTCAGTCAGAAGCTGAACATTAAAATAAAGTACTTGTTCTCTTTGATATAATTTTGGTTACATCTATTGTTTTGGTTTTATATCTATTTTGGAAAAGTGTTATATTTTCATAATGTGTAAATAACATGTTCTCATTTCATTTTTCAGATATGCAACCGCACAACAGTTGGTTTCTCATGATACTCATAGTAATATTTTTGATTACAAGCACACATTTTCTGTTGAAATAGTTCCAATTTGCAGGGTAAGGTTTTCTTCCACCTCATTTCTATTAATCATAATTATTTAATATGTGTAAAATTTTTGGTGCATACTATAAAATTTTTACTCTGTTTTTATTGTATATTTTCATCACGTTTAATAGTACTTTTAATCTTTTTTTTTTCGTCAGGATGATGTTGTTTGTTTACCCTTATCGTTGTCTCGTGCCTTGGGAAATATTGGACAAGTTTGTATCTGCTATAAAGTTTCAAATTCCCTTTCTCTTATTGACCCTCGCACTCTTCAGAGTAAGTAGAATACTTTTAATGTCAAGCCAATAACCTGTGTCTAAAAATTTTACACATAAATTTAATTAATTGATCATATTAAAATCTTATTAAAAATGTATTCATTGATAAGATAAAATTAATTATGATACTTTTCCTAAGATTAACCACAGAATAGAAATTACATATAATAGATGAATAATTCAGTAGTAAGTTCTTGAGCATGGTCAATATTTTAGAAAATGTCAGATTTTTGCATTTTAAAAAGAAAAATTAATGAATTTGAATTTCTTGAATGATATTATAACTAATTACAATTACTGTCAAGACATATGCAAATTATAGGTGATCTTTGAAGATACCAATATTTTGAAGGATTTTAGTAAGTGTATTTTAAAGCTCTAGATTTACAGGATTAATTTTGATGATCTACGTGTATTTATGGATAAAAGAAGACAAATAGCAGATATCGTATACCAGAGTGTTTAATGTATTCAGCGAAGATGGCCAAGGAATTATGCAACTCTTCTTTGGTATTGATCTTTTTTTTTATTTTGGAAAAGTGTAACACAATTGTTTCCATACCTCTTTGTCTAATTGTTCCTCTTCTCCAATTATTGATATTGCTACAGTAAACAAATACAATGAAAGGAGACCTTCAGAAGTGTTACTTCTATGGTGGCAATGTCACTTGGTAAAACAATAACTACCTTTGTTGTGTGCCAAAGGCTCCACAAAAGAGGCTATTCATGTCTGTGTTCACTAATTGTCTAATCCAAAAAAGGCTGGATTAAAAGAGTTTCGAGCATATGTCATTTGAATTTTTGCATATCGGCGAAAATACTATTACACGAGTCAAGCTATGTTCCGAAATCAAGAGATTAATCTGCAAAGGTCTTAAAAAAGAAGATATATGTAATAGAACTAAATACATCATTCAGAGATAGCAGCATTCTTTGTGTGAGCTAAAATTTAATGAGATCACATTGAAATGCACATTTTAAAAAATGTCATAACTGTTCCTTTTGGAATATCAAATCAGAAGAAATTTAAATTAGTCAGTTTTATCTCTTGTTTTAACTTGTCAAAAATGTTGCTCAAAAGAATAAATTGCATAAAAACTCTTAATAAATATAAACTAGTTATTTAGTAGTAGTTAATTCTCAAAAAGAACATTTCAAAGCCATTTTTATGCTCACTCTAATTAGAACAACAAAAACTCCACTGTTGCCATTATCAATTCTAAGTTTCTACAATGCATCAAAATTAAAGATAATAATCAGATAGAGGATCAACACCTGACAATAACTATGTGAAGATGAAGTTCTAGATTCGAAATTATGAGATTCTACACTACAATGATTGGTGTTAATTTCTTTTTCATAGATGATAAATCCCATCCACATATAAAAAAAATTGGTAAGTGAAGGTATTTCTTGAATAGAAGAGCCTAGCAAATTCCCCCATGACCTTAATTCTATTTTTAAAAAATCTTTTTTCGTAATTCTTATTTTTATTAAGGCATAAATACATTATCTGCCTTCATATGCAGTTGTGTTAAAGTTTTCCATTTTCGCTGATTTACCATCTCATGTTTGACTTTCAGAAATCTATATAAATGGACTACAATCCTTGGAGCAATGATTACAAAAAAAAATGCCTTCTATTTTGTAAATGAATATATACATCCTGTCATATTATGCAAGTCTGCTTAATGTATGTTTTTACTACAGCTTCCTTCATTAGAAATAGCTTCCCTCTAGGGATTGAAGCATCTTGATTCTTATTTTCCATTTTGTAGAATTTATCTTAATCCTTTGTTTTGGAGGTATTATAACTTTTGTGCTAACAGAAGATATTTATATTTTTCTTTCTATTGATAAAACAAACTCAATTTTCTTAAATGTTTTTAAGTGTTTCTTTTATTATTATTATTATTATTATTATTTTGTAACATACATTTTTTAGTACAATCAATAAATCAGGAAATGTGGTTTCTAAATACAGTTGGACCTCTATTTTGCTGACTATTTCCTGGAACCAAGAACATTTCTTTATTTTTTCATAAAATAACCCCTAAATAGCGAAGTTCATTTTTCATTTAATGAACTTTCTTGTGATTTTAATCTGTTATTAAAATATTTCTGGACATTTCAAATTTATTCTTATTAAAAGCATTTTATGGTGATCAATTACCTTGAACTGGTTTTATCAGGCATCTAACTCACCAAATGCAATAAAATTGCTGTAATTTTTCAAACAAAATTAAGATTTTAAATTTAAAAACATAAAATGACTGGTTATAAAATAATGTATGTTTAGTGTTACTTGTAGGCTTAAAATTAGAAAATGTTCTTAAAATTAAAAATACTGTGTATTTCTGGACAATGTTTTTCGTATTTTCCTTCCAGATTTCTTTTTGATGGATAAGATATATAAAGTAAAAAGATAATTTATTGAAATGTTTGAATAATTACTCTTTTAATAATATGTAGTGTTAATGAATTTAAAATCTGTTTCATGTGTTTTAAAAAGTATATTAAAAGACAAACGAATTTTCTCCATAACGAACTTTTTTTCAGAATTTAGCAACTTTGTTAAATAGAAGACCAATCATAATTGCTTCCATTAAGCTTGTGCACATTTTATTAAACCAAGTTTTAAAAGTAAATTTATTTCTTTTTTAAGGATAACTGAAACCACATAGAAAGTAATATCTGTGTTGGAACTTATTTCATCACTCAATTTATATTAATGCTGTATTTCATGGCTCTCTTAACCTGCAGTTTATTAATCATTGACTTCAACTACCACTTGTTAGCAAGATCTGAATATACATATTGATTGCATTTCAAAGAGAAGCAAAATCTTCATGGTTGATAATTATGCATCTACATTTGGACCCTGAATTAATGAATTACTTTAACAGCTGGAAAAAACTTTTTATTTGTATTGGGAAAAATCGGACTTTTTTTTCTGTTCAGAACAGAAAAAGACTGTTCTTGTAAGCAGCTAATTTCAACGAGAAAGGATGCAAACCATTATCAGATTTTGCAGGTGTAGATGTGTGTAAGTCATGAGTGTAACCTGTCATATGAGTTTTTAATAGGACAAGAAATTCCTTTCTTATCTCATCCCTCTCCACAAAGCAGGGGATATTTTAACGATTATGCTACATTTGATGGTGAACTACCTATTTGTGTAACTGAAGTTCAAGAAACTGGTGATTCGTCAGAACCAATGAATAGCATTTCTGATGTAGAAATTGGTAGTGAAACTTTTCATAACCATTATATTTTCTAATGCTTTACATTATTTGAAATTTGTGAAAACATATCTTATACAGCAGGATGTAAATGATACAGTATTTTCTTCTCTGCATACAATTGAAAAAAGAACACTTTCTAATCAGGAATCAAGCATCTGTCAATCATTATTTTAAAATTTCCAATTAACTGGTGGGTAATAATTCACTAATCGTATTTTTAGCTATGGAACAACGAGTGTGTTATTTCCAATGGATATTTTTGTGTATTTGCTTATTATAGAATTTCCAAAACATAAGTGCAATAAATTTATATTTTGTTTGGAATCTGATTTAATGAAGAACCCCAAGTGTGCAAATGAACTAAAGATTTTCTCTATGAATTTTTTAAATCGGGGTCCAACTGCATGTAATAAATTTTTTGAGAAACTTGTTTTCATTTGCTACTTTTCACAATCTGATATTTTTTATTTTAGTTGCTGAAGTATCCACTCAGCAATTCTGGCGGACACCTTTTTGTGCAATTGGCTCTTTAAAGCAATGTACTGAATATACTGTGATGGATACAAATATGATTGCAGATTTTGAGAGAATTACCTTTGCTGGTCAGGGAAAGTTATCTTACAAGGTAATAATTTTGGTTGAATTTTTTTTTCTTTTAACTGTAGTAAAAATTGCAGAAGATAAGCTTTTCAAAATTAGCATCTAGAAATCTTCCATTCATAGCAAAAAATGTTCTGAAATGTTATTTAATTTGTATTTGAATAGTAACTGTTGGTATACATATAATTCACAAACATACATACCTATGTATATGTACTGTTGATCTATTTTCCTAAATCAAAAGACATTGGCGAATACTATCATTTCCATACATGTTCAAAAGCTAATTCTCTTGCATGCTCCTTCCATATGAGCCCATAAAAAATAGATGAAGATTTAAAAGAAATAAATTCGAAAATGAATAAGTGAAAGATATAATAACTATATATACATTATTAAAACAGCCAAATTGGGGGAACTGCATTCAAAATCATGACAAATAAGTCTTTATTATGTATACAACACCACACATGAATTCATTTAAGTACAAATTTAAATGCTGTTATGCAATTTTACTATGTTTCTTGTTTTGCTGTTTTGTTATACCCTATAGTCTTTCAGATATTTATGTATTAGACCATAATTTTGGAAATACTCCACTGCATTCTCTTCCATAGAAAACTAGATCACAAATTTAAATCATTTTTCTCTACAAAATAAGAAAAATGAAATTATAAATCCTAAACAATGTTATTGTTTTGGACCATGCATGATCAAGTTGATTGTGTTTGAACATAGGTAGGAACAGTTTTCCACTATTGGCTACGTATTTCAGCATTTGGCAGGGTTTTTTGATTTGACGAACTTGGTTGATGGTATAATACATACTAATTGTTAGTTATTTCTTTTATTTTTGGAATAAAATAACTTATTTACGTATTATTTATTACGTTATTATTCCACTCTTGAAAAAAAATTTTATCTATTTGAAAACTTCATGAATTGACAAAAATAAATGTTTAACTTTCTTTGTGGCTCATGTGTACTTTTTTTTATATGAAATTTTAAGAGACAATTGTACTTTTCTGACGTTTATATTGTATGACAATCCAATTTTCTACTAAATTGCCTACCATACTCCCAACTTTTACACTTCACTTGTAAAATGTATGCTATTTCTCCTTTCATTATGCTTTTACACCTAGATCAAACATTTTTATGCATTTTGGATAAATTTCCATCATTCATCAACTATGTCTCCTCCAACAGCTCTTATCATTTTATGTTCACAGTGACAAAAAAATAAGTAAATGAAAACTGTAGAACTCTTTGCTATTAAGTTTTTAAAATTCATTAAGTTTGTCCTTCCAACATACCATATTCCTGCCTTTGTGCTCATCTGTTTCGTTTTAACTTAGTGACTTCACCTATCTGCGTTTTGTGTGACACTGGACAAGACATGACTGCCGCTCATTTGGACGAGTGCTCTGCACTGAATGATCTTACCTGCATTGTAAAAAGGTATTGGAGAGCCCGTTGCCTAATGACCTGATGGTCAATGGCCTGGCATTTGTAAAATAACATACCATATTTTGCTAACTATTCATTTCAAGCTAATTAGTTGGCATGGTTTCGTCTAGCATAGCATTTTTATTTTCTTCTTCTGTGACAACTTTCTGGAACTCATTTTGTTCTTTACACATATAAGCATTACTAGCACTTCATGAGCCTCAACGATTTGTTTTCATTGATTATTCTCTTTATCATGTTGTCTAACAAAGACAAAGTATAGGCATAGAGTCATAGTCAGACTTCTTCCCGAGTAGAAGCTGCCTCCCTCTTGTAAGGGCTGAAGAAAATTCTATTTGGAGAGTCCCTCCTATACATGATTAATGAGATGTAAATCATTGTGGCCTGTCCCTACAGTCAGTAGGTACAAGATCTGCTTAGACTGCATTAGCCAGACTGGGTAGTGGTCACATCAGGAGCTTGAAATTCATCGACAGGGGAAAACACTTTTTCATCTTGCCCTTGTTCTTGTCCTGCTTCTACTACTCATGTCATTGACTACATTGGCACCTCTTTAAGGCAACTGTATAGTGAGGGTAAGAATGAACTTGTGGAACTTTTAGACTGACATAGTATCATGGATCTGGTCTATGTATTTGAACCAGGGGGCATGAAACAACAAGAAGACAAAATATACTTTAAAACATATAAAAAATGTTATAAAAAGGAATGCAATTATATTGCCATATCCCAAACACTGAAAAAATACACGTTTTCTGACATATTTCTCATGGTGACAAGTATGATATTGTTCATGTGAAAATTCCAAAGCAGACAGCACAAATAAAAAAATAAATTACCAATTCCTCAAAATTGGATCTTTTTGTTCAAGGTTGTTGAGGCAAGTATAATAAGTGCTGAAGTACTGTTTACATCTTTATAGAATACTACGTACCTTTGACTGTGATTGATTATATAAGTCCTTTTCTTCATCAGCACTACAGCTTGTCACATGCCTAGGTTGTCTCTGTGAGCCTTCTCTGTTTTACTCTATTTCAAGCAATTGATTGACAATGATTGACTTTCAGATCCCTAAGATCTCTCAATATAATCAACGCACCTAGCGGGAGGCCTTCCTCTTTTCTTGTGTTCCTTCATTTTTGAAAGTGTCACTAATTTAATTGGGTTTGAATCATTATATCTAAAAAAGTGTCCTGGCCATCTAATGCAGCTATCCTTTATAATTTTGACAATATCCGGTTCTTTAAATCTGCTGTAACTTTCAGGATTATATTGTATTCTGTAGACAACATTTCGCTTAACTACATCCAAGATCTTACGGGGTATGTTTCTCTCAAAAATTAGCTTACCTTTTTCAGATTCATTAAATGGTCTGCACTCACTGCTATACAAAGCAATTAATCTAATTATGGTTTTGTATTAGTTGAGTTTTGTGTAATAAATTTGGCTTCTCAACCCGTATAGAAACATTTGTTTACCCTAAGTAAACTATGATGTACGTCAAGCTTTATATCATTAGTATTACTAATGACAGTTTCAAGATACTTAAACTCTTAAGGTACTCACTCAAAAGTAAAATTATTAATTTTTAAAAGGTATAACTCATAGTATCTGCATTATACAGCCAAAAATTTAGTTTTCTCGTGGTTAATAGGGAGACTCATTATTCTTGCAGAATTCTGAAAGGAGACAAAAGCATTGATAATGAACCCCTTGTTTTGTTCTACCTATGACATCAATATCAACAACAAAGACTAATAATTGTATGGACAAAGACTAATAATCTCTGGTGCTTATATTAGAGATATCAAATTAGAGAATTTTGGGGGAAAATATTTCCTGAGTTAGATATTGCTTTGCAGTATAGATGTGGAAAGGTCTAAAACATCTACTGTGATTAGTGAACTAGCTTCCTGTCCAAAAGAGTATGTGATTGTGTGATTAAAGGCCTTTTAAGTAGCATCTAATAACAGTAATGATACAAACTACAAATTATATCCCATTGTAGTCATTTGCTTTGATCCTGTAAAATATCTCTTTAATTCTGCAATTTCAAACTTGATTAAGAATTCCACTTGGGAAAGAACATGATTAACTAACTCATGATGAATTAATTTAAATAATGTGTAGATACCCTTTAAACGTTCTAGTTTCATTTCTGGCAGATAATGGTCCAGTAATGCAAAGGTGAAATGAAATTATTTATTTGAAGAGAGAAAAGAACTGAATTATATTGGCTGCTTGTGTGTGTGTTACTTTATACATTTGTTATATACTCAATGGTTATCACTTCTAATGTTGTCATTAACTTCAGTGTGTGTAAAAAAAAAAAAAAATTTTAAATAATAATAAATTAGGTCAAAAATTTGTTGTGAAAAGATTATAGTTTCTTAAAGTTAGTTTTGGACCTGCATCATAATACTCAACTTTTGTTTTTGATCCTGCATTTCTCAAAATCCAGTTTAGAAAGGACATATTTATAGAATTTGAATTTTTTTTTTTTTTTTTATGGCGTTAACATTATGTATTGCCATCAGCAGAAAAAAAAATGTAGCTGAACAACTAGTTCATCTGTCTGCAGGCTGGCTGGTCATCAGTTTGATCCCAGACAAGAACTATTGAAATTTTTTCAGTTTATTTCGTTTACCCTCTCAAAATTTCAAGAAAGTTCCAGATTATCTAAAATAACTTTATTACATGTATAAAATGTGAAAATTCATTTATACTAAAGTATATAATTTGGATTATTACCCCATACGCATTATCAAAAGCATTAATGCTGTTGAATATCAAAATCATTGGTTTGATATGCAAAAAAATACCCTTTTTTTTTTAAATTTTAAAACATGTTTTTTTTCATAGCATGTTCTTGCTGATGCTTGGGTTGTACGATCAAGTGAACTTGGAATGACAGAAAGTTTGACTCATAGTCGTACTCATTTAGGACATATCTTGAAACCAGGTGATACAGTTTTAGGGTAAGAATTTTCTTTTTGCTGTAACAAATTGTTTTATTTATCATTTATTTATTGTAATGACTGCTAGATGGCGCCACCAGACAGAGTACTTGGAGGTTTTCCACCTGGTGGGAAAACTGGTAGTTTAATGAGTAAGACAGTGGATCTGCTGGTGTACGCATCACGCGGGAAATCCTTCCCCATGTGTTTTTGTATTTTATTTAAGGTGAATTAATCTCATCTATTGAGCTATTCATTCATCCCAGCGTGTTAAATTGCTCTGATATTAGATGTGAAAAATTACAATTTTTACTTGTAAAGTTATGTATTATTTGTTTAAAATTGTTACATTGAATTTGTTTCAAACTCGTACTGGAACTAGTACTGTTTAAATTAATTAGTATACATTTTTATTAATTATTTTGTTTAAAAAGAAATTTCAAAACAATATATTTCATATTATGCAGGTTGGATTTGTCTACAATTAACATAAATGATATTGAATTCAACAAAATGAAAAAAGATAACCTTCCAGATGTGGTAAGTTTAATTCTATAAATAAAGGAGGAGAAATCTAAAATGGATGAATTGTTTATTCCAGTTTACCTTTTTCTTAGTTTAGTCTTTAGTCAGTGGCTAACATATCCCTTAAAAGTTACTTAACACTCCCTTAAAAGTTAACTGAAGGTTAATCCCCCACCCCTTAACTGCTGATCAAAAGTTATATGTTTGCTCCCCAGTGCCGTTTTTCACATACTTGCATATGCAGTATATTGGAAGGGGGAAGCACACATTAGCAGATTTTTCTCTGAAATAAATAAATCCTTTGCAAACACTGTCATGGTCATTTTATTGCATTTCAAAGTCTTCAGAATAGTTTCACTGATAGCAGCGCAAATAAAAGATTCATATTTCCGAGAACAGAAATATGCACTGGCAGCACTTAATGGGTTAACAGACAAAAGATTTCAAGGCTTCTTTATTTTTTTTCTTTCAAATGGGGCTGTGGATTGGTGATTACCATTGCAGACCTAGTACATTTCCCGGAAGCTGGTATCGCATTTTAGTGTAGCACCATACTGGTGGATATCAATTGTCACAATTTAAGTTTGATGCTCAGTTTCCACCCCAGAGGGAGGCACCTGGGCTCTGACAATGAAAAATTCTACTGAAAATTTAATTTTGCCAAGAATACCCTAACCAAACAGGCGCTCTAGGTATCTTTGCTTGCCTTTCTTTTTGAATGTATAAAATTTGAGAAGGAGAATTGGAGATGTTTTTTTTTTGCCTTACATTCTTAAAGTTACAGATAAAATTAAAATTTTTACATTAAAATTTTTGAACTTATATGCTATACTTATTTTAATAAATATAAGTAAAAATTCTTTTTGAAAATAAATATAAGAGGAAAAAATTCTTGTCTGTAATCTTTGTTGTGAATGATTTTTAAAAAAATTACTTAGCCTTTTTACCTCCTGTTTAAAGAAATGTAACTTCATTTTATTAAAAAATTTTTCCTTTATAAGATTCTAGTTAAGAAAAAGTATGGAGACAAGGCATACCGTCGAAGACGTAGAGCATGGAAGTTGAAACATTTAAATATTGATGCTGAAACTGATTTGAGTGGCACTGATGCGTAAGAATTGTTTTTTTATGCTATTTTATTCATTGCTTTCATTTATCTTTATGTTAATTTGGTATTTTTTTCTCTGACTATCTTAAATGTTTTGCAATGTAGAGACAAAATTTGTTTTCTTTGTTCTGCTGTGAATATGTGTTCAACTATTATCAAATGAATTTAATTTTGATATTCAAAATAAATCATTTTCAGAAAGTGACTGGTATAAAAAGTAATGCAATATTAAATGCCTGCTAACTTTTACACTTTGTGCATAAAATTTTCACTTTTACTCCTGAGTAATTCAGTGTTATGCATTTTCACAAAATGTTTGTCATCTGTGGACTATTTTCTCCCCTTTCAATTCTTACTTTATACATTCATAACTACCAAAACCACAGAACTTGTTGCCATGAAGTTTTTTGAAAAATTCATAAAGTTTGTCCTTTCTCTTGTTCATTGAGTTTCATCGATTACTATTTCCTGATTCATAGATGTGGTTCCATTAAGCAGAACATTCTCCCCTTCCTCCCCTTCCTGTCTCAATTTTCTAGAATTCCAACTCATTTTATGCTTTGTACATATTTGTATTCTTTACATTCACGTGACCAAATGATTTATTTTTGTTGATTGTTCTGTTTACAGCTAAGAAAAAATATGCATTTATACACATAAAGAACATTATTACCATATCCCTAGCAAGAAAATAATATGCTTATAAATATGTTGTACTGACATATACATTTCATAGTGGCCAATAAATTATTGCCTGACATGAGAAAACTCCAACACAGGCTATGAGTAAAAAATCAAGCAACAAATAATATTGATTTATTGAAATGTAATAAAGGGTTGAAATACTGTCTTCTTTTGTTGTACAGCAAAATGTGCTTTTTACTGCAGCTGATCATCGGATCTTAATTTCAGAAAATGTTTCCAAAGCTAGGTATTGCCAAGCAGTGCAGATGTGCAAAGGACTAAAACATTTACTGTAATTAATGAACTAGCTTCTAGTCTGAAAGGATATATGATGAAATGAATGAAGCAAGGTCCTTTTGCTACCACAGCATCTGATTGTGATAATGATACAAACTGCAAATTATATCCCATGGTGGTCACTTTGTTCTTACAAAATGTCTTAATTCAAAATAAATTTTTTTGAATTTCCGAATTTGATGGGATTTCATGGGAGAAAATATTAGGTAACTCATTTTGGATGAATTTTAAGAATGTGGAATACCTTTTGAACATTTAGTTTCATTTATAGCAGATAATGCTACAGTAATTCAAGGGAAGAGAAAGTGGAGTTATCTATTTAAAGTGAAAAAAGTTACAGTACTTCATTATGGGTTACTAATGTCATTTAATACATTTAGCATCATAAAAGGATGCTATTTCTTTACTTTTTAAAAAATTGATGAGATGTTTGAAGATATATTCTGTCTACAAAGTTTTTAAGCTTGCACAATAAAGAAGCCTCTAAAAATTTTTCAGCCTTCATGTACTCAATGATTATTACATGGCCATAGTCTTGACATTAAGTTCTAACTTGGTTGTTAACTTCAATATGAATTGAAAAAAATTTATAAATATAATCTAAATGTTGATCTGTTCCACTGTATTTTTTATAAATCAATCTTTATATAAAGTCATTATTTTTTTGTATATTTTTACGTGACTTTAAATTTAACTTTGTATATAAGCTTTTATTAACTGTTACAAAAGTAGTTTCCTCTGAATAAATTTCTTATCAAAATATTTTTTTTCTTTTTGCATTATTTTAAAGACATTCGTACATTATGTATTGTCTTATAAAATTTAAAATATTGTTTATACGTTATTTTGAGAATTTGCTTGAAACGTCTATCACTCATTATTTTATACTCATTCAACTCAAAATAATTCTTAAAATTTAACCCTCGTAATGTTACATAAATGCATTTTTAATTGGCAAGTGTCAACATCATCAGTTATACTAACTTCTCTCTCAAAAATTGGAAGTTAAAGCCCAAAAAGGGTCTGTCAGTCTCCAACAAGATTTTACACTCATTTTCAAAAGTTGGCAGGTATGTTATAATAATGTACTAACTAGATTAATGATTTATCTTGTCATCAAAATGAATCTGCTGGGAAATAATAAGTTTGTGTTAAGTTTTCAAAAGAACATGTTACATCTTATTTCTTAGATGTGTCTAATATCATCTTATTGTGCAGTTTAATTGCTTCATGATATTCTGAAAAATTATCCCAAGCTCATAATTAATAGTAAAAAGAGGTATTTTAAATACATTTTTTTAATCTAATTAGAGTTTCAAAAAGGGTAGAATTGTTTATAAAACATTTGTAAAAAGAAGACATTTCATTTTTATTTTTGTAACTTCAGGGGCTTAGAAGATTTCCTTGAAGATTTGGAGGAAGATGTTGACTATCGTCAAAATGTTAACATCTATAAGGGTAAGAAATTTTGCTTTATGATAAAACCTACTCAATAAATATGAATCTTTCCTTTCGCTCTGGGTGCTATTTTTATCAAATTAATATTAAAAGTTGATGGGATGCTTGTTAATATTTTCAATCTATTAAACTTTTAAAGTTTGCATGATAAAAAAGCCATAAAAATTTCAAAGCAGTATGTGTTTGATTGGTTATTGTTTGGAATTTTTGACATCAACTTATACTAGCTTGGTTGTTAATTATTGTATGCATGTGATAAATATTTTTTAAAAATAATTCATTTTTAAAAGTTGGTTATTTCACTATATTTTTTATAGAAGTTTTATTTATTTTGTAGAGTTATTACTTTCATGTTTATAACTATACATGGCTTCAAATTTACCTTAATATGCAAGTTTTTATTGTTTAAGTCTGCAAAAGTAGAGTTTCCTATAGGTAATATTTTCTTAACAAAATATATTTTTAATATTTTCATCATTTATTTTTAAAAATATATGTGTATCATGTATTTTTTTATAAAATTTAAGCTGATGTTTAAGCATTATTTTAAATATTTACTTGAAATATCG
This sequence comes from Trichonephila clavipes, assembly GCA_019973935.1. Taxonomy (NCBI): domain Eukaryota; kingdom Metazoa; phylum Arthropoda; class Arachnida; order Araneae; family Nephilidae; genus Trichonephila; species Trichonephila clavipes. Next base: position 143,100 of record BMAU01021069.1, on the reverse strand, counting down.
TTTACGATTTATTTTACACTTTACCATTTTAAAAAGCTGGCAGGTATGAAAATGATAAAAGAATAAGAAAATACTAATTGCTACAAGCTGAATTGTTAATCTCATTAATAGAGAAAACATAGTAAAAAGAAAATTTCTTAGTAAAATGATGAATCTTTTATTGTTCCAGATTAAATCTAAAATATCCAGTTTTTTTCTTCCACTGATAATATTATATTTTATAGAAAAATATATTTTATTTGTTAGAAATATTGAATGTAGTTGCAAAGTATGTACAGTACAGTCCCGCTAATCCGAACATCCGGTTAATCCGAACGGCTCCGCGGAAAAAAATTTATAATTTTAAGGACGAAAATCGGTGAATATTTCAATATAAAACAGTATAAATCTTAATTCAAAACAGTTCTTTATTTAATATTCACGCACTGTACATCGGTGGCCGCGGTAGCCGAGTGGTATTGGTATCGGAACGTGGCTTGCTTTGTCACGGGTTCGAGCCCAGTACCACTAAAGACCCGCCGTGTAGGGCAGCGATGCACGTTAAATCTGTCGAGAGCTGAAACGTCCTCCCGTTGGTGTGGTGTGGTAGTTAGGAGAGGGGGGTGCCAGCTCAGGTGTCGTCCACGTCACTTGACCATGGTTCAAAATTACGTGGTCCGTCGCCAAAAGCCCTCGTGTAGCTGAACAGTGCGACGTTAATATTCAATCAATCAATCAATCAATCACGCACTGTACATCAAGTTATGGTACAAATTTTAAAATGGAATAAACTACAGAACAGAACACTAATGTTTAGTATGAAAAATTGTACAACATAACCCGTACTCCCAGTTCAAATAGTGATTTTGCTGTTACTCCGGCTAATCCGAACAATCACGTAATCCGAACAGGGGTCGGTCCGATATTGTTCGGATTATCGGGACTGTACTGTATATTAATATTTCTTTTCATTTATTTTTTTAAAAAATTAACACTTTTGGTTTTTTTCTACAACTATGCCTTCCTCATCATCCATAAATATTTGTAACAAATTTACTGTTATGTTAGTTAAGGCCCTATTACTATAAACAGAATTTTTTTTTTCTATTGAATTGTACTTTAGGGAGTGTAATTTGAATCTCAAAATATATTACTGCAAAAAAATTATGGAAATATTCCACGCATAAATCAGCATTGACTTAATTAAATTTTCTAAGCTATACTTTTATGAAAAAATGGTCATTTAAAAGGTTTTATTAAATTGTAGGTTTCAGGGCTCCTTTTATCTTAAACTTTAATGGGTTTTTCATAATTGATTTTACTTATTTAAAGCATCAACTATAACTATACTTTTCTTGTAGATCACGATAAAATTCCTGTTGATGAGGATGAGATAGAGGACGAGGTTCCTAGAATTACATTACAAGACATGATGGATGATTTGGTATTAGAAGACGATGCAACTGGTGAAGAAGGAGGACCTATGTTGGAATAAAATAAAATTGTGGAATTTTATTGTATAGTTTCATGCGTTTATTTTTAAGCTTAGTTTCCCCAACTATAATTGATATTTAAAAAGAAATAAAGCTGCCCTTATGCTCATAAAGTTCAAAATATAACCTGAATTAAATTGATTGAGAGTAGCCTAAATATTTTCTACAAACCCCTACTGCCAATCATTGCATATAACATGTTGAGAATTAAGGATAATTATGTATAATCATTCCACAACCAAATTCTTGCCATGGGAATTTAGTCATTTACCTGACTGATTGGATTTTTTCAAATAAAACATGTATGAATCCTCATTGTTTTGATATCATGGTGCAATTCATGTGGCATAAATTTTGCTGATGTGACACTAATATGTTAGTATTGAAGAAAGTTTTCACTTATCAACTTCTAGAGAATAAACAACTGTGTGTAGTCATTCATAGTGTGCCTCCTTGATTTATTAACTGTACTTTAACATTGATGCTTTGCAGTGTCTTTTATTTTTCATCTCCCTTCTCTATAATGGTGTAAATAAAAATATATTTAATCTCACGGAATTATGCAGGGTGATTTATAAAGAAGTATAGAGTTTCAATGTGCTGTAAATCAAGAACAGTGTAAGATTATTATATGTAACCTATAACAAAATTATATGGAATTATTTTAAGTTTTGTTATAGAGAGTCACAGATGTTCTATGTGCAGTGGCATAGCTAGGTATCCAAAGGCCCAGGTTCTGAAAAGAATGAGGGCCCTATCTTGGTTGGATTTTATAAAGTAAAAATATATGAATATTTTAAGTATACACAGCTACAATTTTTGTTTACTATCTTCGCTTACTTGTCATTGTTTGCTCTTAAACGCACCACTATATTTTTTTTCTTTTATCCCCAATTTCAGTTTTATAATTTATGCAATACATTTTGTATGTGCTCGAGTACTTATTGATGTTAAAAGGAAGGAGAACGTAATACTACCCTACAAAATGTCGTTGGGAATCCCTGGTTATTTATTTGCGAGGATCAAACTCACCCAACAGAGGACTTATAGGTACAAAATGGTTCACTGAGATAAATAGGAAATGATACAAAAAATATGCATGAACAAGAGAATACAATACAATATTATATTATTATTTTTTTTAAAAAAAAAAAACACCTCTACACAAAAGAAAAGGGGGTCAAAATTATATCAGTCTATTGCAGATACCAGAAGATTACAAAATATTTAAACAGGAAACTAATTTTCTATGAATAATATTGTTATTATAAAAATATTATGAACTAGGAAGGAATTGCCTCTTGTGTAAGTTTATTAAGATTAATAATAAGTATGGTAAGATTTTTCATGGAACTTTCAAGTAACTCTTTATGGAAAAATGAAATTATAAACTTTTCTATAAGTAAAGTTCGCAACACTAAATAAACAACGAAAAGAATTTAGTGGAATTCCCTACCAGTGCCATGATTATAGTTATGTTGCAACCTTTTGTATATTTATCTTGAGTTTGGGAGAATTATCGCAAGTTTGGCTTGCTTGGTGGTCAGTATCCCAGGCTCCCAGTGCATGACACCACCTAGTCCAGTGGTAACTATGCCACTGTCTATGTGGGAACCCTAGGTCACACAACATACATCTAACAGTTTACTCCATTTCTACCCAAATGCATGTTAAGGTATTAAGTCCTGTAACGTTTGAAAGAATAACGGTAGCGTATTCTTGGTTAATTTAAATATTGAATTTATTTATGTCACAACTATTGAATATTATTTACTGAATTATACATTAAAGTTATTAAACTTAATTAAAGATTGTTAGAGTCCAATATTTTGTGAGAGGAGGAACCGTTGGCTACCGCTCCAGTGTAAGTTCAAAGCTTCTCTCATCTTCCGGTCGACGGGGTTCGATTCCTCGGGGGTCAAAAAGGGGTTGCGCTGCAGCTGCAAGATGCACGTGTTGGTGTCGTGCCCATCAAAGACGCCGACCGCTGTTGGGAGTCGTTACGTTACAGTCCATTGATAGCAGTTGTGATATGCTGTCTCAACTTCATCCAAAACTTACTTTTTTACAAGCAGTGTATAGTTTTATTCATACCATTGTTAGATAGATTTTGTAGTTGGAGGTTCTTCTACAAGTCGTGATCAAAAATGCTGTTGCACAGCAGTTGCGGTTTCCATTCAATAGCACAAAAAGCCTTTTCCGCTGCAGGCACTGCTATTTCTACTGACTAGTCGTAGGATACAACTTCTATTGCTTATGTCACTTCAATTAGAGCCTAAACAAAAACTTTAAAAGCACATCTACCTTACGGTTCGTTGAGGTGGTGCCTGTCTTTAAATGTTACTGTTTTATAGCATCTGGAATGTTTATACTTCTTTATGAATCACCCTGTATTTTGTGTTAATTACAATTGAAACGTGACCCCTTGTTTAGCTCTATTACTCTCTGGATTTTCTCCCATCTTTATATATAAAAATCTGTGCGTGTGTATGTGACTAAACGGCTGGACCGATTTTGATGACATTTTTTGTGTGGGTTCAAGTGGACTCGAGAATGGTTTAGATTCACAATTCGGTCCAATATCGCAATTAGTTAAAAAGATATTAATTAAAAACCTTAAAACGCATAATTGTTTTACCCCGTGTGCTGTTTTTTCCGTTAATGCGCGGCAAAAAAAAAAAAGAATTTTCCGATATTTTCACCGATTTTAAAATTGCAATCTAATTTTTCTATCAAAATCAGACAAAAAATAATTACAGAATCGGAAAAATTATTCATTTCGCCACGATACGGCAAAATAAATAAAAAGGATCGCATTAATAAAACTTATTCGAAAGTTGCAAAATAAGTATATAAACATAGGTGGCATACATATTAAAATAAATTATTAGTTAACAGTTAGTCTAGTTGTTTAATAGGTGCCTTTCTTTCAATTTCTTTTTTCGGCAAACGCATTTATAATAACACCCATAGCAGAAGAGGATTCCATTTTTTTATGTTGATCTATTTCTATCGACAGTGTTGCTAAATCCGATAACTGGTCTTGTCCTGTAAATGTTCTAAAATAATTTTTAGCTTTGAGAAAATTTATTTCAGTTGTGACCGGAAAGGTTAAAAGTAGAAGGCATGCTGTAATAACATCCAGAAAACTGGAGATGAGATTACTGAAATTAAATAATGCAACGAGCTCCTAAATAGAATGGATTCCCTGTATTTCAATTTTAAACCACATTTTAAAGCTATTGATTGTTAAAAGATATTGTATGTTAAGTCCTCAACACATTCACCTGCTGGTTTTGCAGCCTGCTTTTTTATTTCTTCGATGGTAAGATTTATCTGGTTGAAGGGTTTTGAAACTAAAGAGTTTTTTTTCCAGGTATAGAAGTTTAAGTTGGCATTACTTTCCAAGATGGCGACCGATTTAACAGCTGTCAAGTGATTTATTCTCAGTTTGGTTTGGCAATTCATCAAAACGATCATCAAGCAAGGCGTAGATTCGTGGAATGGGCCCAAAACGAGATTGCCGTTGTTCCCGATTTTCATAAGCGAATTTTGTTTAGCGATGAAGCGCAATTCTGGTTGAATGGCTACGTCAACAAACAAAACTGCCGCATTTGGAGTGAAGCTAATCCACAAATGAATGTCGAAACACACCGTTACATCCAGAAAAACTGACTGTTTGGTGCGCTTTATGGGCTGGTGGAATCCTTCTTCAAAAACGATGAAGGCCACAACGTTACAGTCAATGGTGATCGGTATAGAGCCATGATTACTAACTTTTTCATTCCTGAATTGAACAATCATGATGTCCAGGAGCTGTGGTTCCAACAAGACGGCGCAACATGTCCAGCTCGTGCCACAATCGATTTATTGAAAGACACGTTTGGAGACCGCCTAATTTCACGTTTTGGACCTGTGAATTGACCTCCAAGATCTTGTGATTTAACACTACTAGACTATTTTCTGTGGGGCTATGTTAAGTCATTGGTCTATACGGATAAGCCACAAACGCTTGACCATTTGGAAGACAACATTTGCCGTGTTATTGCCGATATACGGCCACAAATGTTGGAAAAAGTCATCGAAAATTGGACTACATCCGAGCCAGCCGTGGCAGTCATATGCCAGAAATCATATTTAAAATGTAATGCCCCAAGATTATCTTTCGAATAAAAAAATTCATATCAATCGAATAATACATCGTTGTTTAATTGCAATTTAAAGTTCTATACCTCTAAAAAAACACCCTTTATTACTAAGATTACGGAGATTAAAATATTGGTCGGGTTTGAGTTATTGCATCTAACAGAACACACCCGAGCAGAAATGACACATTGATTTTGAGAAATGAATCCGGTTCTTAAATTCTCACATCTCCCAACAACCCCAGAGCGGAGTGCTGTAGACCCTACGCACCTGAGCCCTTAGATTAAGGGGGCACCACATTGATGAAGAATTAATGTACTATTGAACATAAAAACTTGACAATATTCCTGTCATTATTAGTATGATGAAAGTGTCTTTTATCGTAAACATTATTACTGTAGATCTTTTTTTTTTTTTTTTTTTTTTTTTTTTTTGCATGTGGGCTCTGTATTAGTATTTTTACCATTGCAGACATAAAACATTCCCCAGGAGCTGGTATTACTTTTTAGAGCGGTACCATATAGGCGATACCAATTGCATCAACTCTCTAATTTTGACGTCCAGTTTCCTTCCCAGTGAGTGAGTGAATATTAACGCCGCACTGATCAGCTACACGAGGGCTTTTGGCAACGAACCACGTAATTTTGAACCATGGTCAAGTGACGTGGACGATACCTGAGCTGGCACCCCCTCTCCTAACTACCACACCAAAGGGACGATTTAGGGTTAGCAATGCTTTATGGATCCAACCTTCCCCGTACAGCAGAAATTTTCGACATAATAGAAGGGGGGAAAAGAAATTGAGTCATGTTGAAAAGTTGCATATATATATATAACGTTGGTTAAACAAAAGAGAAAACGAAGATAAGTTAAACGAGTAACTCCTCAAACGCATACAGCACCACTTCACCTACCTCGACCGGCTTGAAAGGAAAGGAAGGAATTTAACTGTAGCAATTGACAGATTTAAATACGTGTATATAAAATTTAAAATACTCTTTTTATGCATATTATTGTTTAGAAATAGTTAGGATTACTTTAAAATAAAAAATCTAAATATTTAGATATAATATAGTATCTTATAAAACACACACACAATACATAACACCAGATTTGGTGGAACAAGCACATCTCACTTTTTATATCAAAGTGAAGTCTCTCCAAAGATTTTGCATTATAAAAAATATCAGGAATAAAGCACCATGTAGAGTAATTAATTATAATGATCAAAGTGATTATGATGATCATCAGTTGACGGTGACAATACTTGATGCTTCATTCGACAACATTTTACCCTAGTCTTTATGAGTTTTGATTCGCAATGCAAATTATATGAAGTGGCATTATAGTCTCCACACAAATGTTAGAACTTGTTAACCAGAACATATATAAGAAACATCAACCTTTCTATAAATTGAAATTCAAAACTTGATTATTATTTACCACGAGAGAGTGCTATCATGACCATTCGGCTTCCGTTACCTTGAAATAACTCGTCTCTAACCAAGAACATAATCGATGACAAACTGATAACTTCAACCAGTGGACTATTACGTTTCCTCAATGGAAAGTAAATAATATTTGAAAAACCAGTGGACTATTGCGTTTCCTCAATGGAAAGTAAATAATATTTGAAAACCCCAATTGTCCTTTCCTCAAGCTCATGACCACGACCAGCAAATATTTCACTCGAGTAGAGTGTTCGAGCTTTAAAGGACACTAAAGACCTTTCGTGTAGAGAGGCTCATGCTGGTTCAATCTATCAAGATTCAAAGCCATCAAGTTGATATGGCTCAGCCTTGTCATCCAATAATGGTTAAAAAATATGAAGAGTAATTGCTATAGTTGGCAGATCCTGTTTTTTGAAGCAAAAAAAAATAAATTGAATTTTGATTTTAAAAAATCAATTCAAGTTTTTTGATTTGTCTTTTGAAAAATCTACTTTAAAATTCTCACTTGAGATCCTAGGTATTTTATTCAGAAGACCCGATCTGGCTTTGTGAATTTTGATTGTATTTTAACAATATTCAATTATATCCATGAATTAATTTAAGCAAAGGAATACTAAGACAGGTAGTTGATTGGAAAGAGAGGAATCTAGGACAAAACCTTAAAAAAGGGATTTAATCAGACTGTTTATATCACATAATCTCTTTTGTCATTGTATGGGAGGTTTGTACAAATATATCCGGTGCTGCTGCACGGAAAGTCTTCTTAATTATATTTTCTTTTCTTGTATTTAAATTATTTAATGTAACTTTTTTTTAATACCTGTATACTTAATTTTGTTATTTGAAATTTTTAATTGTTTTAATTTTCTTTTTAGACTCAAAGTATTTTTAAGTAATGTGATTAATAGAACTATTTGTTCATTGCTATCCGATACAAAAACAGATATTTATTCTTAAAATCACTGCAATATTTCTAACGATAACAGTACTTTTTACTTAGTTTTATAAAAACTTGTCATTTTTCTACATTTTTATGTTTAAGTTTAGTGTAGAATTTCTTTTTCTCTCTAAGCCTATTTTTTTAAAAATATTACGTTTCATTTTCATGCTTCAACTAGGGTTAGAAAGAATCCCGCATTCCTTCCCCTAGAAAAGGGGAAGGGATGCGGCCTTCCGCGGGCCGCATGTGGCTCGCCTTGAATAATTTTGCGGCCCGCAAGATTCTTTACAAAATTCGACTGTTTTGTACAATATTTTTTGTTTAAAAGGAGTTTTTTTTAAATAAATCCTATGTTATTATTTTATCACGCTGCTTCTGTTACTGCGAATCTTTTTTTTTCTAAATTGAAAGTTATCAAACACATAAATCGTGCTCAAACTTAACGCACATCAATTACGATACGTAAATACACATGCATTGAGATCGACTTGCAAAAACTAAGTGAAAGAGTTGAGAAACAGATATCTCACTAATTAAATAAATTAAGCATTATTTGACCATTGCATTATTATTATTATACTATCTATGTTTGTATACCTAGAAAACTATAAAAATATATCAGTTTGTTTTAAATTTTCACTACAACAAATGTTTGTAATGGATATATATAACGATATATATTTTATATACGCCCGCGGGATTGTAAAGTTTTTCCGAAGTGGCCCGCGAGGTCATTTGGGTTGGCCACCCCTGCTCTAGAAAGAAGTGGGGGGGAGCCTCACTTAGATCGAAACTAGGAACTTTATTTTTATTTTTATTGGTGGGGGGACAAACTACCGGTTTCAGAGTGGCGGGGAAACGTCTCTCCTTTCCTTTTTAGGGGTATGTATGTCGGAATGAACACGAAGAATGCCAAATGAGCGTTACATTCCCGAGCGTGACGTTCATTCAAGTTCACTCTCCGGCAAATCGCGCCAATAGAAGTTATCACTTCAAAAAACTCCGTCTAGTGCTGTTTCGTACTTTGTAGGGCTTTCATTTGGATCATTTAACATAATTAAACTGAATTTTGATTTTAAAAAATCTACTAAAGTCTTTGATTTGTCTTTCGAAAAATCTACATTAAAATCCCCACTTAAAATAATAGGCAATTTGTTCAGAAGAGTTGATCCGGCTTCACAGTGTAGACAACTAAATTTTTCTGAATGAATTCGATAATTTTCACTACACTTTGATTTGGTGAAATATAAATAGTAACCATTAGAATTATTTCTTCATTTTCTGCTCTATATTTCGCTGTACAAATTTCTCCAGTACATGACTCATTAAACCCAAATGATTCAGTAGTATTTGATGCTACATCCATTTCTGAAGTGACATAAGTTGTCGTATCTTTCTTATTTTTATATATAGCAACTCCACCAGTTCTATGATTGTCTTTGGAATTTAGAAATACAATGAAAATTTGGATCATCTATGTTTTCTTCATTATTTATCCAAGTTTCTGTTAAAAGCAATATAGTTACATATTGCATAACATTGTCATCGAGATCCAAAGCATCTGCACGTAAACTTTGACAATTCAAAGAATATATTGATATTCCCTTTTTTTGTGGAAATGAAGTTTGAGAAGATATTTGTGATTATTTTAAGTTTGTTTTGTGATAACCTTTTAAATTCATTTTGTAGATCTCTGAGAGATGTAGATTCTATTAGGCATGGAAGAATTTTGGATCGTAATTTTCCGTAACAATGTAAAGTCCTTCAAGACTTGTTGCTCATGATAACGCAACAAATACTAATTGTTGAGAATGGTTTTTTTTTTCATACTTATAACAAGTCTTGAAGAACTTTACATTGTTACGGAAAATTTTGATCCATTGTTGCAAGCGTTACAAATCCGAGCGTGACAATGCTTGGCTTTTTAAAACGCATCATTCAATTTCACTCTCCAGCAAAACGCGCCAATAGAAGTTATCACTTAAAAAAAAAGATAATCCTTCCATACATCCTTTTCATAATTTCTCTACAAGACATTGATTGTTGGCTACCTGAAATCCAGATCGAAATTATTGACCTGTAACACGATGTATCATTGAAAATTTTAATACAAGGAGCTTATTTCCACTGATCCGAAGAATGTTGAATTTTAGAAATTTGTACCAAAAGGCAGTTTTCCAAATTTACACGATTTGGCTGTTAGATATTGTTGTAGATTTGGATCAACATGTTTGTAAACAACTGTTTTACAATATAAAATTAATAAAATCAAAATATACTATTCAAAATTAACCGATGAACACCAAAAACAACCTACTTTTGTTAACATTTTCGAAAACTAATTCCAATATAGATGATTTGGTAAAAAAAATATATAAATTTAAAAACCACATTAAGACAGCACTGATTGTTTAATAATTTTTTAGAATTGATTGATTCAAGTTACTCATTTTTATTTTATACCTAAACTAACTCATTTGTGTGTGCGAACTTGTAAAAAGTTTATTAACAATAAAATCTAAGTTTATATATTTTTGTTTTATATATTATATTATTTTTAAATTTCGTCTGCTTAGACTTGCATAAAAAAAATTGTACAATTTGTGTTAAAAATCCATAGTTAGCCTGTAAGTAACATTTTTTCACACTTTTATATATATATATATATATATATATATATATATATATATATATATATATATATATATATATATATATTGGAAAAGTAGAAGTAGCACGCATAATTTTATTTTATCAGATAGTGGCACTCTTTCCCAAAAGCTTGGCCACCCTTGTCTTAGATGTTATTATTCGAAGTAAACCCTTGTGATACCGTGGAAATGTGTACATGTTTTCACAAATAAATAATACAAAAATAAAAAAAATGCATTTATTAAATATCAATACACATACATACAAAGCTATTACATTCATTAAAAAAATGTGACAAATTATGCAGGGCGTTTATATAACCCATTTACACACATATTGAAATTAAAAACATTTAACAGAATGATTTATTTCAAAAAAGTTAAAGAGCTAAGAAAAAATTTACAATTAAGACCAAACCTTTAAAATTGTATACAGTTTTATACCAAAAACAAAGGGGAAAATATTAATTTCAAGATCTGCATAATTCTATCCATACACCCTCTAAACAACATTCAAAACGAAAACGCATTAACATAAATAATCACTCCTTTTACTAAATTATCACCATAACAAATACTTGAACAAATGGAGAAAAATTTTAAAAAATGTTAATTTTTACCGACAATCTCAAAGAAACAGACATATAAATGAAAAATAGAGTGAATTTCTGAGTAGAAAGTCAGCATATTTGATAAAGGGCCTCATTCACTAATTAACAAAAATATGTGGACGATTTTCGTATTAAATGCTGTGAAACAACGACATTTTTCGATTTGTCATTTTTCTTTTAAAATGGACATAAAAGAAAGAAAACCCCTAACAAAAAATAAGTAAATTTCTATGCACTCCCAACCTCTCACCCACATTCACAAAAAATAAAAAGAGAAAAGGACAATTTATTCTATTATAGTTTTGTTGGTGCTAAAAAAAGTGGCTTTTTTAGTTTTCTTATTTTTTTTTACGACGGAGACACACTCCCACCCAAATTCACACAACAGAACAAGACACCAGGACAATTTTATCCATTAAATTCTTTGGAGCCAAAAAAAGTGGCTTTTTTAGTTTTATTTTTTTACGACGAACACAAAAGAAAAAAATTACTCCCACCCTTCTGCCCACATTTATACAGTAAAAAAAAGATACGAGGACAATTTTTTCTAGTTATTTGGGGGTACCAAACAAAAAGTGGCTTTTTCAATATTCTTATTTTTTTACAACGAACACAAAAGAAAAAAAATACTCCCACCTTCACACAACAAGAAAAGGGACGAGGACAACTTTTACTATTAAATTTTTTATGGTGCCGAAATCGGCATTTTTAGATTTACTATTTTTTTGACGACGGACACAAAAACATGCACACATCCACACTCCCACCCACAATCATACAAAAAAAAAGACGAGGACAATTTTTAGTATTATATTTTTTATGGTGCCGAAATCGGCTTTTTTAGTTTTGCTATTTTTTTGACGACGGACACAAAAACATGCACACACACTCCCAGCCACATTCATACAAAAAAAAAAAAAAAGACGAGGACAATTTTTAGTATTAAATTTTTTATGGTGCCGAAATCGGCTTTTTTAGTTTTACTATTTTTTTGACGACAGACACAAAAACATGCACACACACACACATTCACACTCCCACCCGCATTCATACAAGAAAAAAAAGACGAGGACAATTTTTAGTATTAAATTTTTTATGGTGCCGAAATCGGCTTTTTTAGTTTAACTATTTTTTTGATGACGGACACAAAACATGCACACAAACATACATTCACACTCCCACCCACATTCATACAAAAAAAACGAGGACAATTTTTAGTATTAAATTTTTTGGTGCCGAAATCGGCTTTTTTAGTTTTACTATTTGTTTGACGACGGACACAAAAACATGCACACACACACATTCACACTCCCACCCGCATTCAAACAAGAAAAAAAAGACGAGGACAATTTTTAGTATTAAATTTTTTATGGTGCCGAAATCGGCTTTTTTAGTTTTACTATTTTTTTGACGACGGATACAAAAACATGCACACACACACATTCACACTCCCACTCGCATTCATACAAGAAAAAAAAAAGACGAGGACAATTTTTAGTATTAAATTTTTAATGGTGCCGAAATCGGCTTTTTAGTTTTACTGTTTTTTTGACGACGGACACAAAAACATGCACACACACACTGTCACACTCCCACCCACATTCATACAAAAAAAAAAAAAGACAAGGACAACTTTTACTGTTGATTTTTTTTTGTGCCAAAATCTGCTTTTTTAATTTTACTATTTTTTTGACGACGGACACAAAAACATAGACGCACACATTCACACTTCCACCCACATTCATACAAAAAAAAAGACAAGGACAACTTTTACTATTGAATTTTTTTGTGTGCCGAAATCGGCTTTTTTAATTTTACTATTTTTTTGACGACGGACACAAAAACATGCACACACACACATTCACACTCCCACCTATATTCATACAAGAAAAAAAAGACGAGGACAATTTTTAGTATACTATTTTTTATGGTGCCGAAATCGGCCTTTTAAGTTTTGCTATTTTTTTGACGATGGACACAAAAACATGCACACACACATACATTCACACTCCCACCCACATTCATACAAAAAAAAAGACGAGGACAATTTTTAGTATTAAATTTTTTATGGTGCCGAAATCGGCTTTTTTAGTTTTACTGTTTTTTTGACGACGGTCACAAAAACATGCACACACACACTGTCACACTCCCACCCACATTCATACAAAAAAAAGAAGACAAAGACAACTTTTACTATTGATTTTTTTTTTTTGTGCCGAAATCGGCTTTTTTAATTTTACTATTTTTTTTACGACGGACACAAAAACATAGACGCACACATTCACACTCCCACCCACATTCATACAATAAAAAAGACAAGGACAACTTTTACTATTGATTTTTTGTGTGTGTGTGCCGAAATCGGCTTTTTTAATTTTACTATTTTTTTGACGACGGACACAAAAACATACACGCACACATTTACACTCCCACCCACATTCATACAAAAAAAAAAGACAAGGACAACTTTTACTATTGAATTTTTTTGGTACAGCAATCCGCTTTATTAGTTTTACTATTTTTTTGACGTCGGACACAATAACCTGCGCACACACGTTCAAACATGAAACTACACAAATTTTTGCGTAAACACACGCACACATTCACACTCCCACCCACATTCATACAAAAAAAAGACAAGGACAACTTTTACTATTGAATTTTTTTGGTACAGCAATCCACTTTATTAGTTTTACTATTTTTTTGACGTCGGACACAATAACCTGCGCACACACGTTCAAACATGAAACTACACAAATTTTTGCGTAAACACACGCACACATTCACACTCCCACCCACATTCATACAAAAAAAAGACGAGGACAACTTTTACTTTTGAATTTTTTGTGCCGAAATCGGCATTTTTAGTTTTACTATTTTTTTGTCGACGAACACAAAAACATTTACACACACACTCAAACAGTAAAATACACAAATTTTTGCGTTAACACGCACATTCACACTCCCACCCACATTCATACAAAAAGAAGACGATTGCAATTTTTACTATTGAATTTTTTTGGTACTGAAATCGGCCATTTTTAGTTTTACTATTTTTTGACGACGGACACAAAAGCATGCACACACACATTCAAACATGAAAATACACAAAATTTTGCGTAAACACACACACATTCAAACTCCCACCCACATTCATACAAGAAAAAAAGACGAGAGCAAATTTTACTATTGAATTTTTTGATGCAGAAATCGGCATTTTTAGTTTTATTATTTATTTTGACGACGGACACAAAAACATACACACTCACTGATACACATTCACTCCCACACTCTCCCACCCTCCCACCCACATTCACACACACACACACACACAAAAAAAAACACAAGGATCATTTCATCCGTCAATTTTTTTGGTGTCTCATATAAAGGGCCATTCCTAGTTTCACAACTTTTTTCATCTATGAAGAAATACATTATTTTATGTGCATCTGAAACACATTATTACATCTAAGGGAAACAATGGCTGGTTTCTTTTATTCTTACATACTTAGAGATTTTAATTCTTATAAAATACGTTTTCGTTTTGAATTTTTTTAAAATTTATATTATTTTAAGTTATTCTTATTTATTTTTTAAACTTTTATGCTTTTACTGTGGCAACAAGTAATTCTTGAATCTAAAAAACATGTCTTTCCCACACACAAAACACACGGATGTGCAAAACTTAAGCAACGGCTTGGGTATTCTCTCTTTTCTTTCCTGACTTTGTTTCCTCTGAGATCATCCACCATGGAGACATGGAACTCTGAACAAGTGGAATAAAACAAAAAAGGATTTTTCGCAAAAGTAGCATCGGTGAAAAAATGATTGTCTTCTCCAGAGGGTGAACAACAAAGAATGCTCCTTTGCAAAAGATACTATTTTCCTTAACTGGAATGGTTATCTTTCCAAACTCAACATCATATTATTTTTCAATTCTTGATATAAAAGTTCCTTTTTCTCCCTTTGGTGCTATCTGGTAGATATAATCATGCGAATTGGTGTCTACCAAAAGCTTTTCATGACTTTCTAACAACTCGTCAACAGCAAGAGTTATGCATCACTTTCGCTAAAGCCCGTTAACACGATGCTTGCGTTAGGGGCACCTTGGAACAAACGCATTACAGAGGAAAATTGCTGAGTGACATCAGCGATTTTTAGTGACAGTGCTGCGTTTAAAAATTCGAAACCAAGACGACTCTTCCATCTTAAGGCTTTTCTAACCAAGCACACCTTGACACCAGGTTCGCCGTACCAATCTCTTCCCTTGAGGTTAGTTGGTTAAAACCGTGACCATAGTAACTGACTTGTTGAGAATCGTTTGTGACGCTGAAGTAGCTTTCTTTTATAAAGGAATACAATTCCAATAAGATGTTTGTGTTCCTTGTATTGGCTTAAGCGACACCACCGATGGTAAATGTCATTGGAATGCTGCATTGAGGATGGAGAGAGAATGTGTAACGTTTTTGATGGTGTGTGGCAAGATAATTGCCATGCCTTTGCGTATACAGTTGATAAGCATTGCTGTTCGCTAACTGTAACAGTCCTCCTTCACCTGTAGGTCGATGTATATAAGGATTATTTATTGACATTTCCTTTTTTTTTTATCAGTAACAACCAATCTTTCTCACAGCTGGGCCTGTCTTTTGGAAGGCTTTCCAAGCTCGTAAAGCAACATTTTTGTCACTTTTGAACTCTCAAACTGCATTTGTGAAGGTCTCCTTCCACGAGCTTGCTCATTATGTAAAATCGATTGAATAGTTTCCTCTGGCCATACTGTACTCAAGAACTTAATTGAATGTTCAGTAAATGTCTTTCTTCCATCCATATAAGCGCTGACATATTTTTAGTGCTTTTACGTCACACGTGACATCTTTTTTTTTGTTATTAATATTATTTCATTTCTCTGCTGAAATGAGTGTTTATTGTAGTGATCGCAACAAGTCCTTTTTTTCATTGATTAAAAGTTATGTCGTTGCAAAAGTTTTAACACCAGTGAAAATATTTGTGTGTGCGAAAAACTACAATTTCATTTAAGGGAACACAGTACCTTTATTAAAAAAATTGGAAATAGTAATTTTGAAAATATATATATAGTTATAAATATATATAGTCATATATGTATATAGTTTTTTTACAATTTATGAAATTAAATTGACTCCGAAAAGAGTCAAATTAGCATGTAATTATTTAAATTTTTTATAAAGAATTAAATTTTTAGAGTTAAAAAATTCCATTTTTTATAATTTTTTTAATTATTTGAATTGATTAATATATATTTTTAATTATTAAGAGAGAAACTGGTTTGTTATTGAAAGTCTGGCGGTTTCTAATGCTTATTTTTGAAGCTTAACCTCCTTTCCCTTCCACCTGCCTTCAAAAAACATCACAATTCTAAAAATATTAAGCTAAAATATTTTTAAAAGAATAATTCGAACCCTTAGACTTGAATCTATAAAAAATTATACATATAAAATTATCTATTAATATACAAAGTTCTTACATTTAAACTTTCCAATTTAGAGGATTGAGTAGGACATTCTACAAACTAGAATGGCAAGAAATTTAAACCACAGACACTTAAGATACTGTACGCTAGATTCACAAAATAAAAAATAGCACAATAAGTTGCCTATACGTTGCATTGTTGCGTTACAAAGAAGCTCTATAGATGTTCTGTATGAGTGATAATATATGTGTGTAGTTCTCCACAACTCTTATTAATGTCAAAACAGTATGTTCTACACTAATTCCATGAATAGGCGAATAATGATCTTAGATGTGTTAATGTTGTGGATTGCTCTCGGTAGATTTGGTCCTTTTCATATCCTTTTCATCAGCAGAAGTCGCAGTTAATGAGATTAGGCTAACGTGGGGGCCTAGTTGTTGGAAACAAAGGCTGATTATACGTTCTTCAGTGAATGTTTGGCGTAACAACTGTTGCCCACCACGATGTTATTGAGTATGATATTGTAGTTGTCCCAATTGTTTCTCGTAGCCAGTTCAGTTGCTGCAGATTGAGGATCAAAAAGATATCCCAATACCATAGTTCAATGACGAAGCAGGTTTTAGGAGTCATTGATTCAAAAAATAATGAAAAATGCCGTGAAACTGCTTTACGTGGTAATTTTACACAGTACATTGGGCACTTGATGAACAACATGTGGATTTTTGTTGCCCAGATATGGCAGTTATGAGTGTTCCCTTGCCCATTTAATTGAACATAGTCCTCTTCCATCCACATAATGATCCATTGTCCGAGGCTTTGACTTTCATTAGTGTAAAAAACGACAG
The DNA here is from genome assembly GCA_019973935.1 of Trichonephila clavipes. Taxonomy (NCBI): domain Eukaryota; kingdom Metazoa; phylum Arthropoda; class Arachnida; order Araneae; family Nephilidae; genus Trichonephila; species Trichonephila clavipes. Next base: position 125,535 of record BMAU01021069.1, on the reverse strand, counting down.
GAAAAATGCTTATCAAAATCCCGGATCCTTGTTGGAAAGCTCATAATGACTATGGATTTTATACGAGTGATAACCCAGGATTCGTCTTATTACTCTCCAAACAGTTAAAGAAGGCAAGTCATTAGCGCAAAAATTTTTTGACTAATAACACCTTATGGAGAGCGGCCAGATGCTACCAAGGCTACCAGTCACATCTTCTACGCATGCTGGGTTAACAGCATGTCGTCTTCCACCTAAAAAATATGCACACCTGACCAGTTTTTTCAACTTTTTCATCATGTCATATAGAGTGATGTGTATCATTGGTCAATGGCGAAATTTTTTCAATCAATGAAAGGCTCTTAATGCAGTTTGGACGTTCTATTCATTTTCGTAAAAAAGTTTTACTGATAATGCTTTGTCTTTTAACTTTAGCATGATGCAGCAGCAAACTCTATACAATCACCTTTTTATTACGTGTTTGCACTTATTGGAGAAATAGAGCAATAAAATTAGTAAATTTTCATGGGTAATATGTTAGAATTAGTCATAAAAATGAACACAAACACGTAAAAGAGTGGACAGTATCAGATACACAATAATTAGGAAAAATCAACCCTTAGCTTTATTTTTAAAGTATTGAGCACAAGCATTCTATCTGTCTTTCTTCTGAAAATGTACCGTACACTACTTCAATAATAACTAACCGATATAGGGACATATTTGAGAGAGAGAGAGAAATTCACTCAATATTGTGATATTTCAGAGAAGGAAAATTACCAATGTATAGTGACACTTGATACATAGAGAGAGTTGATCGATGTAGTAATAGTTGAGATAGTGAAAGAGAGAGAGAATTGACGGAATTTGAGATGACAAGGAGAGAAAATCAATCGGTGTAGTGACATTAGAGAGAAAAATAATTGATGCAGTAAAAAACTTGAGAGGGAAAGAATAAAAAAATCTGTATTGTGACACACTTAAGATAGGGAGAATCATTCCAAATTGTAACACTTTAAAGAATGAGAATCAATGCGAATTGTAACACTTAAGAGAGGAAGGATCAATCCGAATTGTGACACTTCAGAGAGAGAGAGAGTCAATATGTGTGTGAATTGTAACACCTTCAGAGAGAGAGAGAGAGAGAATCAGTATATGAATTGGGACACTATAGAGAATGATAATCAATCCGAAGTGTAACACTTAAGACAGAGAGAGAAACAATTCGAATTGTGACACTTGAGAGAGGGAGAATCAATACAAATGTGACACTTTAGAGAGAGAGAGAGAGAATCAATCCAAAATGTGACACTTAAGAGAGAGAGTCAATTCAAAGTATGACACTTAAGAGAGAAAGAGAAACAATACAAATTGTGACACTTCAGAGAGAGAGAGAGTCAATATGAATTGTAACGTCTTCAGAGAGAGAGAGAGAGAATCAGTATATGAATTGGGACACTATAGAGAATGATAATCAATCCGAAGTGTAACACTTAAGACAGAGAGAGAAACAATCCGAATTGTGACACTTGAGAGAGGGAGAATCAATACAAATGTGACACTTTAGAGAGAGAGAGAGAGAATCAATCCAAAATGTGACACTTAAGAGAGAGAGAGTCAATTCAAAGTATGACACTTAAGAGAGAACACTCACACGTTTGGAGACCGCCTAATTTCACGTTTTGGACCTGTGAATTGACCTCCAAGATCTTGTGATTTAACACTGCTAGACTATTTTCTGTGGGGCTATGTTAAGTCATTGGTCTATACGGATAAGCCACAAACGCTTGACCATTTGGAAGACAACATTTGCCGTGTTATTGCCGATATACGGCCACAAATGTTGGAAAAAGTCATCGAAAATTGGACTACATCCGAGCCAGCCGTGGCAGTCATATGCCAGAAATCATATTTAAAATGTAATGCCCCAAGATTATCTTTCGAATAAAAAAAATTCATATCAATCGAATAATACATCGTTGTTTTATTGCAATTTAAAGTTCTATACCTCTAAAAAAACACCCTTTATTACTAAGATTACGGAGATTAAAATATTGGTCGGGTTTGAGTTATTGCATCTAACAGAACACACCCGAGCAGAAATGACACATTGATTTTGAGAAATGAATCCGGTTCTTAAATTCTCACATCTCCCAACAACCCCAGAGCGGAGTGCTGTAGACCCTACGCACCTGAGCCCTTAGATTAAGGGGGGCACCACATTGATGAAGAATTAATGTACTATTGAACATAAAAACTTGACAATATTCCTGTCATTATTAGTATGATGAAAGTGTCTTTTATCGTAAACATTATTACTGTAGATCTTTTTTTCTTTTTGCATGTGGGCTCTGTATTAGTATTTTTACCATTGCAGACATAAAACATTCCCCAGGAGCTGGTATTACTTTTTAGAGCGGTACCATATAGGCGATACCAATTGCATCAACTCTCTAATTTTGACGTCCAGTTTCCTTCCCAGTGAGTGAGTGAATATTAACGCCGCACTGATCAGCTACACGAGGGCTTTTGGCAACGAACCTCGTAATTTTGAACCATGGTCAAGTGACGTGGACGATACCTGAGCTGGCACCCCCTCTCCTAACTACCACACCAAAGGGACGATTTAGGGTTAGCAATGCTTTATGGATCCAACCTTCCCCGTACAGCAGAAATTTTCGACATAATAGAAGGGGGGAAAAGAAATTGAGTCATGTTGAAAAGTTGCATATATATATATAACGTTGGTTAAACAAAAGAGAAAACGAAGATAAGTTAAACGAGTAACTCCTCAAACGCATACAGCACCACTTCACCTACCTCGACCGGCTTGGAAAGGAAAGGAAGGAATTTAACTGTAGCAATTGACAGATTTAAATACGTGTATATAAAATTTAAAATACTCTTTTTATGCATATTATTGTTTAGAAATAGTTAGGATTACTTTAAAATAAAAAATCTAAATATTTAGATATAATATAGTATCTTATAAAACACACACACAATACATAACACCAGATTTGGTGGAACAAGCACATCTCACTTTTTATATCAAAGTGAAGTCTCTCCAAAGATTTTGCATTATAAAAAATATCAGGAATAAAGCACCATGTAGAGTAATTAATTATAATGATCAAAGTGATTATGATGATCATCAGTTGACGGTGACAATACTTGATGCTTCATTCGACAACATTTTACCCTAGTCTTTATGAGTTTTGATTCGCAATGCAAATTATATGAAGTGGCATTATAGTCTCCACACAAATGTTAGAACTTGTTAACCAGAACATATATAAGAAACATCAACCTTTCTATAAATTGAAATTCAAAACTTGATTATTATTTACCACGAGAGTGCTATCATGACCATTCGGCTTCCGTTACCTTGAAATAACTCGTCTCTAACCAAGAACATAATCGATGACAAACTGATAACTTCAACCAGTGGACTATTACGTTTCCTCAATGGAAAGTAAATAATATTTGAAAAACCAGTGGACTATTGCGTTTCCTCAATGGAAAGTAAATAATATTTGAAAACCCCAATTGTCCTTTCCTCAAGCTCATGACCACGACCAGCAAATATTTCACTCGAGTAGAGTGTTCGAGCTTTAAAGGACACTAAAGACCTTTCGTGTAGAGAGGCTCATGCTGGTTCAATCTATCAAGATTCAAAGCCATCAAGTTGATATGGCTCAGCCTTGTCATCCAATAATGGTTAAAAAATATGAAGAGTAATTGCTATAGTTGGCAGATCCTGTTTTTTGAAGCAAAAAAATAAATTGAATTTTGATTTTAAAAATCAATTCAAGTTTTTGATTTGTCTTTTGAAAAATCTACTTTAAAATTCTCACTTGAGATCCTAGGTATTTTATTCAGAAGACCCGATCTGGCTTTGTGAATTTTGATTGTATTTTAACAATATTCAATTATATCCATGAATTAATTTAAGCAAAGGAATACTAAGACAGGTAGTTGATTGGAAAGAGAGGAATCTAGGTCAAAACCTTAAAAAAGGGATTTAATCAGACTGTTTATATCACATAATCTCTTTTGTCATTGTATGGGAGGTTTGTACAAATATATCCGGTGCTGCTGCACGGAAAGTCTTCTTAATTATATTTTCTTTTCTTGTATTTAAATTATTTAATGTAACTTTTTTTTAATACCTGTATACTTAATTTTGTTATTTGAAATTTTTAATTGTTTTAATTTTCTTTTTAGACTCAAAGTATTTTTAAGTAATGTGATTAATAGAACTATTTGTTCATTGCTATCCGATACAAAAACAGATATTTATTCTTAAAATCACTGCAATATTTCTAACGATAACAGTACTTTTTACTTAGTTTTATAAAAACTTGTCATTTTTCTACATTTTTATGTTTAAGTTTAGTGTAGAATTTCTTTTTCTCTCTAAGCCTATTTTTTTAAAAATATTACGTTTCATTTTCATGCTTCAACTAGGGTTAGAAAGAATCCCGCATTCCTTCCCCTAGAAAAGGGGAAGGGATGCGGCCTTCCGCGGGCCGCATGTGGCTCGCCTTGAATAATTTTGCGGCCCGCAAGATTCTTTAAGTTTGGATTGGATTTTTTTTTCCAATAAAAGGACCTTGACAATGTTTGAGAAGGATTGACTTATTTCAGAGAAGGTTTTACTTATTTATTCCTTTTCACCCCTTCCCTCAATACATCACATACTTGCGCCTACATGAAAACGGGGGCATTGGGGAAAGAATCGCGTAACTTTTAATCGGCAGTTAAGGGTTTAATTATAAACCGTACGAATTATCAAAATAAATGTTAATTGTTGTTTAAAATTTTATGTATGACAAGCCCATGGAGGGGGTCACTGGTAATTATTTAACTTGTTCTTAACACTTAGTGTTGTTAAATTAATTATAAAATAATATATTGTGCAATACTGATGCATTTATTCGTTTATTTAAAACAATCTTTTGTTTTCAAGTTTTCAATAGGCTCGCACCCCACAGTTTGAGAAACGCTGGTGTAAGGACACTTGAGAGAGAGAGAGAAAGGGAGAAGTAATAGGTGTAATATACTTGATATATATAGATAGAAAGAGAAATATTAATGTAGAGACATTTGAGAGAGAGAGAGAATAATCGATGAACGGACGCTTGAAGGAGACTGTTAAATTCACTTCTAAATTTAGTGAAAAACGATACTAATAGGTAAGAAAACTAAATTTTCTCTTACCTTCAAAATTTCCGGGGATGAGCCTCTTTGCCGTATATCTTCTCTGCTGACGACGTGAAAGAGAAAATGCGCAATCTTCAAAAATGAAACTTGAAAATATTTTTAGTTTTTAATTATCGACACACACACACACAACAAAACTATAAACTAACACTACGACATATGACAATTAAATTAAAAAATTAAAGAAATATTTTATCCCATAAAATGGGCCGCAAAGAGAGTTCTATCAGTCTGTACTCAGCAAATCCTTTCGTCCGACTGGCTTGCTGCCAAAAAAAAAAAGTTCTTTTCAATGAATTTCTGGGAGTGGTCGTGAACGGATTGATTGGAATATGACATCCTCCCATCTTTGAGTTGTTAAGGTTGACAACTCAAAAATTTCTAAAGTTCAAGTCTCTTAGGAGGTCTTAGAGTTCGTCCTCGTCGAGAAGTAGAAATTTCTTGGTTCTTTTGATCCTTTTGAATTCGTTCACGAAAGTCACTTGCCTCAGGAAGATTGACTTCTAGAGGGTAAAGTTTCTGGATTGGTCTGATGAAGTTGCCAGAAGGTGTTTTTACCTCTACTACGCGAATTCTACCATCTTTTCCTGGAAAAGATTTTATTATCTTTGCCATTGGCCAATTGATTCTTTTAACATCATTATCTCCGATTAGCACGATATCTCCATCTTTAACCGATGCTTCTTTGCGGACCTTTGAATAGTCTTTTAGCAAACCCAAATATTCATTTCGGAATCTGTTTCTTAAGTCTTTGCGTATCTTCACTCGGTAAATAAATCTTCTTTCTAATTTCTTGGAATCTATCATATCAAAATCAGGAACTCAATTTCGCGAATTTCTTGAAGGAACATGGCTGGAGTTAGGGCAACTAAATCTTTAGGATCTTCTGAAAGGTAAGTAATGGGTCTGGAATTAATTATGCTTTCTGCGTCACATAATAAGGTGTTTAGTTCTTCTTCATTTAAGCTTGCTTTTCCAAGAACTTTTCTAAGTACGTTCTTCAACATTCCCACTAGTCGTTCCCCAAATCCTCCCCACCAAGGGGCTGATGGAGGGCTGAATTTCCCCTGAATTTTTATCTTAAGAGCGAAATCTTGAATCTTATCCCAATCAATAGAATTTAGAGCGTTGAATGTGCCGACAAAATTTTTTCCATTATCGGAATAAATCGTAGTAGGGCGACCTCTTCTCGCGATGAACCGGCGGAAAGCTAAAATGAAACTATCGGTCGACAAAGAAGTGATTAACTCCAGGTGGACTGCTCTATAGATCGCACATGTAAATAAAACAATCCAACATTTCTTGTTTTCCTTTAAAAAAGTGGACCACATAGGTCAACTCCGCAAACTTCAAAAATAGCCGCGTCTCTCACTCGATCTTCTGGAAGAGGAATATTGACTGTTTCTAAAGGGCGAGCCGAAAACCTCTTGCAAGTTATGCAACTTCTTACTACCTGACGAATCGTTTTTCTACTCTTGATTATCCAATAACTTTCTCTGAGGTTTGACATTAACGTCTGAGTACCAGCATGCTCAAGTTCTATGTGTTTTTCCATAATCAGTTTTTTAACTAACTGATGTGTATTCGGTAGTAATATCGGATATCTGAAGGTTTCTAGGTCTTTCCTACAGGAAACTCTGGTTTCAACTCTAATCAATCCATCGTCTCCTTTCATTGTGTTCAATTTAATCTGTTTTTCTTCAGCTAAAGTCTCTAGTTGAATTTCTTTCAAAATAACTTTTTCTGCTTCATAGAGTTCAGCAACTTCTACTTTTCCTTTTTTTGGGATCGATCCGATTTTCTTCAAGTTGTTACAAAATCGTAACACGTATGCCATGATTCGAACAATTTTTCCAAAAGATGATACGTCATTGAAGAATTTAAATTTGTTTGTCTCCGAATTGGTGGCGGAAGTGACTGTCTTTCTTTTTTTCAGCGTTAACGATTTCAAAGTCAGGATAAATTTCTTTGATCGGCCAGTCTTTTGGAGGACCTCTGAGCCAATCAGGGCCTTCCCACCATTTTGATTTTGCCAAAACATCCACGCTGCATCCTCGAGAGGGAAGGTCTGCTGGATTTTTCGATCCCGGAACGTAGTACCAATCATCCGGATTTGAGAGGTTCCGTATTTCCTTGACTCTGTTTGATACAAAAAACAGCCCAGTTCTCCGATTTCTTTATCCAATAGAGAGCGTTAGTTGAATCTGACCAATAAAAAACTGGTAAAGATGGAAGTTTTAGATCTTCTTTCACAGTACGGGCAAGCCTTGCCCCAATTGTGCAAGCAAGGAGTTCGAGTCTGGGTATTGAAATGGATTTCAGTGGAGCTACTCTAGATCGGGCTTGTACAAGTTGACATGAGGCTGAATTTTCATTTTCGCTTCTAAGAAATATACAAGTAGCATAAGCTGCTTTACTGGCGTCGCAGAACACGTGCAGACTTAAATTTTGCGAAGTCTAGGATCTTCTATCATGCACCTTGGAACAGCAATAGCTTTCAAGCGATCGAGCTGATCTTTCCATTTTTGGAATTTTTACCAAATAGATGCCGGTAGTTCGCTATCCCACTTGACTTTGAGTGTCCAACACTCTTGCAGCATTATTTTCGGTATTAAAGTTACCGGACAAGTAAAACCAATAGGGTCAAATATCTTATGTACCAGCGATAATATTTTTCTTTTTGTTAGGATTTCATTTTTAGATTCGTGAACTTTTATGTCTACAGAGAGTAAATCTTGATCTAAGTCCCATTTTAGCCCTAAGACAGGGACGCTGCGTCTTTCTGTAGGAACGGTGTTTTCTGTTTGTGGGTCAAGATTATTATGCTCCCATCCTCTTAGTTCGAATTTACCTTCTTCCAAAATTTCTTGAGATTCAACGATCAGTTTATCCAGCTTTTCTTTACTGTTGACACTACATACTAAATTATCCACATAAAATGACTCTAAGAGGGTGTGCGCAGTTTCTTTGTAGTGGTCAGGGGCATTCTTTAAGTGAAATTCTATTGTGGCTCCTAAAAGGAATGGGCTTGAAGATATCCCAAATACTACTCTATTGTGTTGGTAAACAGTTATATTATCGTTTTTCCCTTTTCCCGCCAAAGAAATCTTAGAAAAGGTCTATCTCGTTCTTGTAACCCAATTTGCAAAAATGCCTTTTTTATATCGGCAATCACCCCAAATTTGCCGAATCGAAACCTATTTATCAAAGAAGGTATGAGTTCGATAAGATTTGGACCTTTTTCCAAACAGTCATTGATCGATGGGGAATTTTTCTCTTTTGCCGACCCGTCGAAAACAGGGCGAACTTTAGTAGTTGAATTTTCTTTGAATACCGGCCTGTGCGACAAATAGTGTTCTTCGTCTATTTCTTGATGAGATTCAACCTTTTCAATTATATCTTCATTCTCCCACTCATTAAACACTTCCTCGTAATCGCTTAATTTTCCAACCTTTTCTAATGATTTGACGCAATTCGCGAGTCTTTTTCAGCTATCTTTCTGCAACTAGTAAGAGGGGGTGATCTTTTATCCACGGCAAATTTACCATGTATCGGCCTTCATGATCCCTTTAACATTTTCAAGAAAATGCAATTTAGCGGCTTCTTCTAATTCCCTTTTGGACTGATTTTCCCCTAAATCTTTAATACCTATTGTGTCCAATCGCCATAATTCTGATATATCCAAATCGCTAACATGGAGAGAAAGCAATGTTTCACACCTACGAGTATTTTCCCCAGATTCTCCCATCAGCGTCCAGCCTAAACGTGTATGTATGGCGACTAGATTCTCAGTTATTTGTTTGATTTCACCCGTGAGTAATCTTCCTGCAAAGTCAGCCCCAATTAACATATGTATTTCATTCGGATCATTTTCGTACAAGCACATATTTTCATTAAAACAAATATCACTTGCCAAAATACCAGAGTTTTTAATTTTATTGATAATCTTAGGGTTACTGATTTTTGGAATAGATACACAAATTTTTCTTGATCCATAACATCTAAATCAAAAGAGAAACTCTTATCTATATTATTCACATTTACGCGGTATTTTTTGTGATCTTCCCTTTTTCAATGCCGCCAAATAATCCATGAATAATTGTATCTTCCCCTGTACACTCTAAATTCAAGGTAACAGCCAAGAATTTACTTAGGTAAGATTTTACAGACCCACTATCTATTAGCACTCTAACGTAATAATCTGATTTATTTACATTAATACACACAACCAGAGTTTGCAAAAACACTTGTTTCATAAATGATTTATTTACAAGTAAGCTACTACTAATTTCATCATTAAGCATATTACTGCCTGAAGATTTATGATCAGCAGTTTTTATTTCAGTAGCATAACATAAAATATCACAATGAAATTTCTTACAATTTTTACAAGTTATTCGCTCTGGACAATTTCGAGAGAGATGTGAACTTTTTTGATGCATTTAAAGCAAAAACCATGTTTCATTAAAATTTCTTTTCTTTTTGCAATGGTAACGAAAAACAAATTGACATTTGGAAGAGTCATGCATACTATTATCGCGCTTATACTCCTCACAAAAATGCATGATAAAGTTTTGTCTTTCTTTTCAACTGTCAATAATTCAGCAGCAGTGAATACATTTTTTTCTTTTTTATTGCTTGATACCGGATATGTGAGTCGCCGCGGCGGCGGCTGTTCTCGGAGAGAACATTTGTTAGTCTTTGAGGCCGAGTGTATTTCAGAGTGAGTCATGATTTGTGAGCGTTCTGTCGCATTTAATCTTTCAATTAAAAACTGTAACAACTGGTCTAAATCATATTCAGAATCACCAGTCAATTTGTTGAATTCAAAAATTAAATTAGGGGGTAGTAATTTTATCAGCATAGGCGTTAGAATATTACCGTAAGTTTCAGAATTAATTCCCAGAGATTTTAAACTTCTGATTTCGCTTTGTACTTGATCAAAAAAAATTCTGAATAACACAGGGTCTCTTGCATTCTTTAAAGGGGGATTCGAAATAAATTGTTCATATGGGTATTAATTAAAATATTCTTTTTCCAAAACGGGATATCAATATTTCTATGGCAGCATCATAATTTTCGGGTGTTATAGACAAACCATCTATTGAATTAAGGGCAGATCCTTTCAAATATGTTCTCAAATAATTAAACTTAGTAATTTTGTCTAGGGATTCATTTTTATGTATCGCGGTTTCGAATGTATTCCAAAAGGTGAGCCATTGAGAATTATCTCCATAAAAATGATTAATTGTCAGCTTCGGTAATTTAACATTAGCTTTTCTGGAACGAAATTCTGAGTTAACACTTCAGGTGTTACTTTCGATGTTGTGGAAATTTCCGTTGAATTGTTTTTGATAGCTCCCGTATTTTCTTTCCTGCTCGAAATGTCCATGTTATTATTTTGTCTTGGTATTCTGTAGCGCTTTTTAGTTCATTATCTAGCTCCGTAATATCGACGGCATTTTCTATTTGAGTGTTTATAGCGTTTAGATCCTCAAAATAAATTTTAATGTGTTCTAAAAGTTCTTCCAAAGCATCTACAGAAACTTCAGGTTTATTGATTTCGGTTTCTATATTTTTCACAGTTTTTGTGATGGTCGTTCTTACACTTGCGCGTTTCTTTTTAATTTATTCATAGCGTCGTCAGCCATTGTGTGTGTGTGTATTTCTCTTTTTCTTTTATGAAAATCACAATATTAGGAAAATAACATATCACATAGCAAATAGTTCAAAAATCAAAGAGCTCAAAAATCCCGGCAGGGATGCCAGATGTTAAATTCACTTCTAAATTTAGTGAAAAACGATACTAATAGGTAAGAAAACTAAATTTTCTCTTACCTTCAAAATTTCCGGGGATGAGCCTCTTTGCCGTATATCCTCTCTGCTGACGACGTGAAAGAGAAAATGCGCAATCTTCAAAAAATGAAACTTGAAAATATTTTTTAGTTTTTTAATTATCGACACACACACACACAACAAAACTATAAACTAACACTACGACATATGACAATTAAATTAAAAAATTAAAGAAATATTTTATCCCATAAAATGGGCCGCAAAGAGAGTTCTATCAGTCTGTACTCAGCAAATCCTTTCGTCCGACTGGCTTGTTGCCAAAAAAAAAAAGTTCTTTTCAATGAATTTCTGGGAGTGGTCGTGAACGGATTGATCGGAATATGACAGAGACAAAGAAATAAGGGAACCTAGTCTTTCGCAAAAAATTTTAGACCATCCACACATAAAAAAATCAGATTCTATATGATTTCACAACGATATGCAGTCGAACCTGTTTTTGTGCGGTCTTTTTTTATGCGATTTCCTTTTTGTGCGTTTTTCTTTTTGTGCGCTTTGTAATGTTTTCTATCTATTCACTAGTGGCGTAACGAAGAATGTTAGGACCCCCCTGAAAGTCAGGTTTCGCCTTTAATATTTTATAAACTGGGTAAAAACGTATTTAGCGTAAATTAGGTCTTGGGGCCCCTTGAGTCCTGCCCTCCCCCCCCGTGATGCGGAGGTATACGTTACGCCATTGAAATGTAGACACTTCAAGACGCTCTGTTCATTTGTTATAAACAGTCTCCCGACAATGCGCATTCTCAGTTGCTTTCTCTCAACGCTTCCGTAGCCCGCGCTTGATTGAAGACGAAACTTTCAATGACAGTGACATTATCAATAATTTGATAAATTATGAAGACGCACAAGAAGCCTGACTCTTTGAGAGCGGATAAAAGTATGCAGGGATCCTGCTTTCCAACAAATTAGGAAAGCATTTTCTTAAAATAGATACCAGTTAAGAAAGGAGTATAAAATTCCAAGAAGAGGCTTCAATCATGTATAACTGGTTATCGTGACATTTACAAGCAACTCACCACTCGACCTTGGACCAAAAACTTACCTCTTACTTTATGTTGCCAAAAAGTAAATCAAATGAAATTGTACCTTCAAGTGACGAAAGCGATTTGAACTTATTTATTTCAGGACTTTGGATTACTATGAGTAGCAATCAAGGCCAGATCTACGCATGGGCTAAATGGGCTGCAGCTCAGGGGCCCCGTTCTCCGTTGAAGATAACAAACAGAAAAAAATGCTTACAATCAAAATAGTAATAAAATAGTAAACCAGTATAAGAACAAAAATCAAAAATAAAATACCATATCAAATTTATTTTTATTTTCGAGAGAAAGAGCAATTTACTCATTTTTTCGTCCACTCTACCACCGAATATGCGGAAAATAATAATTAATAGACGGAGGCCCTATCAGAACGTCTCCGACGAGCATCAAGCATTTATACAAACGTAGTCGCACTATTTCTGTAACCATTTATTTTTATGCAATAATAATTCTCATTTACAATAATATACTGAGATTTGGTGCTGTGTCCTGTGCATAATACCTGCAATTAAAACATAGTTAGGTACCTTTTTATTCAAGTTTCAAGTAAGAAGTAAGTTCTAATATACATTTCTAAATTATTTAAGTAGGAAGATATTGAAGTTATGATTAAGTGTTTTCTGTATTTTCAATTTTTCAAAGAATGAAAACATCAGGATTTCCCATAAATATGTATGTTGTCTTAAAATTTGTGATGTGTAACTTAATTACATCTATAGGATGAAAAAAATAACAATAATTGTATATGAATTATGAAGATTCACCGCGAATGTTGGATAAATGCAAAATAGTCTTGATTTTTGTAATATAAATCGGGTTTTTTTAAGTATAAGTAGCAACATCAAATAATGGATGACAACGGAAAAACAATATTTATTTAAAGTGGGGCAAATAATTATAAAGTTTATTTTTATAAAATCCCTTTTAAACTGATGGGACAATAAATAGTAATAATCCGCGTCTTAGGTTTTAGCGAGTATAGACGATGATTTTTTTTATTTTCAGTGTTAGTTTGGTTGATTCGAAAAGAAAATAAGTCTTTTTTAGATAGACAGTTACAGGAGCAACTAAGAAAAGATACAGAATATTACCACTATGTCCTCAAACGGGTTATTTCAGTAGTAAAGTATTTGGCTATAAGAGGTTTATAAATTAGAGGGGTACCGAGGAAGTTCTTGGTTCTCCACATAGTGGTAATTTTATGGGTGCCCAAGAACTGCTAGCAGAGTTCGACCCATTCATTCGTGAACATATTGAACAGCGAGAATTCCGACCAAAATCGTTAATATTGTACTTATAAAAAAGAATATATGAGCAAATAATTGAGATCAAATCCGACAATTACAACTCAAATAAATAACGATGACACCAAGTACTATTCAATTGTGATGGATTCAACACCAGATTTGTTCTACAATGACCAACTTGCTATTGTACTGCGATATTGTTTTCGGGGGAAAGTGTATGAAATATATGTGTCTTATTAATTAAGATTAGCAGTCACACTGGCTTATGTTTATTTAATTCTCTACAGGAATTTTTAGAAACAAATGGACTGCTATTGGATAATTGTAGGAGACGGTCATTTAACAACGCTACTAATATGTCCATTCGATATAACGGTGTGCAAGCTCTTTTAACAGAAAAATAATAAATTCACTAATTATGCACCGTGTGCTGCACTTTCACTTAATCAGGATAGTGCAGAATCAGTTAAGGTTGCAACTGACACAACCTTTAATGAAATGCTTTGCGATGATCGAGAACTCGCCGATGAAATTGACATACCGGCTAGTTTTGAGCTCACTCAGCCACGTCATACAGTTCGAAGAAGGAATGTTAATTTCGACTATGAGGCACGAGATGATCCGACAAAAGATCCTACTTTGAAATATAAGGCAGAGTTTATTTTTTCACATTAGATAAAGCTGTCAATGTCTTTGAACCCAGGTTTGATTTGATCAGTACCCACAGCAACTATTTCCAATTTTTATACAATATTTGTAATTAAAAAAATACTCCTCCAAACGACGAACTTAAGTATTGTAAAGATCTATAAGCAGTGTTAACTGATGGGAATTCATCAGCAGGGCCGGTGCTAGGGGGGGGACAAGCCGGGCCCCTGCCCGGGGTGGCAACTTTAGGAGGCGGCAAACTGGCTGTAAAATTAACTAGTTTATGAAGAAAATAAACGAGTCAGAATAAAAATTCGCAGGAAAAAAAATTTAAAATGTGTATGCAAAATATTCACGTTTTCTGTGGAGTCCCAAAGTTTTTTTTTTTTTTTAATGAGTATTCATTAGTATTTAAAGCCGTGTTTCCCAACGCTGGTCCCATGGGGAAGGGAGAGGGGGTGATAAAGAAGAATTTCGGCATTTGGTTCCTTCTCTTTCAATTAATTTCCTATAAAGTTACTGTTTTGTATACGTGAATTCGGGTACTATTGAAAGAGATAGATTTTGGCAGAGATTAGTCTCAACAAAAGTGATGAAAAGCAGGGTCAAGTTTTATGAATGAAAAGAAAGGGGCAGGATGACCCTGAAAAAATGCCTTTTTTCGAAGAAAACTGAGGGAATCTTGTGTCAATTTGACTTCCGAACTAATTCTTTTAGTTTCCTGTGCTTAAACAGACAAGACAAAGTAGAACAACAAAAAAGGTAACAATATTTTCATTTTCAAATTCTTTTTTAGATTTTTAATGCCCAGGAATTTTGATCATCACGTAAGATAATGTGAAAAGAAAAAATTATTTTGCTACATTTGTGCTTTTTCCTATTTTATTTATTTATTTATACATAAATATTAATGTCATCAGTTTCGTAGAATATTTTCATGTTGATTAACATTTTTAAGTATGCGTGTTTTCGTAGCTTGAATGTACCTTAATCTTCTTAAAACATTTTCGATTGACATTGTTATTCAAATGAAAAAAATATTATTTGCCTCTCGTATAAAAATAACTTCCTTAGTCGCTTATAAAGGATGATAGTAGGTCATTTAAAATGCAAAACATTAATGAGCTTTTGAGTACTTTCAATAATTATTTACCATACATAAAGGATCCTAACAGCAATAGCTTGAAATTGAAATACAACGTAGTTATATTTATTATGATTTTGTTTTGTAATCGTAATATATTGTGATAATTTTGTTTAATAATAAATGAACTAGTCTGTAATTGCTAAATATTTAATTTATATTGCTTCAAACAGTTAAAAGAATTTTCAAAGAAAAAAATAATTTAATTTTAGTTATATAGACACTTTTTTATTCTTTTTATTGAATGTAACATGTGAAATAAATACATAATTTTTCTAATATATTCTAAGACTATTAAGTTAGCCATTCTTTTGTAAGATTAAAGTATTAAAACTTGAACAATATATATATATATATATATATATATATATATATATATATATATATATATATATATATATATATATATATATATATATATATATATATATATATATATTGCATGCTATTGCCATTTTAAGAGGAATTTACAAGATACCTTTTTAATTAAGATCTTTTACACCAGTGATTCCCAAAGTGGTCCACTTCAGCAAAAAAATAATTTGGGGGTCAATGAGGTGTAAATGGGTGTCTAAGTGTAATTAGCTAATTCAACTAGCTCTCATTATACTAGATCGTGAGTTCAATTTTCAAAGAAAATTTAATCAATTGGATACCAAATTTTACTTATTTAGCAGATGTATTTACTAAATTTAATTTAATGACGTTAATTTGCCGGTACAAGGTGACAGCATAAATTTTTTTAAAAACATGGACCATCTCAGACTTTCTTTCCAGAGTTAAATTAAAGAAGTATAATACTGGAGGTCCGGAATTTTCTCAAATTAATCCAGACAATCTGTCAGTACGTTTTAACCTACGTTCAACATTTAAATGCCTTTTATTGAGATTTTGA
The DNA here is from genome assembly GCA_019973935.1 of Trichonephila clavipes. Taxonomy (NCBI): domain Eukaryota; kingdom Metazoa; phylum Arthropoda; class Arachnida; order Araneae; family Nephilidae; genus Trichonephila; species Trichonephila clavipes. The sequence continues at coordinate 109,503 of BMAU01021069.1, read as the reverse complement.
AACCAATTTTGAGAATGCTTTGACTATGGTAATACCACAGTAGGCAATGAATTTACATGGTCACATTGGGAAAAAAATGTCACATGACAACGGGAACTGATCGTGATATGCTCCAATGAAGATTTTAAAGTTTAGAAACGGATTCCTGCAATTTTCACTTTAAAAAAGCAAACCCGTTATTTGTCCAGAATTATGGAATATCGTGAGGAAGTTTTTAATTATTTTTCCTAGTAAGAAAAAGTTTCAGGCAGTTACCTATCTCTAAAACAAAAAAAGAAATTGGACACTACTAACAGATGATATATAAGGTTAAACCTGACAAGATTGATACTAAATGTAGAAAAGTTGTTATTGTAGCGCCAGATTCAACGCTCTCATTAAAATCAATTGTATGTTGCTTGGTTATTTTATTTAATAATTATTTTATATATCAATTAACTTTTAATTTAATTAATAAATATATGCTTTTTAAACTTTTAACTCTATACTTCATCAGCTGTAAATTTAATTCTTTTAAAGTAGTAGTAGTACTAGCAGTCAAAAAGACATTTAAGTTGATAAATTTGCAAAAATTCAATATTAATTAAGTAGGGGTCTACCCCATATACCGAAAAACATGGCAAGAGATCTATGAGACAAAAAAGTTTTGGGAACCTCTGTTTTACACGGACAATTTGAAAGAATATTTAATGCAGTCTAATAATTAATTATGTGTATAATTAATTATATATATATTACGTGAATAATTAATTATATATATTATGTGCATAATTAATTACGTGTATGCTTAGTTATGTATGTTATGTGTATACTTAATTATATATATATTATGTGTATAATTAATTATAAAAATACATTAAAAATGTATAAAATACCTTTAAAATATTGTAAAACATTTCTGTATGTTCTAATAAAGTTCATCAAAATGCATATTTCGAAAAATTTAAAAATTGAGTTAATAAATTATCTGCAGTTTAATATGGAAGAATTTAAGAAAACATTTAAGAGACTTTATAAGATTTTAAATTAAAAAAATACAAATATTTTAAAAAATACAAATTCAATGCAAAAACATCCTTTAGATAAATAAATTGCAAAATTTCAGGCGTGAATTTTAAATTTCGAAGGACGATTATTAAACAGATAATTAATTTGAATACATAGTGATATCTAAATAATATAGAATTAGCAGCCCTTATAAGCAGACAACAATGAATTGAATCCTGAATAACTTCCAAAGCATTTTTAAAATTAAGTTTCAATCATATTAAACTATGTTTTATTTGTGATTAATACATAAAGGCTTTAATTCTCAATCGTTTAATTTCAATGAATACAAATATAAAATACTTCAGAGCATAACCACTCATCCAAGACATAAACGAGAGGCTCTTAATCAGTGTTCCGTAGAACACTGGTGCACTAAAAATTAAAAAATCGATGTTTTCAGTGTGCAATAGTTTTTATTTACTATTTCATTTTACTATTATATTTTTCAAAAATCCTTTAAAATGTATTTTTCCTGATTGTGAAAAGGTTTAAAAGCGTTAGCATGTACATTTAAGCAAAAATTCTAGTAATAATAGGTTCCAATCTATAGCAATATTTAAAAAAGGCAACAATAAGGATGTCAAAATTATGACAGAAGTTTCTTATAAAAAACAACTGGAAAAGGATTTAATTAAAATTTTATTGTTACAGAACAATAATTAATGTGGAAGAATGTAAGTACTATTTTTTTGTTGTGTGCGTGTTCCTAAAATAAAACTATTTAATTAAAGTGGAAGCAAAATGTGCATTACAGAAATAAAAATATGATAAAGTAAAAAATTATAAAGTAGATACATGATTTCAAACAAAATTCGTTGAGAAAGCGGAATAGATGCATTAAAATTCCTAAGGTATCAAGTAGGAGGGATATACGATGCTTTACTTGCTGTTTGCAATAATTCGAAGGTTGACAACTCTATAAGAGTCAAGGCTTCTGGACTATTAAGTAGTGTTAAACAATTTAAGCTTTTATGCTGCATTGTAATTTGGTACAAAGTCTTAAATTGTATCAATCCTATAAATAAGCTCTTGCAGACAGAAGACTATGATTTGCCATCTGCTATGGAGTTCTTGAAAAATCGTAAAGATTTTTTCAAGGATCTTAGATTGGACACAACCTTAAATGAAATGCTTTGCGACGCTCGAGAATTTGCTGACGAAATTGACATACCGGCTAATTTTGAGCTCACTCAGCCACGTCATAGAGTTCGAAGAAGGAATGTTAATTTCGACTATGAGGCACGAGAACATCCGATAGAAGATCCTACTTTGAAATATAAGACAGAGTTTATTTTTTCACATTAGATAAGCTATTAATGCACTTGAATCCAGGTTTGATTTGATCAGTACCCACAGCAACTATTTCCAATTTTTAGAAAATATTTGTGATTTAAAAGATACTCCTCAAAACGACGAACTAAAGTATTGTAAAAATCTAGAAACAGTGTTAACTGATGGGAATTCATCAGATATAAACGTGCTGGACCTGCCAGACGAGATAGTAGCAGTTTAGGCGTTGCTAAATAAAAATGAAAGCCCAATCGAGATTTTAAAATTCATATAGAACCTGGATTTCGCTCCAGATCTCGGTATAGTCATAAGGATATTGCTTACTCACCCAATAAGTGTGGAAAGGGGAGAAAGGAGTTTCTCCAAATTAAAATTAATTACAAAATTTTTACGCTCCACAAATACCGAGGATCGGCTAAACGGCCTGACAACAATAGCCATTGAATAAGAACTGGCTGAAGAAATTAGTGTTAAAGAAATTATAAAAAAAATTCTCAGAATTAAAAGTGAAAAAGAAACACTTTTAAGTTTAACTCTTGGTTTAAGTGTATTTTTAATATGTAATTAAGTTTTAATACTTAGTGGTTCTATAATTTGTTTTAGTATTCTTTTAATATCTGTATTTTATAATTATACAATAGAAATGACTTTTTTTATGTGCAACCCTAATTTTAATTTAGTGCCAAAAACATAAATTAATAAATTAGTATTTTTTGCTAACCAAAACTTCAACATTATTGATAGCAATTTTTTTTTTTGCTCTCGTTTTATTTTACCACTAAACATGGAAAGAGTTTAGGTTATTTCTTTTGATTTTTGTTATAAAAGGGTGGCATTTTACCTCTTTGCCCGGGGCGGCGAAACTGCTAGCGTCGGCCCTGTCATCAGATATAAGCGCGCTGGACCTGGTGATAGTATCGGTTTTGACTTTTCTAAATAAAAAAGAAAGTCAAATGGAGATTTTAAAATTCTTATCGAACCTGGATTTTGCTCCATATCTCGGTATGGTTTTAAGGGTATTGCTTACTCTCCCAATAAGTGTGGAATGTGGAAAAGGAGTTTCTCCAAATTAAAATTAATTAAAGAATTTTTACACTCCACAACTATCGAGGATCGGATAAACGGCTTGACAACATTAGACATTGAACATGAACTGGCTGAAGAAATTAATGTTAAAGAAATTATAAAAAAAAATCTCAGAATTAAAAGTGAGAAAAAAACACCTTTAAGAGTTTAACTCTCGATTTAAATGTATTTTTAATATGTAATTAAGTTTTGATATTTAGTGGTTCTCTCTCTCTATAATTTCTTTTAGTATTTTTTAATACCTTTATTTTATAATTATACACTAGAAATGACTATTTTCTTTTTTTGTGTGCATCCCTAATTTTGATTTAGTACCAAAAACATAAATTAATAAATCAGTATTTTTTGCTAATCAAAACTTCAACATTATTGATAGAAATTTTTTTGCTCACGTTTTATTTTATCATTAAGCGTGGGAAGGGCTTAGGTTATCTTTAAATTTTTGTTATAAACGGGCAGCATTTTACTTCTTTGCCTGGGGCGGCGAAACTGCTAGCGCCGGCCCTGCTACTATCAATACTGTAAGACTGTCTTTCCCTCCTTTCTCCTCTCCCTAGACCTCACCTAATTTGTTTTTCATAGATAATAATTTCCCTTTTCCATAATTTTTTTAAAAAATCAATTCCATTTTAGCATATGCAATGAAAAAGTTTGTGACTGGCAGGCGTTATCTAAAGCCTTTATTTTTTTGTATGTGTGGTGCAGAAATTGTGAATGTGGAGTCACCAAATAAATTGTTCTTACACAAATCATGCTGCCAAAATTTACTATTTCTGTTAAAATTCTTTTTGTTAGTATAAGGTGACATCTAATTATAGCCACCGTTTAAAGAATTATTCAAGACCCTTGACGTAATGAAATGAATATGTTATGCGTTGGGATTTGTTCAATTTCACTTCAGTTCACATTGTCAAATCATTTTTAAAGTTGTTCAATGAAAACGTAAACAAATAACGTGCAGGTTTTGAAAATTGCATCACATTTCTTAAATAATGGATGATGCCGGCGATGTTGATGATGGTTATGAACCAGATGTTCCGACTGAAGAATTCACTGCTGAAGAATTGCAAGAACCAGAAATAAAGTATGAATGTAAGTATGAAAACGCGAACCTTGGTTAAAATTTGTTTAGTGCCATCCTGAAACGCGACACTGGAAAAAATTGCAACTTTTAGTATTTTCTTACGAGAAATGTTGCATTTATTATTTTTTTGCGTTAAAAATTACTTCAAATGATAATATCAGTATGTAAATATATGAATGCAATAAGAAAAATTTTGGAGAGAAAAATTCTGATATATTTCCTGAAAAATAAATGTCAGAATGTCTTTCAATACTGACATGATTATAGCAATTGAGATACTAAAGCATTTTAGTGCAGAAAGAGAGAAAGTAAATACTTCAGGAATACAATTAATTACAATGTGACTACACCAACAAATACTTACGAAAGGAAATCAAGTCTCTTAGCTTAAGTTATAAACAGCATTTTTACTTTATAATTATTTGGTAAAAATATTTCTGAAAAATTTTCCTTCAAAAATATATTTGAATTTTTAAGTTGTTACAGCTATACCACTTATTTTTGACAAATTTGCACATTTTGGCTTTTTCTTTCTTTGATTCTAGATTTTCATATAATTATTATTATCACCAAGAAATTAACCAAGTTAACTAATGATACATTGCACTTGAGAAATTTGCCAAGACTAAAGCGACAAGTGGTATGGTTAATAATGGGAAAAGTACCTTTAGTTTTAACATTGATAGATTTCTTATAATTAATGCTATTTCTTGCAATAACTTGAATTTGAAAGAAATTTCCCTCAATAAAACACTTAAAGATTATACTAACGGATGTATTTTATTTTATTTATATAGTTTCAGGTACTGATTAGTCGTAGGACCATGTGCAAAGGACTGCTTTTCTGAGTTGTTGCCAACAGGAACATTGACACTGTTATCCAATAAGATACATTCACTACAAAAAAGAATATTCACAGAATAAAGATGTATAACATACATTAATCACATAATTTGGCATGTTTTTCAATATATTCGTATGTTTGGCCTCATATTCCCCAAACTCAAAAGTCTCAAATTTAGTGCAAAAAGGATTGAAAATAAATGCTTAAAAAAATTCTCAACTTCAGCTAAAAATGTAAGGGAAAAAAACAACAACCAAATAAACTTATTTAGTATTTAAAATATGTAATATGATCTTTACAAAAAGTACCAATTCTTTTTTTAAGTGTTATAATAAGATTACTGTAAAATATTTTTTTCTTTGTTTTTAGATTTGGATCATCCAGCAGATGTTCAGTAAGTTTGAAATTTTGTATCATATATCGTTAAATTTTAACTAGATTTTTTTTATGTATACATGTGTTACATATCATGATTTCAGGATTAATTCCATGTTAAAAAAAAATCAGGGAAAACATTTGAAAGATCAGTTTTAAAATGTCAGATTTTCTTCACATATTTTAGAGAAAGAGTATATATTTGTCTAATTTTTTAAGTACTTTGAAGTGTCTTTTTCTATTGTTTTTAGAACAATCTAAAATCTTAATGTTTCTTTATAAAATGCCCAATATTTCCTATAGTAAAAAAGTTTATTGATTCAGCTGTTGTGCATAGTTGAATTATGCAAAGTGTATAGGTTTTGCAAAGAAATATATAATTCTAAATTATATATATATGTAATTCAGTTCAAATACTTTTAGAAATATTCTTTTTATGTTGTTTTGATTTGTAATTTTATAATTCATTTTAGCGACATTTGTAATATTTTTATCATAATTTTTAATTATCAAAGCAGGTGTCACTTTAGAGAAGCCTTACAGATTTCTCCCTTTCTTATTTATGTATAATAATTTCCTGTGTGCTTATTTATTTGTTTATTGTTAATTTTATTTAATGTTTAAGTCTTTTATAGTCGAAGTAAATAATTATTCATCCCCACCTGGGTTGTATAGTTGGTTAGGCACTGGCCTTGTACCCCAGTGTGTGTCGACCCCAGCCAAAATTTGTAGATTTTCATGATGCAGAAAATTGACAGGGTCCATGTCACATGTTTATGTGGCATGTTAAAGATCCCTAGAGTTCCTGCTTGGCTTGGGGGCTCTTGCCAAAATTAAATTCCTAGTACAATTTTGCATTGTCAAAGCTCAGATATCTCCCTCTGGGAAGGAAACTGGGCATTAAAATTACATTTACATTGCAGCAATAGGTATCTACTAATATGGTGCCACACTAAAAAGTGATGCCTGCTCCCAGGGAATGCACTAGGTCTGCAATGGTAAAAAATATCAATATTCATCCTCATTTGGCAAAAAAAAAAAAAAAAAAAAAATGATTTTCTGAAAATAAATTTGTATTTTAAATTAATCCTTTTGTTGCAAAATGGTTTCACAATTGAAAAAAATGACACCTTTTTTTATAAAACAAAATAACATATTTTATTCCTTCACACCTGAAATGAATCATGTCAAAGTAAACTAAGTATGGTTGCTAAATTAGTTGTAAAATGGTTCTGCTAATTTGTTATAACAAATTGTTCATGCTTTTTAGCAGCTAGTTGCCAACTGTGTTTTGGAATACTGTATTTTCATAATTTTACACTCAAGGAGGGAGAAAAACATTTTGTGCATGTTTTGTCAAAAAAAGAAAAAATAAAGAAAAACAAAATATCTATCTGCGGTTTATGTGTACAAAGATTGGGAGAGTGAGAATTTTAGTAGGGAGACAGAATTTTTTTTTTAGAATTTTTTTGTAATTTTAGAATTAATCCTGATTGCTAAAATACAGAATATTTTTTAAAATATGTTTTTAATGTTAACAAAATATTGTTTTATTGTTATTATTATTTTTATTTTATATATATTTTTTTCTTGTATTATTTGTGTTTGTCAAATTAATGATTCTGTTATTCTTTTTTATATTTAGGCTACATTCTTGTATCCTTTGCTCTTGATATATTACCCAAATACTGTTTTTTTATTTGTTTATCCATGTAATAATCTCATTTATGTGGGAGTTATGCTTAAAATTAAAATGTTTTTGAAGATTGTTTTACTCGTTTTTATTTTACAAATTTGTATTAATAATTTTAGAAGTACTATGAATAATTTTATTTATTTATTATTAAGTAAATTTTAATATTTTAATAATTTTCTCATGTAAAGTTTTAATTCTTTCTCTTAATCTCTTCTTTAATTTGGTAAACTCCTAGGAGAGCTCTTAATCTGACAAGTAAATATAGCAGTATAAGATGGATGCGCAATGAAAATTAAACAATACAGAAATTTAACATTTAAGACCTGAAAGTGGAGGGTAAAGTGTAACAACTGCTTTTAAAAAATTCTGGAAGTCTCGTCGCTGAGTGAGTGAATTTTTTTAATAAATACATAATGCGTTTCACACCTTTTTTTCTCTCCATTCAAATTTCTTTCGTTCATTTAATCCCATTTGCTCATTACATTTAGGACATTCAAAAATTTATACACCATTCAATCACTTTCTTGAACGTAAATTTTTGCAAATCAATCCTCCCTTCACAATTATGTGATTCTCAGAGCTATTTATTTATAAGTTTAGTTTTGAATTGGCGCTTCATTATTTTATAGATATAATTTTAAAAAATTGGCCATCATTATTTTATAGATATAATTTTAAAAAACCTTGCCACAAAATGTATTAAAATATCATCAAAAATTAAGTTTAAATTATGTCTACATGTATGACTTATTTGTAATTCTTAAACTATTGAATAAGAACATTAATGATAAATATTAATTTCTTATCAGTATTTGTGCATTTTTTTTTGTTAGAAATATTCCCTTTCAATTTTGTTTGGTTGGACAAAATGCAATTTTTGAGAGTTTTTTAAATTGATTTTTAATATACTTGTGTGTGTGTGTGTATTTTTATACACTATCTGGCCAAAAGTATCCGGACACCCAGTGGTATGGACTTAGAGCGTCCTGAGGCACATATTAATATGATGTTGGTCCTCCTTTTGCATGGATGACAGCTTGCACACGTTTGGGAAGACTTTCCACTAATTTTTGATAGGTGACCATAGGAATTGCCTTCCAGGCCTCCATCACAGCTGAAGTGAGTGCTTGCAGTGAGGATGGTCAATTTGGCTGGCTACGTAATCTGCGCTCTAATTCGTCCCAAAGGTTTTCTATGGGATTTATATCGGGGCTCTGAGAAGGCCAGTCCAGTTTTAGAACCACCATGTCTGTGCAAGCCTCGATGTGTGAATGGAGCATTTATCCTGCTGGAAGAGAAATGGGCCTTCCCCGAAATATTGCCATAGAGCTGGAAGTGCAGCATTGTCCAGAATGTCCACATGCATCTCAGAGTTCATGTTTCCAATCACAGGAACTAACGGACCCAGGCCAAAACAAGAGAAATACCCCCACACCATTATGCTTCCACCACCAAACTTAACAGTTGGCACAATGCAGTCACTAAAGAAACGTTTGCTGGGCATCAACCCAGACGCATCCATCCGACTGCCAGACTATAAAGCGAGATTCATCACTCCAAAGAACAGTTTTCCACATGTCCACAGTCCAATGACGGTGAGCTCTACACCATTGCAAACAATGCTTCGCATTCTGTGGAGTGATGTTTGGCTTGTGAGCGGCTGCACGACCATGGAATCCCAAGTTTTTTAATTCTCGACGGACAGTCCTGCTGCTAATACTAATTCCTGATGAACTTTGGAACTCCTGAGAAATTTCCACCAACGAGGACTTGCGATTTTGTTTCACTACCCTTTTCAGAGTTCTGCGGCTATGTTCACCAAGTATTTTCGGCCTACCGGTTCGTTTTTCTACCATCTCTCTGCTTCGACATTTCCACTTCACAATTACATCACTCACAGTGGATTTCGGCTTCTGTAGAATGTCCGCAATCTCACGAACTGATTTCCCACAAAGGTGGAATCCCACTATACTGCCACGATCAAACTCACTAAGCTCCTTTGACTTACTCATTGCCTCACAAACACATAAATACTTTCTGACAAACGGTAAAATCCTAGAAGAGCCCATACCCTTGGCGATAAACAGAAAAAAGCGCCAAGCCAGAACAAGATGGCGCCAAGCGAAACCGACAATGTCGGCAAGGGAATATAGCAGGATAAGGTGGATGCGTAATGAAAATATATGTAAACAATACAGAAATTAAACAATTAAGATAAAAATATAAAAACGGCACTTACTTTCTTACTGCTGATCTTTTCCGAGTGGAGGGTACAGCGTAACAACAGATTTTAAAAAAGCCTTACAGGTCTCATTGCTAAGCGAATGATCGTGTGAGTGCCGACATATTTATTCTGCGAGGTAATGGTCGAACATACATTCGGCGTGGCTGGTACGATTTCGAAGAAAGCATTTTATTGCCGACCATGTTACATCATGCCGATCATTACATTTAGGACATTCATAACTCGAAGCAATCAATCCTTCCTTCATACACCTTTCGCATTCAACAAAGTAAATTCTAAAGTATATTCCCTCACACACGCAGCCAGCCCGGAGCCCAACAACAAAATGAAATTCGAAATGTGCGCCCACAAAATACGAAAATACTAGAAACAGTTAGGGTTGCCATATGCAGTGTTTAAAAGTAGGGTTACCAAGATGGCGAAATTATCGCCAACCAAAGTAATTCGCGCCAAGGGTGTGGGCTCTCCTAGGAGTGAACCCTGACAAACCACTACCAACACTTTTATAGCTTTCAATTACGTATCAAATTGCGTCACTCACCAGAACCACTTTTTTAAGGGGTGTCTGGATACTTTTGGCTAGATAGTGTACTTTAATTTTTAGTATATTTAGAATTATTTCTAAAATTGCTTTTTTTAAATTAATATTTGTTTTTAAAAACCTACAAATCATGGTAAAAAAATAATTGGAAAAATGTTTGCAGAAAAGAAATATAAAATTAAAGATTGAATTTAACTATCAAAACATTGAATTTGACATGCAAATGGTTATTCTTGTATTATGAAGTTTTAAGGATTTCATTTTGATCTAATTATGATTTGATTTGCAAAAGGATTATTCTGGAATGAAAAAGAGTGTGAAAGTTGTTTTCCATTTATGTCAATTATGGGCTTAAAAGAAAAGCATAGGCAAAATCTATCACACTTGTGTACATGCAGTAGATTGAAATGAAAACCGATTACATTTTTCAGCTGATAAAAATGATTCAAAGAAGATTTTTTTATAGTAATTGTTAATAGTATGAATATTTTAGTTTATTTTCACCTAATATACAGTCAAACCTCTATTTAACAAAGTGGCTAAATTTCGAAAAAAGCTAGTTACACATAGAACATTTTGTTAGAGATTCATACCTCTTCAAATTCTTGGATCCAGGTTAGTAAAATAGTGTTGAATAAAATGGAGGTTCGACTGTATTTTAAGTGTAAAATTTCCAAATATGATTCAATAACAAAATATTTTAATCTTTAAAGAATCAACTAAAGGTTAATTTGAATGAAATGTAAAAAAAAAAAAAAAAAAAAAAAAAAAAAAAAAATTAGAAAGCTGATTAATTTTTTGGCATTATTAGTTTTTTATTTTTTGATGTAATGTTTCTTCTATGTCTTATGCTAATTATAAGTTTTAAAATTATGTTATGCTCCCATGGCTACTTAACGAAAAATAAAATGAGATTGCTTTAATTTTGTGAAATTAGAATATGTATAAATCTGCCTGAAGATTTTTATCCAATTCATTCAATGAATAAGTCTAAGGTAGCATTTTTTCTCCCTTATATTTCAATTTTTAGTTCATTTTATAATCTTTCTTTAATACTTATCTTAAAAAGCAAAATATTACATTGTGGAAAAAGAAAAGATCACATATATTTATATTAAAGTTTATTTTGATGCCAGACTAGGTTTCTACCCTCCTTCAAAACATTTCTGACATTCAATTTGTTAAACTTTTTTTACTTATTGAGTGAAATTTAAGCAAGGTATAAATCTCCTAAATGAAAATGTATTGGAATTCAAAAACGTTTGTCACAATCTACAAATATAAGTTTCTTAACTTAGATGTTTATAGGGGGTGACACACTAGAAGAAGCTTTTGAACAAGTAAGTAAAAATTTGGAAATATTTGAAAGTAATATTTTTAAAAAAGTGAATATTTAAAGGATGTTTGAAAAAAAAGAAAATTTTGAATTATTGATAGTAACAATGTGTAATTAAACAACTGTTTTTGATTATAAACTATGCATTTTTTTAAAGTTGAGTTTTAATTACAATTTATGTTTTTGTAATATTCAAATTGTGATTTTTTGAAATATTATCGAAAATTTGGGACTTACAGGTAGCTATGTCAATGTTTGGATACATGACAGAAATTGACAAAGTTGATATTTTGATGTCGCAAGATATAGAAGCTGATGGTAAGCTAAAAGTTTCAAATTTTTGACATATTTTAAATATCTACATACAACACTCTTTTTTTTTTTTTTTAGTGTGTATTTTTTTGTGATTATAGATTAAAACTGTAATTATTAATATGATGCACAATATTTATACAAAAAAAAGTAAAAACTTTAAAACTGTAAAATAGATGGGATTTATTGAAAAACAAAACTCCAGGAGTTTATATGTATGGTGTGAGATTAAAAGGTGATAAAAACCTGTCTTCTTAGAACTTTTCTGTTTTCACGTTATTTTGATTCAATGTTGTGGTTGATGTGTACATGTACAAGATATAAAGTTCTCACATTGGCATGGTATCAAAGTTTGAAGAGTTGGCTGTCAACTCAGGTGTCATCCTTGTCATTTAAATGTAGGTCTAACTTATTAGATCCACTGTCAGAACTTTTGTTGTTTCAAAGTACAACTTTACTAAACCAATCAATTCGAGGCATTACTGTATGTATTTTTCAGTGTTATGGAGTCTTGATAATTTATTATGTTAGAACTAATCCATGTATGAAATAATTTTAATCACAAAGATTTAAAATTTTGTATAGTTATTTAGTAATATTATCCAAGTAATATTTTATAAATAAGCTAAAAAAAATTAGAAATATAAATAATTAAATAAGCCGTCACATCTGTGGGAAATATATAAGTTTTTAACTTTTTAAATGTAATAGTGAAATAAGTAAATTTAAGCAATATTATTTTTTAAGAAAAATAGAAATTTTTTCTAATTCTATTCGAATAGTGAAGAAAAATATGTTGGATTTTTGTTTAATATTACACCTTTTAGCACGGCTGTAAAATAAATTTATTTTTAAAAAAACAATAATTTAACCACAAATACTTGTAAACCTTTCTAATTCTTGTCAGTTATCTAAATATAAGTCGTTCAGTTAATATTAAATTGTAAATTTACTGCAATTTTTAATACAAAATATATATTTGTTTACAGTAACGTATTGATAAATTATTTATTTATAAATTATTCTAATTATACTGGGTATCTGAAAAGAATGACTACACTTTCAAATATTAATTACAAAACAAATAAATATTCACTGACATTTTTTTTGTTCTATTAAGAAAATATCAGTTTTTTTTACAATGCTTTATTGCATGATTTCAGTGTGCACACTATTAATTGTGCTCAACACATTGAATCTAAGAGATATCTAGACATGCTCTATGAGGCATTGCAGGATCAATAGTCTGAATGGTCACTGTAATTCGACTTTTTATTTCATCAATGTCACTAATTGAAGATTGGTAAACAATATTTTTCACATTCCATAAAAGAAGTCATCCAAAAGTGTGTTATGTCTTAAGATCTAAGAAGCCACAGTATTGGACTTCCTCTTTCCAACCATCACCAAACTCCAGTGTGGTGGTGCCCCATTTATACTTTAGGTACATTGTAGATTTAATTTTGATATGTGAACCACACATGCTACAACTTGTGCTTGATCTTGTGGTGAAGCCATTTCGAAAGGAGAATGTTGAAAACAGGGGTGTTGCAACATCCAGGTTAAATTTCATTAAACAGAAACTATAATCTTTTCTTTATGGAACATAAAAAATATAAGTGAAAATTGGTAAAATCCTAGGAGAGCCCACACCTTTGGCGACAAACTGAGAAAGCGCCAAGCCAGAACGAGATGGGCGCAAGTGAATATAACGGGACTAGGTGGATGCGTAATGAAAATATATGTAAACAATACAGAAATTAATCAAATGCATTTAAGATTAAATTAAAAAAAACAGTACTTACTTTCTTACTGCTGATCTTTTCCGAGTGGAGGGTACAGCGGGACAGCAGATTAAAAAAAAACCCTTGAAGGCCTCCTCGCTAAGCGAATGACCTTGGGAGCACCGCCATAAATATTCTGCGAGGTAATGGTCGAACATACACATTCAAAATTTCTGTTCAAATCCATCCAAAACAGCACTCTTTTGTTCGCATAATCCCATTCGCTCATTACATTTCAAACATTCATAATTCAAAGCAATCAATCCTGCCTTCATACACAATTCATTCAATTTTTTCTTACATTTCGCATTCAATAAAGTAAAAAGTTTGAAGGTATATTCACTTACACGTACCATACTTTCAGCCTGGTGCCCAACCACAAAATGACACAATTTGAAATGCCCGCTGACAAAATACGAAAATTCCAGAAATAGTTAGGTTTACCATATATAATGTATCTAAGTAGGGTTACCAAGATGGCGCAATTATTGCCAACCAAAATAATTTGTGCTAAGGGTATGGGCTCTCCTAGGACTGAACCATGAAAATCTTTGTTTATTTTTAATTAATATTTGAAAGTGTAGTCATGTTTTTTGGACACCCTATATTTTAATAGACTCTGAATAAAAAAAATGTTTATTTTTTTAATTTGGAATATTTTTATTATATATACGTATATATTTTTCACTTGCTCTTTTTTTTTCTAATTTCAACTGTTTTTATTCGTTTTGAATTTATGTCTTTTGACTTGCATGTGAAATTCTTAATGTTTTAATCTGAAAATGGGAATATAAATGAAGAGTATTTAAATCATTCTGATGCATCAAAAATGCAGAATTGTTCTCTATAACAATTACTTCAGGCAAGCATGATGGTTCTGAGTAAGTAAAAATGCATCTTGTCTTCATTTAGAGATATACCAGATAAAAAAAAATTTTTTTTTTTACCTCTAACTTGAAATTACTAACTTACTTCAGTCTATCTACCTTTAGTATCTAAATATATTTACTTCAATTAAGTAATGGTTAAAAATGTTTCATTAATTAAATTTTAATAATTGTAGAAACAAATACTGCATTTATTTAAATCTGGGCCATACTTTTTTCTAATGTGTATGCTGCTGAAAATTAGGTGTGGTTTAAAATGGAAGGGGGGAGGATTTATTTGAATGGGAAAATTGAATAAAAAAATGACAGAACAATTATACAAGTTCATGCATCTGTTTAAAAATTTTTACTGCTGGTAAAATGTTAATTATTCACTTCTTATTAGTTCTCATTCTAATTTTTTTTAAAATTTCATAAATATTAGATATTACTAAACCATTTTGGGTTATTTTTTATTTTTTCACAACATTGTGTTGAGAATTTGCAGTGTAGCTTAGAATTAAGGGCAGCTTAGATTCGAATAAATACAGTTGTATTAGTTTTGTTTAACCCTTTGACGCGTGGAAAAATAAATTCGCTGAATTTTTCAAAATAAAATTAATAAATTCAATGTATAGAACCTAAGAATAGAGAAAATACCTTTAAAATAATTACAGTACATCCCCCCCGAGGGGGAAAGTGGTTTCACAGGAGTACCACCGCGCACTTAGGACATAATTCTCGGATAAACAATATATGATTTGGATTAGATTTGTAAGATTATTCTTTATATATTTTGTAATAAATTTACTGAAACATGCATTATTAAGTATTAGAATTACATTTTAAATGTTAAATATTACAAAATATAACTATAAGTGATTGAAATCATCTTCAATAGCCAGATTTTTCATTGTTTCTTTATTATTAAGTTATTAAAACATGCAATAATACTGATAAGAATTAGCTACAAAAGATTAAATTAATTAATTGAAGGAGGTAAGCAAAATTAATATTAAAAGAAATTGTATCAGCTATATTAGAACATATATTCATCATCTAAAAAATTTGACCTCTCTTCAGTATAAAAAGAACGTAAAAAAGGAGGAAAGGAGAAAAAATTTCCATTCGAGAAAAACATCACCATTTCAATATAAACAAAATCCCCTGCTCCAAAGCAATGGCAAAAACCCCATAAATTATTAGTTACTTCCCTGTCTGAGTCAGAAAAAAAGAAAAACAAGAAGGAATATCTCTTACGCGTGTGTGCTAGAAGTCGGACAGTTTTCATGTTCTAAACGCAAAGTGGTATCTATGTGAAACCACCACTTAGATGACTTATTATGAGGCAGTTCTTTTTATAATTTATCATTCTAAAAATTAGTTATGCTATGAACAGCATATGCAGCAAAAATGTACATAACTTACTTTCAATACTTATCTGTTTTTATTTACTAAAAAAAAATTTTTTGAAAGTGTTCAAAAAAGGCTTTTAAAACGATCCATTTTTCTCACAGAAAGATTTTCTTGTATAGTGCTGACATCTAGTGTCTTTTATGAAAGATAAAAGATATCTGTAGAACCATTGGTTTCATTCAAATACCACTGAGTTTAGAGGTATTTTTTAGAAAAAAGTGGTTTTGGAGAGATACCACCACACGTTAAAGGGGAAGTATGTGGTTATATTGTATTTCATTGCTTTTTATGCCTTCAAAGTTATAATTTATAAGATCTTTGCATTACAGTGTTAACAAATGCATATTCATAGTCGCTAAACTTAGGGTTCTAGATTCAATTATATTATTAAACACTTGTTATAAATTGGTGGTGGCTTAGAATTAAATATTCAAGCCACATTTATATATTTTGAATGTTAAGTGTCAGTTTTTGATATTGTTAAGTATTGAATATAATTATGCAGTTAATTACTAATTTTTTAAACAGAATTAAGGGTTTATAAATGAAATAAACTTTAAATAATCTTAAACTTGTGAAGCATCATTTGGTGGTTGACTCAATTTTTGTATTTCTTTTGTGCATAATAAATATGTTGTATTCATATTTATATATATTTTGTCGTTGTTGATTCAAATACATTATTCTAACAGTCATATATTAAAAGTTCTACAAAAGCTGTTTTTTTTCTCTTTTATTTAAAAAAAAATCAAAACTCATTTCTATGCACACATTATTAACTCATAAAAAATGTGTGTGTAGAAATGAGTTTGTCCATAATTTTACTATTTACCATATTTATGAATTAAGTAAAAAAATTCTGGAAAAGAAATCTGAAAAACTGTGTGTTCTAATTATTTCATGTCCTTCAATGTATTTAGTTAATTATGTAGAATGGTTTCTATTTAGTTTCATTTGGTAATAGAGTCTAATTATGAAACAACTAATAATTATTAATGGATTCAATTATAAAACATTCTATTTATTCTGAGTAACTCTGAATAATTATCATTATTAGGAGACCTTTATTGTATATTGTTCATTGCCATAATATAAATTATTTAATTTTACTAATTTTTTATTTACTTTTCTAACAAACTGATAAAACACTAATGATATAAAGTAAAAATTAAATTTATGAAATAAGTTACTGAAAGCATTTGACTATATGTTTTAAAATGTTTTTTTATAGGTCATGATATGCTTTCTCTTTTGTTCCATTTTCTCGATGAATTCCTGTATGTATTTAGTGCCGAACCATATTTTATTGCAAAGGTACATTTATTTTGTAATTTAACTTTAAATGATATTATTTTCTTTTAAGAGAAAAAATTTGTGATAAAAAAATAAGTATTTGAAATATTAAAACTTCAAAATAAATATTTATCTCTTGTATTGATATTAATTTGCTGCTGATATATTTATGTATGTTATCCCAAGAACAATATTTTTCTGTTCATGCTTTATTTTTAAAATTAAGATAAACATTTTTTTAATACGTAAAATACATTCTTTTTCATTTTTTCCAATGCTCTTATATCTTTCTGGTAGGCTTTCAAGGATTCTGTTCTAAAATTAATCCAGTACGCTTTTAATTTCATCTACAAGATTAATAGTTTTTCTGTCTAAATGATTAGGGTAGCTGCATGATGATGCATAATCAAATGAAGAAATATTTGGTGAATATAGTAATAGAAGCATTGTATCTATTCAAACTACTCCGGCATGTGATATGTCTTCTTTAATTCTGGCCTTTGTTTTGTCTTCTGTATTCCCTTCTAGCACTAACTTAAGCAGCTCAAACTACTTGTAATGGATTTTCTTTTTTTTATAATAAGATTCGTATTTAAAAATTCAAAGTGATTTAAATCTTTCATTGACAACACTGTAAGTGACAGAAGACTTTTTACCTAATGCCAATATTTTTTCTTAACCTAGCGACTGTTTTTTGTGCTTGACATTTTTTAGAATCTTTCTTATCACCAGTTCTTATATTCAGTCCAAGCACAATTTATCCTCAGATGTTACTACGAAAAAGTGCATTTACTCTTTACACTATGCAATATTATTGGATTATGAAAGTTTGTAGGAACTCATTGACTTATATAATTTGCTGCTTTGTTTTAATAGCCCACAAGTATGTATGTATAAAGTGTTGATTAATAAAAAAAGCGTTCTGATTAATTTCCCAATAATTGCAATGATATTTTGTTTCACTTGGATTTGAATGAGGTCCTCAGATCTCCTATGATGAGGCTTGTCTTTTGACTGTACTTTCTGGAATCACTGTTAATGCTGGCTTACACTTATTATCTAATTCCCATTTCTAAGATAAATGTTCTTGCATTTTTTATTGTGTTGTTGTTTTTATTGAACTCGCAAAGAAAGTATCTGTGCTTCCATATCACTTCCAATATAACTTTAAAAAATTGAATTGTATCGTTTAAAACTTGTTCTAATAAAATAGATTTACTACTTGCTTTTGTAGCCAGCCGGTAGTTTATTTTGTACTCCTCTGAATTTTAATTCATGCAGTTGAAAAATGTGTATTTTATATATTCATACGATATATGTATCAAAAAGTGTATTATCAGTACAGAATACTTCTGAATTTAATATGAGGTTTTCAGAAACATGTTACTTCTCATAATTATTATTGTTGTAGAGCTTATTTTTAAAAAAATGGGAAAATGTTGAATGAAAATTGCATTTATACTAAATGCCATATTTTTGTGCAACAGAACATAACTTATTTTTCTTGTATAAATCATAAACAAGAAATATTATAAACTAGCTGTACCCTGCCACGCGTTGCTGTGGCTCAGTCTTGTTTAACAGAAAAGACATATTTTCAGTATGTTAAATAATTTGCATTGCACGTATGATCATTTATAAAAAAAATGTATAAATATATATACGAAAAACTTTCCTAAACTGATATTTATTATTTGTTAACCAAATGCTTGAAGTTATTACAGCTTATTTTTGCCCTTATATGTCATGTTATGAACCTAAATTTATTTACATTGTCTTTAAAGTGGCGACCTCAAGTTTGAAGATAAATTTTAAATGGCTCCACTCTGGATTCATTGAGGGAATTGGGTTAGTTTTACAATGCTTATGGATATTTTTATTAAATCAGAGGTGTGTTCACAAATGCACATTTATCCAAACAATGTCACTTGGAAACATGAATTGTATTTCCTGATGTCATATAGGAAATGTTTTGATTCCGCAGTATATCTAGCAAGCAAAATTTGTAATGGCTCTGTTCTCTGAGTTGAGGCAGTTTAATTTTTTCAGTGGTACAAAACATTCCTTTGGTTTCTCCCTTAAATTCCAGAACATTGCAATAAGGATACACTTCCATCATTGTGTAAATGAGAACATGCTGCCTGAACCTAGACTCTTCCACTGGGTTGTATCGGAATGCAAGTTGACTGTTATTGTGTGATTGCTCACCACAAAGTCATGTTTGACGCAGATGTGCTGTTTTTGGTTAACATCTTTCTGATGTAAAACACGAATGATGTGCTCGCAAATGAGCTTCCTCAAGTCTGGCTGCATGTTGCTTTGCTGCGCCCTCAGCCTGTGTTTGTGACATTCTTTGTCTGCTTTTCTCGTTTGCTGATATCCATTCTTTCTCAGTTTGATGTGCAATTACACTCATTGTAGTACTTTTGCCTTGCAAGTATGACAACCTAAATTTGATTTCCTGCAAGGCATTATTTTTATCTAGTGAAGCCAATTGACTGCACTTAAAAAGAAAAAAAATTCATACAATGCATATAAAATTTCTTAACTTAAAACTACACTTAAAAAGAAAAGAAAATTAAAACAAAAACATAAAATTTCAAAACATGAAAAAAAAAAAGAAAAATCAGAAACAAAAAAGGAAAAAATAAAAAATGCTAATGAAATATTTAACTTTAAACGTGCATCAATTGACACAGCTGAAATTCAATGCAATGAGAGGCTGAAGGTATTTTTAATAGAATACACCAGGAAAATTCCAATATAAACACGGATTTTGCAACAGAAAACTACGACAAAGTGTTGATAATGATGGGAGTATTTTTGCAATTCACAATTCGATTAGTATTAGCAATTGTTATCAACAAAGTTAAGGGCCTACCTTAAAAACAGAGTGGCTTATATCTAGACACAGACAGCTTTTCACATGGAAAATTATTTGTTATCTGTGTACTTAAATATTAGCATCACCACAGCCAAATTACCGCCATGCAAATCGCAACATTTTCCCTCCATTTCCTTTTTCATAAAAAAATGTTAGAATCTTTATTGTTTAGATATTAAGGTACGATATACATGGCACCAATTTTGTTACAGTGATGCGGTAAATTCCTATTATAGCCCACCCCTTGGCGAAGAGTTTTTTCAAGTCGTGCCAAAATGGCGCCAAGGCGCGTTTTTCAAAGTCTCGTCCAGGCAAAAGGGAAAAAACATGGCATCTTGTCTGAAGGAGCAGGAATGGAAAACATTAAAACTTTAAGATTTCATATTTAGCTTCTGAAAATAGATACTTTTTAAAACTTACAGAACAATAATTCCATGGAAAATTTAGCTTTTCAAAAATAGGAAATGGAGAACATTCCGAAAAAAAGAATAATCGGAAGCTCGAAAGAGAAATTTCTCAAACGATACGAACAAATTCAGTAAAATCTCCTTCTTCTAAAATTAGGAAATGAAGGACATTCTAATAAGTAAAAATTTATAGCCAATGGTCAAAAATGAAAAATTCTTTTTCTTAACTTTTAAAAAATAGGCAATTAAGGGCATTCCGAAAATGAATCGAAGCTGGATGTAGAAAAACTGAAATTTTTAAGGCGTTATTAAGAACAAATTAATGATTAAATTCAATTTCTTAACGAAGGAGAAATTAGGAACATTCTAAAAAGAACGAATTGATGTTCCAAGGAGAAAAATTGAAACATTATGAACAAATTCCTGTATGATTTAGTTTCTTAAAAAGATATAAAGCACACATTCTAAAATTACTCAAACGGCTTTTGCCAAACAACGTACCTTTTTTTACATCATGTGGATTTTACATCATGCGGATTTACATCATGCGTACGTTATCTCCATCATTTGAAAAGCACCATTCTAATAATTACCACCTTTTTTACAAAAAATTTAAAAAGAATTTCGTTTCGTTACAGTGACCGGTAATCCCAAAGCGTCGAATAAATGGTAACGATTTTTACCACTCATACATAGTTAGTAGGGTTGCTGAAGATAATGAAATTAACGGAAATTACTAATTACCGATACCTAACGGTCATAAATAACGTTCTCTTATTTTAAAGAATTAAAAGAAGGGTTGCTAGCTTGGTGAACTTATCGCCCAACTTGGCGACAAAAGAAGCACAAAAGCCGGAGGTGGGCTATATTAGGATCCAACCAAAATGTCTACTCATAAGCATTGTAAAATTAACCCTTTCACCTCAAGAAGAGTCATTTAATTTGTTTTCAAACTTGCAACCTCTTCTATGGAGACAATGCAAATAATTTTAGATTCATACCATGATAACTTGGGAGTATTCTGTTAACAAATTACAAATGAAATAAATCTGTTTAGAAAAGTTTTGTTAATGTATATTTCCACATTTTATTATAAAAAAAAAATCATACCTCAAGTGCAAGCAGTTGAAGATATTAGAAATGTGTGCTTTCTCCTTTCTTTTTAACCAGACTGAGCCACAGGAAAACATGATTGGGTACAGCTAGCTAGCTATAACAAACTTAAATGATAAAAAGCTATCAAAAACCAATTATTAACAACAAATTATCATTTTGATAAAATCACCAAAAAAAGTTGCAAACAAAGGTTCTTGGGTACCGTTGCAACTATATCAACCCGATTTTGTTCGCATCATACACGGTGAATTGGCAATTAAGTGCTAATGTTGCCAATATGGTTGCGATAATCCATAAATATCAAAACAAACAAAATATACATCAGAGAATCTTAATTTTTCCATTTATATTTCACAGTAACACCAAATAAAATTTTGAAATTACACAAAATAGATATTTCGTGAGTCTAATGTTATTGCCCCAACTATTAAAAACTACAATAACTATTTCGTGGAAAAATTCACTACCAAGTGCAAAAAAGTATTATTATTGTGCACAAACAGGCATAGAATGTTCTTCCCTTATTGAATGTATATTGCAGTATTTGGCGATGTCTTTTGATTTTAGGTAAATGGCCGACTAAAGAAAAAATATAAGTACCATAAAAAATTATATATTAATTTAATTTAGATTCATTGGAGAAAGATAAAATACCGTAAAGTCCGGCATATAACGCACACCCATACTTTCAAGCTGCAAATTTTAAATTTTAGGTATATTCGCTATATAATGTGCACCCCTTTTTTACGAAGAAACCTGAAATGTACAAATGCAATGCTGTTATGTTTAGTAGCAATTTATTCAAGGTGTTTATCTAAGCAATTGCAAAAATAGTATACTTTTAGAACTACCACCTTTTAAGTTCAATAAGAATGCCATGTCTTTTAAATAAATAGTATTTCGAAATATTTAGAAGTTTAACTTTTTTATGCTCATTTATTTTTTAATTTTTAAAGCCCTCATTTTTATACCCAGCGTATAACTCACACCTGTAAATTTCGATCTTATTTTTTGTGTTCAAAGTGCGCGTTATAAGCCGGATTTTACGGTAGGTGGAAGATTTTAATCGGTATACTACTCGTAAACACATACATAGTGTACAGAATTAAATTTAGTATTTTATATATAAAAATTATTCAAAGTAAATATTCTGTGCTTAAAAATAAATTGAAAAATGATATACAATACAAACAGTAATTGACATAAAAAGAGCTGAACTATCTTTATCAACGTGAAAGTAAAATTTGAAAAAATAATTACAATCTTATGACAACCTGCTTCCTCAACATGTATTTGAGCCCTCTGTTTTGCTCATTCACTGATGCTTACTCTAATTTGATCAGCATTTATCCCTCGCACTGCGTTTGCTTGGCCAGTATGATATGACCTAAGTTCGAGTTTCTGCCACACAATTTAATGTACTCAAGCCGATTGACTGCAGTTATAGTGAAGGTTTAAAGAAAAACATATGAAATTACAAAACAGCTCTGAGTGGGCCTTGTATCCAAATTCCTTTTTGTGGCCCTTTTTCAGATATGAGCACCATGTAAGTGGAATTGTAATAACATTCGTTGGGGCTCCTGCATCATTGATACAGCGGTAGCTCTACGTCCCTGACAAAAACAAACCATAATAACTTCCAGTATTTTTTTTAACAAATTACTAATGGAATCTGTTTAAGAAGGTAATTATCTTATAAAGCAATGAAAAATAAAATAAGGTGCAATATTTTGATGACTCAAAATCAGAAAATCTTAGTTTTAACATTTGTATTTCAATACTAACATCAAATGAAAGGTACTTACGTATTATCGCAACCTATTAGCGATATTGTATAAAACGAAGCACGATTGCCAATTCCGCGCGTACAACATCTGCGAAAATGGAATGGCCAACTTTGCGAGTTATCATTAAAGTTGGCGATTGTTGCGATAATACGTAAAAATCAAATGAAGTTTAAAAAGTTGTCTAAAAAAGAAAAAAAACATTCCTATTAAAAACTCCGTCGATTAATTTCGTCACATTAAAATATCTCCAAGTGGGAAAAAAATATTGTTTCCAAACAGTGAATGTGTTATATCGCGGCATTTAGCTACGTCTGTTTATTTCAGGTAAATGGTTGACGGAAACTATTTGGTAGAAAAATAAGTAGCGTACAGAAGTCAATTATGTTAGTTTCATTTTCGCTTAATAAAGAGAAATAAATTTAGCTTAAAAATTACAGAAAAAACACGATGTAGAATTTAATCAAAGTCGTAAACATCCTGCGATAATGCTATCCAACTGTTGCCAAATCTACAAAACAAAATTTGAGTTCTTGAAAGAATAATTTTTAAAAAAAGATTTATTCGAAAATTAATCCCAATTACGCATCAAAGGACAATAGATAGATAAATATGACAACGCATAAACATAACCATAGAAGAGTTATACAATAATTTCGAAAAATCTAAGCGTAAAGTTTAAATTTTCGCATTCAGAGCGATTCGTGACGTCGTATGACGTCATAACACCAAAAAATCACTTAAAAATTAAATTTTAAAAAATTTAGAGAGAATTTCGAAATAAAAAGTGCATAAGATCCTGACCAGAGACAAATGCAACGTTGTGTCAATATTTCAGATTAATCGATGCAGAACTTTTTGAGTTATGCACGCATACACAAACCAACACAACATTTTTATATATATAGATAATTATTTTTTATCGCATGAAAAATATGTGTGAGGAAAAATTTTCTAATTGAAAAAGGAGATCATTGATAAAAACTTTGAATGTTTGAAGTTTAATGTAGTATTTTCTGATAAAATTTTTAAATTATATGCTGCAAAAACTGATTTTCTCAATTGTTATTAAAAAAAGTCATTTTTTAAAAGTTTTTAAGGATTAATCTAAAAAATATTCTTTTCAGAAAGTAAAAATTTTAAGCTTTGACCGTGAAAATTTCAAGATAAAGGCCAGGGGGTAAGTTAAAATTATGATTTCTGGCAAAGAATATTTGAACAATCACTTCATTCATATATGTGTGATGTTTAGTTTTTGAAATATTTCATTGCTATGGTGTTTAAATAAAAATATTTTATGTAGCTTTCTCTTTTAAAACTTTTAAATTAGTTAGTTCAAAAGCAATTTTATGTATACATTGTCTATGTATTCTAAATGGTGTGTTATATGTACTTTTTGCATCCTAGATATGGAGAAATATTTGACTTGGATAAGCATCCCCAGGTATATATATTACTATTTATAATCATTAATGTTCATTGCATTTGAATCTCTCTAAAAATGGATAAATTAATGGCTGTATTCACTATTAACTGAACCAACAGTCAAAGGAAGAAAATTAGGGTTTCGCTGTAAGTTTGTTTCACCATCATAAGTTCATTCTCTAACTCCGACAGAAAATTTTGGCTGAGCTCAAAGATCAAATAGCACAGACATAGAATTTATTTATAAGGTGTACACGTGAAATAAAGTTTTATTTAGCATTTGCTTTCGCTTAACTCCAGATTTCATAGCCCGGTTCAGTTAGGGCTGAATACAGCAGTTAATTTGTCCACTGACATAATTATACACTAGTAAATTGAATTGTCGGTTTCCTGTAAGCAGTGATTTTCATTTTTGAATGACTTATATGTGAATCGTATGCTAGATATGTTTTGTCTCAGTTATACAACAGGTGGAAAAAAAATAGATGGGTGTTTATATCCATTTAAAAAAAAAAAGTGTTATTTTAATCAATGATATTTTTTTATGTTAAACGGAGACAGTACAAATATTTAATTAAGCAATACTTATTTTTTCAATATTTTCTCAGAAAACATTACTAACACCAATCACAAAAAAAAAATAGTTAATTTATATGATATTCACTTATAGAGAGATTACTGCATTAATTTTGCTCATAAGACTGTTAAATTTTTTTTTGTAAGGATTTTGTATTCTGCCATACATCTCTGTATAAAACCCATCATACTTTATTTTAAATAAACGATATTAAGTTTAAGTATAAAAATGCATCAAATCTGAATGTTTAAAACTTGCTAAAAAATTTATTGTTAAAATTCCATTAACAATGTTTTGCACATCTTGTGTATCAAAAATTTAATTTTTTTACTTTTAATAATAGTAGATTTAGTATTATATACTGTAAAATCCTGCATATAATGCACACCTGTACTTTAGAGCTGCATTTTTTAATTTTTAGATATATTCGCCATATAATGCACACTCCCTTTTTTTTTTATGAAAATGTCTTAAATGTTGGTATACAATGCTCTTGTTGTAGTCATTTATATGATGTATTATCCCAGACTTTTGAAAAAAATAGTATGCTTCTATAGAATTTTAACTCTTTTAGTTCATAAGGCATTGTCATTTCTTTTAAATAAACAGTATTATGATATGTGTAGAAGTAAAAATTTTTTTAATGCTGATCTCATGTTATTTTTAAAGCTATCATTTTTATACCCTGCGTATAACTGTTGGTGTATACTAAATTACATGCCCATAAAACACCGAGTTATTAAAACTCAATAGTAGGTAAAAGCATTTAGCAGAGTATTTATAGCAGGGCAGCGTTTGCTAAAGTAAGAGATGGCTAAAAAGCGAAAACACATATCATTCACAGTGCACAATAAGTGATCAAAAACAGAACAAACGTCTTTAAGAAATAAACTTTTTATTTCAGCTAAACAATAAAAAAATAATTAAATCAAATAGTGATATTAAAAAGAAAAAGTTATTTACAAAAAAAGAAATTATGGTAGCTCTTTAATTTTTAAGAGAAAGATAAAATAATTATTTATCCATTCCCTTTTTGATACAATTCAAGTTTTACGAAGCAGCTCTGATGCTATTCCCGTTGGAAAAAAAAGAGAAAGTGAGTTATTCGAACTTTTCTAAAAACACCTGTTCAGCCAAAGTAAGAATGACATCATCAATGTATATGACGTCATTCCTCCTGATATTTAAATAAAAATACTTTGCTTAACTGAAAACGATTTTTAAACACCGTTTATCGGCGGCAAAACGAAATATCCTTTTAATGTTAAAATTAATTGAAAAATACTAAAGTAAATTAAGGCAAATATGTATATTGGAGAAAGAAAAATATATTATGGCCGAAGATAAGAATATTTAGGAAAAGTAGTGCTAACAATAACACACACCCTTAAATTTTGATCTTATTTTTTGGGTTAAAAGTGCACGTTATATGTTTGAGTTAAAGTGCGCGATTTACGGTAGTCACAACTTTATAATTGTGTTGCCCGGACAGTATAGTGGTTAATGACGCTGACCGTAGTGCCAAATCCCGGAGAAGGTATGGCTGTTTATAAATGTATTGTATCTATGCGACATGGGGGGTCACTAAATATTTGTTGAGCCTCAAGTCCTCCCACATGGTTGGTAGAAGGAGAGTTGAGAGGCCCCCAGAGTATTCTTCCTAAAAATTGGAAGTGGAACCGTGCGAAATTGTACTGTCACCTGCATGATGCTCAAAGCTACAGCTAGCAACAGGCATAAATCTTTGCACAACATCCTTTGCTGTGAGGAATTTCATGGGTCTCAGTCGTCACAGGTGGCATTAGTAACAACAAACTAAGATAATTTATTATTCGAGAAAGTAGGCTTGAGCAATGACACCTTCTTACCAAAAAGCTGCCGCTAACGACAGAGGTAAAAACTGTTCCCTTGCTACAAATTTCTTTTGTCTCTATCTGATGAAATTGTCAATCGGGTGGCATTAACAATATCTTTATAATTGTGTATTTGTAATCATTGATAAAAACTTGTGGTATAATATTACCATTTTATTTAGTAGTTCTAGCACTTGAATGTAATGTAAATTCATTAAAATATATATATATATATATGAAAAGCAAATACCATGATTAAACAAGTTAAACAAATAATGTGAATTGCTGATTAAAGATATTTATTTGCTGCAAATAAAGAGAAAATGATGAGCGTCACAGAAGTTGCAATTTATTATTTGATTTAAAATTTTTTATTCATGCTCTCAAACAATTTGTAAAGAGGCTTTTAACAAAAGTACTTATGAGATATGTTCATTGTACACCAAATATTTTGTTTTTATTTTCTTTTAGGGTACTGAAGTTAAAGCTATTACTTATTCAAATATGCAAGTTCATGAAAATGAAGATAAATGTGAATTATTTGTGATAATTGATATCTAAAATAAAGTTTCATTTCATTTATTAATCTTAAAAACCATTTCTTTACCTTTAATGTTAACATTTTTTTATTTTGTTTTCTGATATTTCATTAAAAATATTTTTACTGAACCATATTTTTATTTCTGACTTGCTAAGATGTGTTCTGTATGAAACTTAAAGCCTTTTCTAATAAAATTATTCACAGATGTTTAAAAATTGATTTTCTGACAACAAATCCAAGATAGTTTTGAAATGTTATGAAAATCAAAAGAAATACATATATACAACAATGGACAATTGATAAGTATTGATTACAAATGGTGATATATAGAGTAAAATTAAGGAGAGGTTGGAGGCTGAGGGATAAAAGAATGTGGTCTTTCTGTTCAGAACACTAATAATAATTTGTTGCACTCTGAAGTTATTCAAAATTTAAAGGTTAAAAGTGTTCACTCCATGCTGTATATGGAAAAATGCTTAATAGCAACATTAATAACATCTGAGAAAGTTCTTAATTCAGCATATGTCCACCTTTGAATCTGATGCAATATTCTGCATGCTTCTGATATGCTTTGCTAAATATGATTTAGCAGCTGCTGAGACAATTTATCCTCCTATTTTAGTGCATGTATCACAATGTTCCTGTTTCTTGAAGGATATTGCTGACTTGCAGGCTACCTCTCCAAGTCATCCCATACATTTTCAATGGGATTTAGATTTGGAGAACATGCTGACCATAAAAGTTGCTCAATACCTTCGCTGTTTAGTCTTAATGGCCTTATGATAATGTTTTTTTTTGTCATCCTGGAAAACAAATTTATCACAATCAGAACCACAGGAAAGGTGAATATGAGACAGACTTTAGTTTATGTATCATTGACTAGTTATAGATCTATTTTGAAGCCCATGTAATTGTGCAACAGTTAATCATAATGCCATTCCATACCATGATAGAACATATATGTAATTTGTAAAACTTATTAATATTCATATTGATTTATTTCAAATTTGGTTATTGAAAAATCAATTAGATGAGAAATGTTTTTTCATTAAAATGTATAAAGGGTCATACATGTAGACCACATTAACGTTGAATACTTATGAGTTACCCAAGTTATTGTTATTCAGGTTGTGTTATTTTATTGACATATATTAATAATAAACTAAACTATTTAATTTTTTTGTCTTTCAAGATTCGAAATTATTTCAAAATCCATAGGTTTCATACCTTGATTGTTACAAGGATTTCTATGATTAAATTTTATTGAACTGATGAATAAATGAAATAGATATTATTTTTTTAAAAACACAGCGATGATTATTTATCTTAAGGCTAATATCACTTCAACGTAAACTAAATACTTTGCTCTAGAGTAAGTACTATTACTGGGAAATAAATTATATATATATATGCTCATTTATCTACTCTCTGGTAATAGTTTTTTTTAATAACATACTTATATTTTGGAGTTACTTTTTCAGATGTGAATTTGATTTCTTTAACATTATAGAATATAAATGTGTTGTATGCATAAAATAAATATTTAAAACATTTTAGTATCAATTTTTTTTAAAGAAAACCAGGAATTAGGCACTAAGCATTGAATTAAAGAAGTTTTTTTTAAAATCTTTTAGTATGCAGTAGGGTTTCTTTCCCAGTAAATCATAAGATTTTCATTCCCGGGAACAACAAAACCTGAGGTAGCTAGTTTTGACTGGATTGTGGATTTCGACCTCATGTAAATTTTAGCTGACAAGCATGGCTACCCAGAATTCCTTGGACAGATAAATGTCCAACAGCAGTGGGGTAAAAGTGTAATAAGATAAACAGTAATGTCCACTCGTAGCATTGTGCAGAATTTTAGCAGCTTGTCATAGGAAAGAGTCATATTTGTCCTGATCAGTTCCTGTCTGTTGAACATCCCTTCGCTAACTGAAAGTATTTAATTTCTTAAGAATATCATTTTGTAGGCTACCAGCACAACTATTCTGATGACTTGATTTACGTTGATAACGTAAGGTACTTACACTTATTTTTTTTTGGATACTTGTCTTTATAATCTATTTAATTGAATTTACGGTTTGAAGAAGGAAATGAACCCCAAATTGTTTGGGAGGGAATATTTTAAAAATATATCAAATTTTTTTTTGTCATTTTTCAACCGAACTTTTGTGTGAATCTTGCATTAATATAGCAGTTTCATAAACAAAATCTCTTAAATGCAAGAATTCATATTTTAATGTGCACAATTGTTACTCCTGCAGTAAATAAATTTTCAAGTATCTGTGTGTGTTAATATTTATTTCTTGGTAGCAACAATAGAAAATAGTTTATTCAAGATTGATTAAAAAATAACAAAATCAATGGTTTGATTTGTATTTAAATATAATCCAACAGAAAGCTAGTTATTTTTCATAAATCTTATGTACCTTAATCCAAGACTGCTCTGAGCTAGCAACTCCCTTTAGCTTTAACATTGTCATGTGAGGATTTGTACAAGATGTGAAACCAGAGATATTAATTAGCTATTCACCAGACGTAATTTTTTTTTTAAAAGCAATGCAAAATATTGTTCAAATTTTGGAGAAAAAAAAACTCACTTTATAAAATTTTCCTCCAAAATTTATATATATCTTAATATAGATGCATACTACTAGAGTAAAAAGTTCCCCGGAATGGTCCCCTACATTCATGCAGGTGTTTGTTAGAGGGGAAATATGTTTTGGGGATTGGCAGCACTAATAAAAAAAACACAGCCATTTGGAATTCATTCCATGTACTTTGGGCATTAGCTGCAGATAATTTCTATGAAAGCAAATTTTTAATTCGTTGGATTTTACAACGTTGTCTTTGGAGCAGCATGCAAACATTAAATTCTGTGTTAAATCACCTTCTGAGTCGCTCAAGATACTGTAGGAACGATTCCAGCATTAAGAGGATTTTTACCAATTTCCATGGCTGAAAATGAAATTGAAGGGACATTGTTTGGGGGATTCAGATGAGGTGATCCAAGTTGTGATGAAACAACTGAAGGATCAGACAAAAAAAAATGGAATTCCAGCAGTGTTTTGAACAATTATACAAATCCTAGAACAAGTGTGTGGATGTAGGAGGGTCCCCCCCCCAAAGCCCTTGATTTTAATTCTAAGTACATAGTACGTAAAATTTAATTATTTGTTATTAATGATTAATTTTATTAATTAATGCTCATTATTCAATAATTAGTTTTTTATTGTGTTTTGTTCCCGAAAATCGACAAAATCAAAAGGAGCATGATACAAGAATGGTGAATTTTCGACTCCGGACCCCCTTGAAAATTCCTGTGTGCGCTACTGAGGTGAGCAGTACATCAAAGGTCAATTAGATTAAATTGTTCTATTTTTAAAAATTTCTAATTCACCTATTACAGGAACTTTTTGAGCCTATCTTGTAGCACACCCAGCATCTTGACCAAAGGTATCCAAATTAGTTACTTAAAAATGGATTGCTAAATGCAAGAATAACTGATAGTTTTACATGAAAATGGGATAGGTTAGTGTTTGACTTGCCAATTTTAATTATTAGCCTAAACACGGAATTCCAGAATAAAGCACTTATGTTATTATTGATACAGAATTTTTTTTAACAAACCTAGAAAACCTCTTCAAATTTATGAGTATATTTTATGAAAAAATAATTTTAAATCACCAAAAGAAATCGTACCACCAAGTGTGAAAAGAATTATAAAATGTGCCCCCCCCTCCATTAATTCCATACACTTTGAAATTGGATCAGCATGCATTTAACCTAAGCTTCAGATCAGGGATACTTTGAATTAAATAAATCATGTATTTAAAAAAATTCATACTTTTAACCCCAACACTTTGCTTTCTCTACTTATTACCTATTTTGGAATGCTGTAAAAAATTGTTTAAGTGAAATTTCAAAAAAATCAACGTATGTTTTTTTTTTTTTTTTTGTTAATATTCTTATATTTAGTCAACATGATTTTTGTTGGAGAATGTCCCAAATTTTAATAAAGAACGAATGATAAACTTGATTTGTGCTTGTTTTGCAATTGCTTCCAAGAATAAAATTCGATAAATTTTATTAATGATGATGAATAATTACAATATTAATTGTAGTACATTTTTAATATACATGATGGTAAATTCATAAAAAAAAATTACATATTTTTATTTTTAAGAAAAATGCATTTTAAATTATTAGTGTAAATACAATTTGACATCTAAAATGAAAATATGCTTATATCTTCAGAAAGTACTTTATTAGTTAAGGATATATATAATTAGTATAACTTCTAGATATTTTACAGTATTAGGAACAACAAAATGTAGTTTCACTTTTGTTTGAAAAGGTGTTCTTTTTTTCCCTTAATACTACTGACTAAAATTGCTTTCAACAGAAAATTATAATTTATCTGATCCAATATTTTACTTTGAAACTGAGAGACATAATTAACAAAACTGTGCCATTTTTTTTACAAAAAAAAGTTTATCAAATTTCATCATTTTAACATATTTATGTATGATACAAAAATAAATTCTAACTAAACAGCTGAGTTTTTTTTACACAAAGTGTCACAGGTAATCTGCAAAAGATACAGGGTAATTCTTAAGGAAAACATACAATTAAAATTGATGATCATAATTCTCAATTATAAAAAAAACACATTTATTTTGATCCACTTCTCTTTACAACCACTTATTATAAGTATTATACTAAGTCCACAATTTTTGACACTTGAAATGTAACAAAGTGTGTTGCAGTAGAAATAGATGAATTCCTCATGATGAGCAAATGTCAAAAACTGTGATGGAATGCCTGAAACAAAGTATATTTTAAGTACAAATATTTATTTTATAAAATTTTTAAAATTTCATATTAATTATAAATTACAATAGACAAATATGTACATAACTGTGCAAATAAATGTTCTTTATTCATTTATTATCAATTAACTGTGCAATACATATTAATGTAATGTTTTTAATTTGTACAATTTAGCCTGCATCAGAATGAAATATTGTTTATTTAACATTGCATTTTGAAACCACACAAGGGCTATTGGTAACAAATCTCAAAATTTTCAACTTTGGTCAAGGGCAAAACCTCAGATGGCACTCTATTCTCTAAACTTCCATACCAACATCAGGATTTTGAGCCATGGCAAACTGATCACTGAAGATGAACTTCATAACTTTAAGAGATTATTAGTAGATTTATCTATTAGTCATGTGTTTCTGCAAATGCCATGCAAGGAATTCGAGAGATTCCTACAAGATTTAATTTATAGATACCCTAATATTAATCTTTTGTTGTACATAATTCTGAATCCACAATATTCTTGTGCAGTTGATTTACAAATATTAAATCCAATTTCAGGATAAAAAAATATTAGTCATTTATTATAAAATAAGCTCATAAATTACATACTTTCAAAAGTTTAAATTTAACTGGAGATTATATAACTAAGCTATTTTACATAGATTTAATCTACAAAGTTAAATTTTAATAGCAAATTATGAATAATGAAATGTGTTTCATGTTTCCTTAAACCTAATAAAAGCTAAATATTTAAAGCCTAATTAAATAATTACCTTTGTTTTATTTGTCGGCTGCTAATTTGCTCAATAATCGATGACCAGATAAATAAGTGAAAAGGCCCAAGCCTAACAGATATTTTAGAGTTGAAAACATGTTCAAATGCAGCCAGAAACAAGCAAATAGACCAAAAATAGCTGAAATAAACATAACATATATTTATAAAACCAACAGAAAAGGTACTTGTTAATATATAATTAACATTGCATGCTTACTGACACATGTATATTATCTTTTTTGCAACAGCTATCTACATCACTCACTGCTCTTAGGTCAGTATGCTAACAAGATGTGCAATCTTATGGGTACAGGCTTGTTCTACATTACTTAGAAACTTAGCTGCTCAGTTGATTTTTCAAAGGGCATTAAAATGAAAATTTGAAAGTCATAAATAGAAATTCAATATGCTTTATATTCTTCTTTATAGGAAAAAGTTCACATAAAATAGAGGTTCGGCTGTATTTTAATGCATTATAATAAAACTAGCAGTTACCCAACTGCTTTGCTGGTATTTTGTAAAATTATTTGACTATATATTGTTTACGTTATTGATATGCAAGTCCAAGCCTTAAGCTTTTAATAGAACTCAAAAACATTCTTATAGCCCTTGCCTTTCAATTTAAAAAGAACTTGAATTTCTAAAATGAATGATATTTATCTTTTAGGCCCTTGTAAACCCCTTTCAAATCAGAACCAATTCCACAAAACATGTTCTTAGTGGATCTTTACTAAAAAAAGAAAAAGCAGGCCTGCCAAATTTAAAGTCTGTAGATCTGATAGTTAAAAAACAGTATTTTTTTTTAAAAAAATCTATCAACACCTTGCAACCCTTCATGGGGTCAACTGAACAGCAAAATTTCTCAATTGAACAGAACTCGTAACCAATAAGATTCTAAACAAAATGCTTACTACCTTTGCTGGTATATTTCTAGATTTAGTATAGTTAATCCTTAGTTAGATTTAATTAAAAAACATTAATTTTAAATGAAATTATGAATGAATTTTTAAAAATTAATAACCACCTAACAATAGCAAAAAATCTTAAAATTTTTTTAAAAAATGAATAAAATAATTAAAATATACTATCTGCAGCACATAATGTACTCTGTATGACTTGTAATTTTTTTGTTTACATACTTCAAAATTAAACAATTTCTTTTAAAATCTGGAGTAAATTTTTGAATACATCAAATATATATATATAATTTTACATAACATCTAGAAAATTAAGATGTTATGGCATAACTTTCACTACTTATCTTTATTGGAAAGTTTTATTTCCTAGAAAGTTATATTTCAAATATGAAGTTGTGTTGCCAATAAAATTCTATATACTTACATAAAAGGCCTAGATGAAAACCTGCAGCATATATTGAACATGGGAAATTAGAAAGATTTGCTCCTAACTTCAACCACTAAAAGAATAAAAGTAATGTTAATCAAAGTTTCATGATAATATTTAAATATGTGGCAGAACTAACAAAAATAACTATTTTCTTTTACTGTTTCCTCCATTCCAATATTTTATTACCAACACTTTATTTTATAGCTTAATGATTAATTTAATGCATAATGAAGACTTTTTCAACAGGTAGAATTTCATTTTAAATTTCCAATGGGGCTGTGGATTGCTATTTACCATTGCAGACCTTGTACATTCCCTGGGAGTTGGTATCACTTTTAAGTGTGGCACCATATAGATGGAATACCAATCACTGCAATGTAATTTTGATGCCTAGTTCTCTCCCCAGAGGGAGGCATCTGAGTGCTGATGTTGAGAAATGATTGGAATTTAATTTAGCTAAGATCACCCAAGCCAAAAAGGCACTCAAGGGATCTTTAACATGCCACATAATCATACCACATGAACACTATCGATTTTTTCCATCATGAAAATCCACCAATTTGGGCTGGGATTGAACCTATAACTTTGGGCAACAAGGCCAGTGACAATGCAGCTGCCACAAGTAAACTAATCTAAATAATGTATTCATTTTACAGATTGTGAGTCACAAAAACAAAGTATCTATAATAATGTTCCTTATTATAGTTATAATTTGCAAACTGACAAAATTGGTACAAAATCACAATGGCCCAAATGAAACAAAACTATACTTATGGATTATTATACGGAGCTAAAACTAATTCACTTCAAAATCCCCCTCCCCATAATCAATAGTCTTCCCCCCTTCATAAATCTGTTTCCTCATCTTTAAACTAATATTAATATCAAGTTGTAAACAATTTCATTTAAAAATTAAATTATAGTTTTACATAATTTAATTTGAAAAGTATAGACACCAACTCTCCCAAATAAAAATAGATTTCTTTATGATATGTGTGTGTTCTATATTTGCACACATCCTAGAAAACAAAAAGTTGAGGACCGTTTACACAGTGGAAAATAAAAGTAATTGAACAAAACACAAGAAAGATTTGGAACGAGATGGACTTTTTTCAAAAATCTTTTGCATGCAATTAATTTTAAATTTTATCAAAGCAACTAAAAACTAAATACGTTAACAAACTTACCAAAATGAACAGAAGTAATAGTGGAGCAACACACAAAACAGAAAAGGTATTAGAAACTATTGAAGGTGGTCTTTTTTCTTTTTCTCTGAACATGTGCTAATAAACAAAACAATTAAATCATTAATCAAATTTCATTGATCAAATATTTCATTTAGTAACATTAAAACTTTTAAAATAAAATATAACTTAAATAAAGGGACTTATACAAAAATTCATATAAATAATTTTAAAGACAATCATAATTTCTCACTTTTATTTCTGGTTTTGGTTCATATGGATTTTCATGAACTGTTGTTGCAGCAGCAACAGAAAAAGTAAGAGCTGCTTGGCCCTGAAAAAGTACACATACATAAAGTATTTTAGTTTTATAGATCAAAATGTATAACATTTTTGCCAGAACATTAAGTTCTATGACTTAAAAATAAAAGGAGTGGTTTTATTCAAAACTAGATTCAGTACTTGACAGAAAAATAGAATATCTAGCTAAGATTATAAATTTAATTAGTTATAATGGAATGTAATTATGAAAAAATGTAAGTATCAGTCATAATTAGTTCACCAGATTTAATATTCAATTAAAAGTCATCAACGTTATTACAGAAAAAAGCAACAATCATACAACAAGAATATTTTAAAAAAATTTCTCTACATGTTAAAATTAGTAATTATGAAACTTAAGTACGATGCAAAACTTTAAAAGGATAAAAAGAAATAAAAATACTATTATAAATTCATTCAAAATAAAACTGAAATTGCATTATCACTTAGAAGGAAAATCAAAATTGAAATAAATTCTTTTCAATGGATTACTTTTTAACAATTTATCTGCTATCCAAACATTCATATTTTAAAATTAATATCTGAAAAGAATACGGAATATATCATTTATGAAAAACAAAACCACTTTATGCTACAGTTAAGCAATAATGCTTAATGTTAATACAATAATTAATGGTTAACTATTTGCTTTTTCATAATCCAGCAAGTAAATAAAATTCCTGGTATATCCCCCCTCCCAAACACTAATACAGAACCAAATAATTTGTTACAATGCTATAAAAATTGCACATATAAACATACATTTTGAATTTTATAAACAGAACTCTAAATATTTTTGATAACCTTGCGATTTTATTAATCTTTTATCCTCTCCAAATGAAAATTCAGAAAACACTTACTAGTTTCCACATAAAAGGGTTCTTTAAAACAGGATCTCCAACTATTATATAAACATCATATGTTCCAGAAGCAAACTGGAAATCTTTTTCTTTTAATTTCACATCCTAAAAAAGAAAAAAAAATCTATGTTTTAAAATAGAAATATAATCAAGGGAAAAAACCAGTAAGAACAGTTTTTTTTATTTTACTTAACTTTCAGACTTAAAACCTGAAAGAGATATAAAAGTCAAAGTGAATAATGATTACTTTATATGAAAATGCCTTCCAAAATCAAAATTTTACATATTCATTTTATATGAAAGTAGATTCAGTAAAAAAAAATAATATTCCTTACATAGATACTCTTAAAATTTGAAGTATATTTTCATTTATGTAAAAAATTGCTAGCAGAATACACAAATCCTTTGATTCTATCTTGATGCATGGGATAGAAGCTTGCACAAACGTCTCCCCCTCCATGAAGAATATTTAATTAGAATTTTTTTCTCTCAAAATTCTATGGAAACAGAACATAGTGTGAGTATTGTTCATAACTGAAAATTAAAAGTATATGCAACAAAATATTACTATACTAGCTTCATATTAATATTAGTTATAACTATTTTTTTTTACTTCCATCCTTTTCTTGCTTTATTTAAAAGTGTACATGAGAGCAGTATTTTATACTTTGCTTTTAAATATTCCATGAAATGGAAATATTTAAAACTATTTTTTGCTACTTGTGAACATTTAGGGTTTCTATACAAGGATTAATATTTTACATCTTCCCTATAATACATATACAAGACAGTATCATCAAATATTTAAATTAATGCAAACTATAGTACCAATAATTTTGAGCCAAAAGTACTTTATATACTTAGCATTTTACAATTTCCTGTCTAAAAAATTAAAATAAGATAAAATAAAAGCAATTTTTACAAGCTATTTCTTTAAAACTAAATTTTATGCACAAAGATTTCATAGCATGTATTTTTTGAAATAATACATACCAAATCAAATCTATAAACACCTGATGTGTCTGATTCTGCATTAAAGACTACTTCTTGCTTTGTCTTCTGATTTGCAAACATCACAAATGCTTGATGAGCAATTATTGGTGACTTAGCATTTTTGTCTTTTAAAGAAAATTTCAAGAAAAGTTTTTGATGAATATCCACATCAAACTTAACACTTTCTTTGGGAAATGTGATACTAGACAGAAAAAGAACATGCATTGTTCACTGTAAGAATATAATATAGGTATAAAGAAATAGTAAAAGTAAATATCTAAGTTATTGAAAAATATAATGAAAACATTAAAGTAATCTGTTTCTAAAGAGAAAATTAATTTCTAGAGGAAAAAAAAGTAAAATTTCATACACAGTAAAACCTGT
Organism: Trichonephila clavipes; assembly: GCA_019973935.1. Lineage (NCBI taxonomy): Eukaryota > Metazoa > Arthropoda > Arachnida > Araneae > Nephilidae > Trichonephila > Trichonephila clavipes. Next base: position 71,007 of record BMAU01021069.1, on the reverse strand, counting down.
TTTTGTGTGGTATAGATAGGGACCGAACAAAAAACCCACAAATATATATATATATACTAATGTTCGCTGTACCCAGTATCCAATCAGAGAGCAACCTCTAAGCTCTCAGCCAAGCCAAAAAACTTTCAACCCAGATGAAGCACCATAGCCACGCCTCTCAGATTCCATCGTTCAACCAATCGCCATCATGCCCAGCATCATAGACTCTCACGATATGGGATTGAGGACTGTTTTTACAGTCCGGACGCCCAAAGAAAAACGCATATATATATATACTTACACATTAAAAACTTTGTCAACATACAACAGAATTTTTTTTTAATGTGGAGAAGGGTTGCATAAAAAAAGTCACCCTTTGAAAATATGTCAATTATTTATGAAACACATGCGAAAGTGCTTTTAAACAAAGTTAATAAAATAAATTACACATGGAAACATTTTTAAAATATTTAATTTCTCATTGTATAATGGAGAAGTATTCAAAATGCATGTACATAATTTACTGTTACTCATCACCAAAATGTTCAACTTCCTGTGATGAACTGGTTCAAAATCATCTTTGTCACTTGCAGATACAATTTCAACTTATTTACTTTTTTGGCACCATAAAGTCAGTGATGTTTTTGCGACAATGATTGGTTAGTCAGTTGCTTGTAAATGTCATGATAACCAGATATACATGACTGAAGCTCTTTTTTGGAATTGGTGTCTATTTTAAGAAAATGCTTTTCTGATTAGTTGGAGAGCTGGATCCCTGCGTGTATTTTATCCACTATCATAGAATACTGTTATTCTTGTTCTTCTCCATAATCTATCAAATAATTGATAATATCACTATCATTGACAGTTTCATAATCAAACATGTGGTGCTAACATGTCAAGCAAAAGTTCATGGATTTGCTTGACATGGCTCAAGCTTTGCTCATTGTTGGAAGATAAATGAGCTAAGCTTCTTGAAATGTATATATGTACATTGATAGGAAACATTACAATGGTGCCAATGCTGTTGAAATTCTTACACCACATAAAAAAAGATAACAAAATAAAATCGAAAAAGGACCACATATAAACAAGTTTTACTGTACAAGCATATATATTCTATTTTCAGGATAGAATTTCCAAAAATTTGGTTTCAAATACTCACACAACCATTTATATTAATTTTAGGTAAGAAGAAATTAAGTAATAAATAAAACTTCTTTTTAGTACTTATAATTTGAAATATAATGATTTATTATTAAATATTAGTTTTATAGGCACACATATTTAAAGATATTTATAACAACTTTTTTTTGCAAATATAAAATGAAATATTTATTTATAAGCAGTGTGATTTCACAGAATTCAATTGCTTTCTTTTAAAACTATAAACTGTATTTATTCAAATCTAAACTGCCATTGATTCTAAGCCACACCCCAAATTTTCCACATGTTTCATGAACAAATAAAAAGTACTGTATCCAATATGTTTAAGAATTTTTTTTAAATGAGAACTAATAAGAAGTAAATTTATTTTTCCAACTTTGATTCTAAGCAGCACCAAATTTTCAATAGCATTAAATTTGGGGAAAAAGTGCAACTTAGATTCAAATAAACAGGGTAATAATTTAAAAAATTCTATCACTATGGTTTATTAAAAATACTCTTAAACTTCTAAATGTAGAATTCTAAATTTTTGAATTTTTTATTGCATGCCAGATGCAAACATGAAGTTTTGAAAAAGTAAAAAAATACCGGGTAGATTTCGCTGAAGATACTTGATCAACAAAAGCTGTGCCAATTTCTGCATTTTCAACAGCAACTTCCGTCATAACTTTGACACTAATCTAAAATAAGATAATTTGAGTACATTAAATTATACTGAGTTTAAAAAAAAAAACGATACTTAATATTAAATTTTGATTATATAATTTACCCGTGCTCCAGTATTTCCAATTAACTTGGGATCTGCTTTACTTGGAACTGCATTGATTGATACAGTATACAATCCACGAAGAGGTTTAATATCCATGAAATTGAAAGTGTACAATATGCTAAAAAAAAAGTTTTTATTCCAATATTTATTTTCGCAATCAAATTTAAAAACATTATAAGTTATTTTTCCAGACATACATATGAGCTCATAATATATATATAAATGAATTAAAATTGCATTTAAAAATCACTGAGATCTAAGGTATCAATTATGTTATTTTAAAATGAAAACAAGCATTTGTGTATATTTGCAAAATATTTGTACATGTACACACATACATATCCTACATTTATCTCAACTAAAAGAATTTATATTCATCACACATATAATTTTATATAACTTATATAACCTTTTTCATATTACATACATTCATGTATAATTTTACCTTTCTTTTAACACTATTATGTATTCACTAACATAATTTTTAGAATAATTCATCCATAAATCTAATTTTAGATATTGTGTTCAAGTACAGAACAATTTTTTGTATTGGATTTGATTTAGTAATTCCATACAATTGGAATACTTTTAATATATCAGTTTTGAAAAATGTCATTGCTGAAAGTGTTTTATCATTTTTACAAAATTATTTTCACTTAATGAATTTAAAACCAAAACGCTTGATTGAGCTCAAATGTAATTAATATAAACCATAAAAAAATCCTATGATGAGAAATTAGATATACCAGAAAAAAATGAACAAATAGAAATATTTTGAATTATCTTATTTCAAAAATAAATAATGAAAATTAAAAAAAATGCTGATCTTCAATCACATAACAACTTTATTACCAAAAGATTATAGGAAAAGGCTAAAGAGATATTTCATTAAAGCTGCGTAACTATTTAGTGACAATAAGAATTGTAATTCTTCATTTTCAACCACTAAAAAGGGAGAAGTTTTGGGAGCTCAATTTCCTAAATTTTCCATGACAAATGAGGACTTGGTTTGATTAATTTTTGAGGTGCTTCATTAAATCACAAAACAATCTAATGAAATTGAGATTTCGGCAAGAAAAATTTGTAATGTAATTTTGAATAAAGTTTCGAAAGTGAAAATAATTAACTAGCAATATTTTAGTTACATTTATATAATAATCCTACAGCTACCGTTCAAAGATGGGCAAACAAATTACCTCTTACAGACGTGAAAATTTTAAGAGTATGTGCGAAGACCATAAAATTATTATTCAACACAAAAATCACTCGATACAATTTCTGAAAGGGACATCATATGTTGATGATATACTAAACTTTTAGCCATGGCATGGCTAAAAAGTATAAAATATTTTAAGTTTTAAACAAAAAATATATAGAAGGAGGAGAATTAAGAAATACTGCATAAACATTTAAGTTTAAGATAGAAAGGACAAAATATACAACCAATTAACTAATTTTTTAAAAAAAACTCTAGCAAACCTTGCAAAACACTGAATAAAAATCAATTTTCAATTGTTAATTAAAACTATTGTAAACATAATACCTACTTCCATCAAATTTAATTCTTTATAGAAATTTTTATAATGTATAATCCTTAGCTTATTATTGCTGGTCAATATATATATATATTTTCTTTTCAAAACTTATATTTCACATACTTGCTGCCCTTTACAGGTTGAAATGCCTTTTTACTCAAAACAACAGCTCCATCTTCAAGTCGCTTTGCATTATCAGCTGTTACAGTCAGAGGACCAAGAGATTCTCCTAACACATTTGTGATGCGCACTTGAATATTGGGATTTTCATCAGACAGAGCACTATTACTAGCAAGAGTTACAGCAACAGGCACATGGAACTGTAAAAAAAGAGGAAAAAGATGATTTTTTCACATTATGCACATATTGCAGAAACAAAAAAATCTAATTACAATAACAGAAAATATTTAATCAAAAAGACAAAAATAAAATTACTTTGTTTGTGGCAAATATTTTCAGTACTTGAATAAGTTGGGCAGCTCCTTTGACAGTTTGAACAAATTTCCTACTGAGGAAATAGTTTGCAAATTTGATAGCTTGATCCTTCAAAAAATATTTTTAAAAATGAGTTACAAATTAAATTAAAGAGTAAAATGTCATTAAATAGACCAATAAAACTTATCCACAAGAATGTTTAATCATTATATTAATATACAGTTGTTTCACAACTAAAAAGACAAAATTGATTTTTATATAGTTTAATTATAGATTTAATTAAATTTATGCTCTAAAAATGAATAAATACTTACAGCAGTTAATGCTGGAGCTGTTTTAGCTACTTCAGCAAGTTTATAAACTCCACCTATTGTGGTTGCAGTAATTCCTAAGCCACCTTCAAACTGAAATGAAACATTTTCATGATAATAATTCAAATTTATTCAAACCACACAGATATATTTTTTCAACATAATGCATAACTCACTCTCTCTCTGTTCATTAAATCATAATTTGATCATTGATTCTTTAGAAACACCTCTACTTTTTGTTTATAGAGATTTATTTTTCACAGAAGTATAAGAAGAACATTTATTTTAAACCCAATCAAAAAGTCTACATTAACCCCTTCTGGTACGATTTAATGATGAAATAATCATTTAATTTTCATTTAAAAAAACTTGTTTCATTTTATAACTCTTACATATTATTAATATCTATTTTTATAGATAGTTAAATTATATCAAAAATTGTAAAATTAAGAAAAAATCAAAGCAAAATAAGCTGTATAGCTAACAGTCTTCAAGCGTGTGATATTTTGCAAAACACTGGTAAACGCAAAGAAGTCTTGCATTGTTTACCAGGGAGTCTCACTTCTAATTTTATTCTTGTGACACACATAGCACCTTTTAGTAGGTTTTCTTTTATTTTCAGTTGAAGGAATGTATTCCGGAAAATGTCCCCATCTTTTAGCTTGCAACCTAGCCGAGGTGTCACTATATGAAGAATCCCTATGAGTTTTATAATCAAATAGTGAAACTTTTTGTGGGATTTACTCTATGTCCAATTGAAAGTTTCTCAATTCCGATTTTGTCAGTATTGTTGATCTTTTTTTACATAAAACATTTGAATTGTAGAATGCAATGTCAAGCCTGTAAAATTTTTTTTTCTTTTAATATATTTTCACATAACCGGAAAAGATGCTAACTGTTGATCATTTTTATCGATGCCTCCCATTCCATTATTGTACTAAATCACACAACTTGATTTTAAAACATTGTTCTCTTCTTCACCTTTCCCTTTTTTCCGGTATTACAATGTTTGCTCTGTTGAGTATATATACATCCCTTTTGTTAAACCATTTCAAAGTGTTGCCAAATTCAGTACACTAGAAATTTTAAACTAAATTCACAATCATATTCAACAGTAGCTTTAGTCGCATGACAAGTGTAGCTTGTCATTGTGCAGCATGGCATGAAAAACCAATGCTGAGCTAGACTCGTCATTCTATCGGAAAGGGTTAAGCATTTTTTCTAGAATTAAAATGCTGTAAAATTTTGCTCATTATCATGAATTTTAAAACCCACCTCAGCTTATTTTAAATAATTAAATTCAACTTCTTTGAAATTATTACTGTCAATTTTGTCATATTGCCATGTCTATATACATAGATTTACCAAATTTACCTTTTTTGAAAATACTCCTTTTAAAATTGCTTCTTTTGAAGGAAGAGAATATACAAGGCTTTTAATAAAAAGTTTTCCCATAAGCTAAATAAAATTCTAGATATTTACTCGATACTTAAGAATGTTTTTACATAATAACAAGGAAGAAGATCAAAATAAATTTCTGATGGAAAAAGGATCCCTAATATTAAAATCAACTCAATATGTATACCCATTGATAATACTCTCTATATATTTTTATTATATCTCTGGCTTTAACTATTTTAGAAATTAGTTTTTTCCTTAACAGATAAAGTGAAATATCAATTTAATAGTACAATGTAAAAAACGAAGTATGAAGAATAACTTTTTTATGGTAAAATATGTAACAATCTGCAAGATGAAGTAATTTTTCAATCTGGGGAAAAGAAGACAAAAACTGCCAAGTTTACATCGTACTCTTTAAACATTGTTGATAAAAAATATGCAAACATTCTAAGCATTATTATATAATACTAACTTGCAAGTATTTCCCATCAACTTCATCAGCTTGTACAATAACATCTTCAATTCTTTCAAAATATGATTTCAGATCCTTCTGAAGTGTAGCAGCAATGTTGAATGCATAACCAAGACTAACAAAGAAATATTTTTAGTCTTACACAGTGGAATATAAAATTATTTTCATAAATACATTAAAATATTTCCAGGAAAAGCACAATGTTACTTACACTAATATATCTATTAGTGATTTTAAATTACTGTCAGGTTATATAATAAAAAAAAAATCCCCACCAATATAGTTATAAATATATTTTCGGTACTTTTAGTTTCTATGGTTAAGCATTTCCTTACATACAAAAAAGGCTTGGGATATTGCAATACCATATGAAAATTCATTTTGCCAAGTAAAGTGCAGAAACTCGACATGTTATCAAGAGGAGAGAATGAATCATTATTCTTGAATAGCAAGCCCTCATTGGGCAATTCATTGTTTTTTCTTCCAGATATTTTAAAACGCACTCCCTCAAATTCCAAAATTTTGTGAGTGCACCTCCTCTGGAAAGTCAGTGCATGCAACAATGTAAAGTATTCTCTACATCAGTGTTCCTCAACCTTTTTATCGGTGTGGACTGGTCAACGTTTGATAATTTTACTGCGGCCCACCGAGGGTGGGACACGTTGATTGTTTATATTTTAGATTGTTTTTGTTTAATAATTTTAATTTAGTTACATTTAAATATGCCTTCAGAATAAAATATAGTTACACCAAAAATGAATAAAAGTGATTTAACGTGGAATATAAAGTGATTTCTGTGGAAAGTTGCGCAAATCCGAGAGGAATGCACCACTTTAAATAAAATGGCGATAGTTAATGTTCTTTAGGCGGCAATGCACCATTTGATCCGCGGACCGGTACCAGTTCGTGGACTGGGGGTTGAGGATCACTGCTCTACATGATAATTTTCTACTGAAATTCAATCATGTGTATTTAAAATAAATTTTCAGGTGTTTTTTTTTTGCCTAAAACAACCACATTTTTTACAAAATTGTAAAAAAAAAAAATGTATTTATTATTTTTGCAAATTTCAATTTTTCAAGTTGGTGTTAAACTGTTACAACTGCTATGCCACGGGCTGGCCACCCCTGATCTAGATGGCCAAATCACTCCCTGGAACTGTCAAAAAGATTGCACAAATTAATCAAGAATTATCTGTGGCCTGTGACATGATGCATTGTCATCCTAGAAATTTTCATCATAGTTTGATACACAAAATCCACTCCATATGATCTCTACATAGTTGAACATAACCACTTTCAGTCAATGATTGGCCCATTTAGATCAGAGGATTCTGTCCGTGCCATATAAAAACCCTGTCCTCATTAAGGAGTCACCACCAGATTTCACAATGATTTGATTATTATAGAGCCTGTGTAAGACCAAGTTTTTATTTAATAATTTATCAAGTATTTATATCAATTTAACCAAGTAACGCCATCGGTTATCTAGGATGTGGCTTATGCGTTTATAAATAGTGCACCAGTGTTGCAGCTAATGGTGCATTGTTAGTAAAAACATTGCATCTGTTTTCTGCTGCAATGTATCATTAATACCAAATTTCACTGTACTGCCCTAATGGTAACATCTGTAGTAAATCCCCCATTGATTGTGGCTGTTATTTACTTCAGTGTTGCTTGTGTGACAACACTGACTACTCTAAGTAGATGTCATCTATCTCTATCATTAAGTACTAGTGGTCAGCCACTGCATTGTCAATGGTGGGAGGTAATGCCTAAAATTACACATATTGCCTGCACATCCTTAATACTGTGAATTGAAGAACGTTGAATTCCTTAACAATTTCTGAAATGGAATCCCTTGCTTTTGACAAAGTAAAAAATGAACAATTGCTTATTTTTTGATAAAATATTTCTTAAGTTTTAATTAATGATATAAATTATTTTTAAGTTTTAATGTTACTTTTGAAAATGTTCTATATTCCCCAAACTAATTTTTCATTCAATAAACATGTTTGTAAAACCCAAATCACTAATTAAAAAATATTTCCCAGAGAAGATTTTTTTCTAAAAACTCTAGCTCAGAAAAATACACTAAGAAAATGTTTTGCATATAAATCAAATTATAGAAAATATCTGATTGGAATTATCATTTGAGCCTTTAAAACTTTATATATGTAACTGTCAATAATCTTAAGTGTTATATTGTCAAAGTAACATAGTAAAAATGACTAAAATAAATATCCTATAATTAACAAAAGATTTTAGTTAAAAAGTCAATATTAAAAGACGTGCAATGTATTAATATTTTATGCATGAAAAAAATATTTTGTTTGCTTATTTGAACATACACACATTATTTACTGTTATGTAAATCATGAAAAAGTAATGAAAAAATTACACATACTTTATTACGCTGTCATCCTTCTTCAGAATAGCAGTCATGATTCTGGATACTTTATTATTGTCAACTACATTACAAAGAGAAAAATAGTTAACATTAAAGTCACACATGTTAAAACATTAGAAGCTATAGATTTAAATATATTTACATCTTATACTATAAAATACATTAATAATTACTTTTCAGATTGAGATTGTGTAATGACATCACTGCATAATAAATGTCTTGCATAGAGGTATCTTCTGAAATAGCAGCATCCAAAGTTTGTTGCAAGCCAGTAGTTGTCAACTAACCAAAATTTAAATACATAAAATAAATATAATGCAATATACAATAAAAATGTTCAAGAAAGAAAAGAATGTAACCAACCTTGCAACTGGGTACCAACTTACTACCACTTGACGCATGGAATACAGTATCTAAACGCTTCTTGTCAATTTTTGAGTCAAAGAATTTACAGGGATCCTGTTAAAAGATAATGTTAATATGAAATTTCTAATATATTACAGACTGAAGGGAAGAAACACATTTAAAAAATGTGTATACAATCTTAATGAAACTCAAATTTATGGTTTAATTAGTTTTACTCTTTTTTTTTTTTTTTTGCTGCATAATTTCTCAAATTAAAAAAAAAAATACTGATGTTTTCATAATTATACAATTAACCAATATAATCATTGTATGTAATATTTTTACACTTTAAGTTATCTTTTATAAGCTAAAATGATATAAGAATACAATTATAATTCATGATCTCTGGGTGAAATGCTGCTGATTTTGATGTGAGTGCTTTATTTGAACCATCAACCTGCCCATATACAGCTACACTATACACACATTAAGCAACTGGGACAAAAAGACAGAATAGTTAAATCTAGATCTCAAAAAGAATATGAAATAAAAGTTGGAAGAAATGGATTAATGGGGGAAATTGTCAAAGAAAGTATACTAGAATTCAATGAAGAAAGTAACTTGAGAAGAAAACTTAAATAAAAATTGAGATTCAATGGCACACACATCAACATAACTTTACTTAAAAAATATAGCCCTAATAAGTTGATGCATGTGCCTAAACTGATAACCTTATTCCAATAAAAATGCTTTTTGGCAATAATAAATATGCTTTATTGATCTAAAAATTTAAATATTAATAAACTAAAATCATAAATCAAATAATTTTTAAAAAATTTCTTTTTTATGAGTGTATGTATAAAACTAAGCTCAGTGGCGCAACAGCCCATTAGGGTCAAGGCCTACTGCACCCATCTCAGTATATGTTACCATTGGGCACTGATGTGCATGACCTGATCAGGTGGTCAGTCTAAAGCAAAACCCCTAGTGTTTAGTCCCCAAGCAAGCTTGGTACTCATTTAAAGACTCACTGAACTGATAAAAGGCTAAGTTGACCTTGCCCAGCCAGAACCTCTTAGGTGTTGGCCCAACCCAAGGATAGAACCCTGGACCTGTGGTATGGAAGCACGATACACTACCACTAGGCCTCATATGTATATATATTGTGCATATTTTTTTGATAAATTCTTTATGATAAAACTTTTTTATTTTCATTCAAATTAGTTGTGTATGTCCTCAATTCTCAAAGAAATTCATGATATAAAATAAGTTTTTTTTTAAAGAATATTTCTTTTTACCCCTTCAAAATTTTATTGAAATGTAATTTGAAAGGAAACATTAAAAGCACACACATTTGGACAGTTGGAATTTTTAATTGAGACTCTTGTAGTCAAAATTTGCACAATAATAATAAATGTGTCTGCCATAATTCTTTTATTGCTAGTAGCTAATTGCAAATTTCTACTGTTTTATTTTTAATAAATGCTTTAATAACTTTACACATTCCATAATCTCTCATAACTTTAAGCTTCTTTAATACTCAATTCTTTTTACCTCAAATGATTTCTTAAAATTTTTAATGCAACACTTATTTTTCTTTCAACATTTACATACAGAAATTACTCAATCATTTTTTTTTATCCTGGTTACTCTTAGTTTTCAGCTCTGTTTTCCATGGAAAAAAAATGTAGTACATTTCTTATTTTACCTTCTAAAATCTTTTTTCAAATGTAATTCTACTATCTTCATCAAGTTTGTGTCTTTTTTATTCTTCACAGCCCATTACTTTAGTACAAAGTAACCATCTAGGATACAGAACTATTTGGTGAGTAAAATATAAATAACAAACAAATTCTGACACAGAATTAATTTAGCGAGAATTCCTAGAAGACACTATTTTTCAATTGTATCAATGTATTATTAATATATAAATTAGTTTGATTCTGCTTTAGCTCCCACTTCTCTTTTGAACTTTTTTTGTCGCCAAACCGGGTGATAAGTTTAAAAGCCAATTACCCTTCTCTTTTAACTTTAAAATGAGATCACTAGGTAGATGTAATTACTGTTAGTTGTATTATTTTGGCAACCCTAAGCAAACTATACAATAGCTGCAATTGAGCCATTTGCATCTTTTTCGTGCTCAACTGCTTATTAACCACATGCAAGTAACAGTTGACTGTGCAGAATTAATCAAATATAAAGATTATAGCAGTTTAATATTTTGAAATCAAGAAGGTGAAAAAAAAATTATTCTTTTAGGGTATAGAAAAAGATTTGATTGCTACAAAGTATGAATGTGAAACGTGGAAGTAGTGTGAAGCAGGCAATTAATGGTTGCCATTTGAATGGAGAAGAGAATTCACAGGATGTGTACAAGAGCATAAGGAAAAGTACATAGTTTAAAAAATCATTTAAGATTGTATAAAATTTTGATTGCGACATATTACTGGTTTTCTGAAAAATCAGTGCCCACCAGATTTCAATCATCTAATGGAATATATGTGGTGTAGCCAGAGGAATTATCAATTGATAAGAACCTCTTTAGGGACTTTTTCTGAGTGATTGTCACAATGTAGATGACAGTGGAAAAGGAAGTTTCTTCACAATCGCGTAAGTTTTCCAATTTCTTCCCTTTAGTGTTAATTTCCTTTTTTTTTGTCCATAAGATAAAATGCTGTTTTTCTCAGTTTCAATGGTCTCAACTTCAAAAAAAGAGATTTGTTGCCACAATTTGAAAAAAATCTTTCTCCATGGAATGGCTTTAAATTCATAACATAATTCTTGCTAAGTACTTTACTTTTATCATATGGCAATTTTTCATGTATCCAGTACTTTCGGGTAAGTTAACTTTTTCTTGATATGTATAATTCAATAAATTAATTTTTTTTGCTTATGTTCTATTTATATGTTCAGTGTTTATGTTTAATTTACTGCAGTTATTGTTAAAGTTAAATTGGCAATCATGTGCTTTATTTTATATAATGTCACCAATAGGTTACAATGTGCAAGTACCATCATTCATATTTAGGTAGTTTTAAAAGAATAATTTTTTACCCCTTTTCAAAATATTTTTATACAAAACAAATCCTTACAATATGTGTAGAAATTAAGCCTTTCTATCTTATTTTATTTTCATGCTTCAAGAAGAAATAAGCCCACCCCATATGAGTCTTATCTTAAACTTGGAAATGATGAGGATGAAGGAATTCCTGCCTTTTATGACATTTAAGAGTACAAAATTCTTTTAGCAATACTGTATTTTACTTAATAATGAAAAACCTGCAAAGAAATTTGATGATTTTTTGGAGAACTTTATATAGTAAAAGAGCTCCAAATTTGTATCTTTAAGCTTTCCATATATAGTACATTCATATTGATAAAAACAAACACACATTGAATTGATATAATACAGAACAATTTTTATTTTAATAGCAACAAATCAACACAAACATATTTAACAAAAAGAGGAATATATGTATAAAATTGTCTAAAATAGTAGTTCAATTATTCTTACTTCCGGCAATTTTTCATTGAGAAGTGAATAACCAAGAGCTGCATAGTGAGCTGTGGTCAGCTCTGTCAATGGAAATGCTGTTGATAAAACTTTTTTCAACCTTTGTTGATCAGCATTTGTAAGGAAAGTTGATGGAGTAAGTGCATTACATGTTGTGTAAAATACAGTAAACACAACTATGAAAGAAAATGTTTTCCCTAAGAATGAAACAAGGAAATTAATAAAGTATAATGCATACAAGACAACAGGGAAAATAATTTATTGTTGCAATTTTATCGATAACTTTGATGAATAAAAAATGCTAATGTAAGAAAATATTTGTATGTCATAACATGGTAAACAAATCTACAAAAATTTTTAAAAAAGGATGCTGTATCACTCAAAATAAAGTTCTGATTACCTAAATCAAATCAAAGTTTCACATAAAATAAGTGCACATTTTTTATTTGATCATTTAACGTGTGCACACTGATAAAATGCATTCCTTTTTATCACAGAGATGAAATACATGCATGGTTCTACATACATATAATCATCAAAAATGTTAGATAACTCCAGAATATTAGCAAAAAAAGTCATTGGCACAAATAATATTATATTTTCTTGAAAAAACAGAAGAAAACAACTACAGACTTACTAATCCAATCCATGTTTATTGCTGATCAGAAAGAAAATAATTTTGCCGGCCGCTTGCGTGCAAACCGCTGTCGTGTCTTTTCATTCAAAAGTTTCGTTGCCAATTGCAAAATATAAAAGAAACTTTGAAGAAATTAATTATTCTTGACATTTTGAATATAAGTTTGCAGAAAATAAAAGCAATTTTAGTTCTATAGATATAAAAAGAACGCATTAATCTCAACATTGTTATAATAGTTCTTGTGAAATGCTTGGAAAAATCAGCAATTCAAATGCAATTTTAATACAACTATTTTGATGTGTTAAATGGCAATAGAGTAATTTGAAACAGCAGAGTAGAGCAGACGGTGAAGGAAAAAATTGTTTCGTTTATCGGCTGGAAAGGAAAATTGGATTGTCAGTTTGTTGGAAGGGAGGAAAGAGCAGAAATAAATGTCTAAAATTAAACTAATTCAAAAGTAAAATTTATATAGACTTACATTATCTTTATGTTGCATTAACTCATTGTGTAATGTAAGTAGAATTTATTTCCGATGATTTTAAATTTGTTCCAAAATTAAATACTTTAATTACAGTTCCTGCGCAGCAATGAATCTATATTTAACTTTAGTGCTTGGATCCAATTTACTGCTATTGTTTTCTATGATACTAATATTTTTTGAATTGTTTTTATCTTGACACTTGCAAAATCATTGCAGTCTCAAAACATTCTCTAAGGTAACCGCTCCAGTTTTGATCTGAGACATTTGTTAGTTATTCTCGCTCTCTTCGTAATTTTCTTTTCAAATTTAAGTCAGTAGTTAAGATTGTGATATATTTATATTATATCAACACTGAAACACTACATCTTTAATAATTTTGACACTGTTTCTTGATATGGATTTTATTTGTGCCATTTTAATACCGATACATCATTTTATATAAAATATCATAAATATCATTAAGTGACATATGTTTATGTATATTTGTATGTAAATGAATATACATTAATAGTGTTACTGTTTGTTGAGGTGAAGAATATTTGTTATATTTTCGTCATAAATGTGTTTCATTCTCGTACCCTTGTTACCTGAAAATGTAGTATTTTTAATTTGTTGCAATCACTTGAAAATTTCTTTTATTTCATCAAATAAATGATATCTCAATTGTTAATTCATTTTTGCATTTACTATTATATGTGTTTATTTCATGTTTATTTTGTTGTGTGTAAAAAGTCTTTCAACATTTTTATATACCTTCAGTTTATTACTTTTGATATGTATTTCATTCCAAAATTAAATAGAAATTTTTTTAATCAACTCATTTTTCCATTCAAGGTTATGTAAAAAAGCTTTTTTTAAATGGTGTATAACATATACTGTAAACAAGGACAAGACAACAACTGTAGGACAAGATCAAATTTTGAAGTCTTATCTAATCATATGGACTAGGAAATAATTTTTCTCTAAAATGAAGTTTGAGATTTTTTTTTTTGACGGTGCTAAACTGTTGGTTGAAAAAATTGAATGAATATAGACTGTCAAACATTTATATTCTGCCAATTTGTATGTGTGTGAAATATACATCATGCCAATCTTTAAAACATTGAATATATTTATTAAATCACATAATTTAGAATTTTTTTCATAATTCTTTTTTAATCATTCTTTGTCTGATGTTAAAGCATGGAACGTGTAAGTTGGGATCATTTTTCTAATTAAAAAATATTGGTATTTATGCATTATTTCAACAATTGCCAACTCTATTAATAACTTGCCAAATTGGCAACCCTGATTTAATATGTGTTATACACTCTGAATAGGCAGGTGCTCATTTCATATGATGCTCTCAATAGGTTGCGATAATAAGCAAGTACAAAAATATTCTTGTATCACTAGCCTCTATAAAGTAGAACATCTCTAATTATACAACTCATATATTTGAATCAATCCACTTTTTATTACATTAAACATATTTCTCCTTCAGTATTGTTATGGGAAACTGATGTTTAACTACTACAAGATCGAATTTTTCTATGTTGAGTTTGTCTTCCCTGAAAAGATTACTACACCTTAAAATGAAAATGTTAATACTTTTCTGTTAAAATCCTGCTATACACTTGGGTGCTCGATAATTGTATTTTGCTTATTGGTTGAATATGGGAATTCCTTTTTGTAAATCTTTCACTGACCACCAAACTTCTAATACTGTGCCCAGAAAAGAAGCCCAAACAATCTGGTGTCTCCTAGCAGCAAAAAAATTTATAACTTTTATATTCACTATCATCACTTTAAAACATCTAAAATTGGTAGCTTTCCGTTTCAGATGTTGCTGACAACGGTTAAATTTTTTTTCTTGCCAAATTAACATTAAACACAAAATAAAGTTTTTTTTTAAATTGTCTTTCTGCACATGTGCCATAAGCAGTCAAACTGGCACTTGTGTATTATCGCAACATTATATGAAACGAAGCACACATGACTGCCAATTTAACGTGTACAGCGCATAGGAAATCGAGGTTTCTAACTTGGCGAGTTATCTTGAATGTTGCCATAGATGATATGGAACATAAGTACCCTAAAGCTCGTGAAATGTGTGGTAAGTTTACCATAAATAATTTTTTAATTGCATTTGTTGCATTTTTATGCCTTTCCCCTCCCCCAAAACAGAAAAGTGCCCTAAAACCTTATTTCTTGAATAGATTTATTAACAAATGTCTTAGTTTTTATGAATTGTGCTATATATATATATATTTTAATTAACATTTATTTTTACTCTTGCAAATATAATGAATTAAAGACACAAAAGACAAGATGAATTTCAGAAATACCCATATTAAATAAAGTAGCTCAAAATCCTTTTAAAAATAAAATTCCAATAATATTATAATTTATAATCTTGCTCATGGTCATGGGGTTTCTTTTTATTTCCATGCTTTCAAAGTATGCCTTTTATTTACTGTACAAATTTCGTTATTTCAATATTTTTATCTGAATTTGGAAATACAGTAAACAATGTCTATAAAAAAGTAAAAGAAAGATATTTGTATATTTGTTGAGGACTTATTTAATGTTTTTTTTAACCAGAAAATTATTTACTTATGTGCAAAACCTTATCTCTTATATTATGTTTTTTAAATAAGATATGATTGAAATCCTCTCAGACCTCTCTGGCAGAAATATTCTTATCTGACAATGATAACTTTCGCTGTGGGTACACAAAGCATATTACTGAACGATTATCTTATTGATATAATGACTAAAATGGTGATTTTGCAACTTATACATCCTTCAAATAGAATATTCCCTTTATGTAATATAAATTATATTGTGTAATTTTGGGTGTGAATAATTGATAGTGATTTTCAAGGAAAAAAACCTTTTAATTTTAAGAATATTATATTTTGCAGGTAATGTTTGTTTATGTATTTCTTAGGGATATATTGTTTTATGGAAAGTTATTCTTTCTTCTGCTAATTATTATCTCTCTTCCCCTTTGAATAAGTTAAATTTATTAGATTTTCAATTAGCATTTAAGTATTTGAATTGACTATTATGAAGATGTTATTAGTAACATTTGGGTGGCTTTTTTCCATTGACCTATTTTCATATTCATGATAAAAATATTTATTTAGCATATAAATTATTTTGAAAACATGTTGAATCTATGAAAAATTTGAATGTATTATGTCTAAAATTATAAACTGTTGAAATTTAGAATTTGTAGTATTAGTTATAATTTATTGTTTATAGAACAGATATTCAGTTTTTTAAATTGGAGTAAAGTTCTAGCACTTATAGATTAAGCATATTCGTAGAAAAGAAAATAAAGGATCAGTTCGAAATCCAAATTGAAATTTAAATAGCAAAGAACAAAAAATAAAGAAGCATTCAAAAGTATCATTAAATAATTAATATATTGATGTTTTATTAAATTGAGTCATTTGATTATTGCTTTGGTTCAATCAAAATATTTAATAAAAAGTCAATAGAATGATGCTTTTTTGTGAGAATTCTAAATAGTCGAAGCATGTCTGAGGTTCTCCTGTGTAGAATTTATTTTTCTAGAATCTAAAAGAGATCATTTTTTATATTTACACATATTGAAAGTAAATATTAGAAAGCATAACAAAACTGGGTTTAAAAAGCTCTAATTTTTCAACAATAATGATATGGTATATGGTTAAAACTGTAAAGTTACAGAATTTTTATTACTCTTTCATTATTGTGAAAGCTTTATTCATTACCCTAGTAACAAGATTGAAATATGTATTGGTACTAATGAAGTCAAGATAAAAATAAAAAACTTTAACAACTAAGGAATTTCTTCAAAATGTATCAGAAATGTTGTAAATTCATTGAGCCAAAAGAAATATATATATAAATTGATTTTGTGACCAAAGGCTTCAGAAATTCATAAAATGCTTATGGTATTAATGTAATTATCCAAGATATTAGAGAGTGAAAATTGTTTAATAAAAATTTAATTTTCTTTAACTAGTAATAGATGTATTAGGTAACAAGATACAATGGATAATATAAGTTATAGAAATTTGTAAAGGAAATATACAATGAAACTAATTTGATATCGGTATGCACAATGGATTTTTCTGCCAAATAGTTGTAATTATCCAAGATATTAGAGAGTGAAAATTGTTTAATAAAAATTTAATTTTCTTTAACTATAGTAATAGATGTATTAGGTAACAAGATACAATGGATAATATAAGTTATAGAAAATTGTAAAAGAAATATACAATGAAACTAATTTGATATTGGTATGCACAATGAATTTTTCTGCCAAATAGTTGTAAAATTTCATCATATTGGGAGGGGGGATAATATTAGACTTCTACCAAATCCAAATCATGGCAAAAAAAACAAACATTGAATTAGTTCCATTGCAATTAAATAAATTCTAGATTTTTAAAGATAACGATACTGTGGAGTGTTACTGAAAAATTTTACAATTAAGAAAAATTAGAGCAATTATTACAATTTCTAGTATTAAAACAGAAAAATTTTCTAATGTATGTAACTATATTGAACACTACATCAATGTTTCTTATTTTTTTAAAAAAATCGTTTTCAAAAGATATTTACTTTATTTCTTGTCATGGAAATTTCAGCATTCAAAAAATAAAATTCTTAAATAGATTTAAAAAATGAAAGCAGAAAGTAAAATGAATGATAGAAAGTCATTGTTCAAGGAAATGTGGGTACATAAGTACTATTGCAACAATGTCAACATTGAAGATAACTCGCCAAGTTTTTGCAACCGTAATTTTCCATATGTTGTACATGCTGAATTGGCAATCATGTGCTTCCTTTCGTCTATTGTCACCAATACGATTGCAGTAATACATAAGAACTGAAATTTGTATGAGATATTTATAGACCAGTGATTTTCAACCTTTTTTTTGTTGTTATTGTGACTCATCTTTAACAATTTCAGAATATGGTGTTGCACTAATAGGTAGAATAAGTTTAAAAGAATTTTATTACCTATAATGCACTATATATATATGTAAAATAGTTTGATAATAATTTTACATGTTAAATACCCTTTGTTTATTTCTATAAAAGAGTCGAATGATTCAGTTCCAGATTTAATTTGTTTTTTCTCAGAGTATAATTAGGAGTTTAAAAAAATTTGGTGGATTACTTCAAGAATTAGGCAGTACACAAAAGTTCCGAGGCACAGTGGTTGAGAATCACTGCTATAGACTCCGATTTAAAATATTTAATTTATTAAACTTTTTTTCCATACTCTCAGCTTGTGTATCTTGATGATTAAAATTTTCAAAAGTTATATATATATTAATAAAATGGTATAGAAATGCATTATGAATTATAAGAAATAAAATTTTTAATACTTACAAATTATCGCAACCTATTGGTGACATTATATGAAATTAAGCACCTGGTTGCCAATTAAATGCATACGACACATAGGAAATTGGGGGTGCCTACTTAGCAAGTTATTAATAGAGTTGACCATATTGTTGCAATAATACATAAGTAACAAATTTTTAAAAAATTTTGTTGAATAATTTTGTGATGTCCAAGATATTGAAGCATCTTCTATTGAATTACTTTCTCAGTACAATTATGTAATTTTTTTTTAATTCATATAATTTTTGTAAAGTGTATAGAAAGTTTTCACTTAAAAAAAAATTCTGATTTATAAATTTTTAAGTTAAGGTTTGTTATAATTTTAAAGGTGCTGGTTTTTTTAATTAAGAAATATCAGATTGAATTGATGGTTTTATGGGATATTGAGCAACAAAAACTATTGTCCCCAAGTAGCAGTTTTTTGTTAGGCATTTAAAAAATAAATTGTGGCTGTGTGTGTAGTAGTTGAGTGGTGCATGATGTGTTAAACATTAAAGCTGTACAATAGTCTGTACAGCTTTAAAACATGTTGATAACTAACAATCAACAAATGTTATTTAATTGGTAAATTTATGCAATATTTTAACCCAAAAGATTTTTACAATTAGTAAGTTGGTAAATAGAAATTTTGCATATTCTATTTTATAGGTTTCTACCCCTTTTTTTTTATCTCTGATCTTTAATTATAATGTTTTTCTTTTCAGTTGCCTTTAAATAATCAATCAACATGGATAGAAGCTCCCTTCCCATTGAAGAAGATATAACACCTGAAGATACTGATGATCCCAATAAACATTCTAATCATTTAGACAATGATGATCACTTTTCTGAAGTTTCACATGCGCAAAAATTATTGGATGTTGATGATCAACAGGCAAATAGAAAATTATCAGTTGTTTCAAATATGATGGATTATACTGAATCACCAAGAACCAAGCTTTCAAAATTTATACCTGATTCTCCATTTAAAATTAATGGCAATCTTTGTGATAGTAAAATATTTGTTAGACCAATGGCTCTGACAAACAGCAACAAAAGTTTTCATGTTTCTTTATCTATGGAAGATGATGCTGATAGTCCTGAAGTAGTTTTTTCTAAAAGTTATGATTGCAGCGATGATATTATTAATTCACTTCAACAACATGCCCCTATAACACGAAGTGTATCTGAAGACATTTTGCAGACATCAAATGCAGCAACACAAAGAAGGATATCAGTGGTTTCATCTAGTAAAGGGAAGCTAATGGCTGTTCCGAGAGTTCATCCAGGTGAAAAGATTGTAAGGTCTCCATCAACAGTTTCTCAAGTTCCATTTGGAGGACCATCTAGGGTATCTAGTGTGGAAGAAATGTTACCAAAAAAGTCCAGATTTACATGGGAGAAAAAGAAAGTTGCATTTTGTTTGTGTTTGGTGGATTTCACAGCATATTTAAGCATGTCTATAATTGCTCCATTTTTTCCACGAGAAGTAATTTTCACTTAATTTGTTTTCATTTCTTTGTGTGTAAATGCTTAATTTTCAAATGCAATTCATTATCTTATGACAGAGATGAGATTTAATTATTGATTAAAATTAATCCTTTATATTAAATTTTTAAAACCATATTTTCTGTTAAGAATTTTTTAAAAATTTTTTATGCATTATTTTATATTTATACATTTATTTGTTTTTATTTTTATACATGCCGGCTGGGTGGCACGGTTGGTTTGCCGCTGGCCTTCTGCACCTGAGGTTGCAGGTTTGAACCCAGCCCAAGTTGGTAGATTTTCTTGATGCAGAAAGTCAACAGCGGCCATGTTGTATGATTATATGGCATGTAAAAAATCCCTAGAGTGTCTGTTTGGCTTGTGTGGGCACTCTTAGCAAAATTAAATCCTAGTATAGGTTTGCATTGTCAGAGCTTGGGTGCCTCCCATGAGGGAGGAAACTGGGCATCAAAATTACCTGCAGCCGTTGATATCTGCCTATATGGTGCTGCACTAAAAAGAGATACCAGCTTCCGGGAATGTACTAGGTCTGCAATGGTAAAACACCAATCTGCAGCCCATTAGAAATAATTTTTTTATAAATTGCTGTATTTGAATTAATAAACTTTAATTCAAGTTGACTGTTAGATGTCAAAAGACTTTTTGTTTAAGAATTAAAATACAAGTTTTATTCATGAGATAGTCTTTCAGTCCTTTTTAAAAAAATTTCTTTATTTTTCTTTTCCTTGTTAAAATAAGAAATATTTATTAGCTTTTTCAGATAATGAAATTAAATTTTAATGTAATATCATTGAGATTTTAAAGTATTACATTTGGTTTATAATATAAAAATTTGTAGCACAACCTATGTGTTAATATTTTGTAAATAATATCTTTTGTGTTTTACTACTAAAGAATTTTATTGTAATAGAATTCAAAAATACCTTTTTAATATCCTGTCATATTTCTTTATAACTTATATGTTGCACATTCTGTAAATTTCTAAACCTTATCCTCATTTAAAAATATGCTTAAGTATCAGCATTTAATTTAAAATCAAATTTCATAAAATTGTTTAAATTAGTTTCAATCCATCAGTTTAATTAATGTTAGTAATGCAATGTATGATGTATTATTTTTTTCAGGCTGCTATGAAAGGAATGCGTGAAGCGGTGTCAGGTTTTGTTTTCAGTATATATGCATTAGTTATAGTGATAAGTTCACCCATATTGGGAAAACTAGTAAGTTATACTTCAAAAATTATTTTAAAAAACTCTTTAGTATCATTTATAATATGTAAAGTTTTTTCCATAATTTGTATGTATTATTTATATTTGATCATAAAAATGGTAACACCACGCTCATTTTGTCATCTACTTTTTAAAAGTCTTGAATTTTTTTTTTTTATATTTGGTAATGCTAAAAATTCGAATTCACTCAAATAAGATGTAGAAAACTGTTAGAGTAATTTTAAAGCTTTTTTAGGGGGGTTATTATGAGGCGATTTGGCTGAGATTTTAATCAAGAATGAATTGACTTTTCTGAATGTTTTGAAATTAAATCATGATGATTATACAGAGCGAAATTAGTTTTTCCTCTTCATTCAAAGTTAATTCATATACAGATGTATCCATACACAAATGGATTACGAACCCAATAAATTTTTTTTATATCCATCTGTCCACATGAGAGGATAAGTCAAATATATCATAATTCGAATCCGGATTTTAATTTTTTTCTTAAGAGTATAATTAATAATATAAAAAAAAGTTTGCTGCACACAGAAATGTTGTAGCACAGTGGTTGAAAATCACTGAACTAGATGATGGGGAATCGCATAGCAATCCATGGTTGAAGACCTTTTTCTGGCAAAGTAGTGACAACACAAAACACTAAGACAGGAGAAGAATAAGAGGAGAAAAATCGTTTATTTTTCTTTATACAGCAAAAATGCTGGGAAATCTTTAAATGGTGTTCGTAATAAAGGGCACATCATAAACTGAAGCATCAGATGACGGTGCATGCGCACACGCAGTTTTTGCTGTTGTACTTGCTATGAAGCTTCATTTTATCTGCCAACAAAGTGGTAATAGAATGAAACATTACATTAAGGCTGAGCTGGTTGATATGCATCTGATATACAGAACAATGGACGTGCCACACAGCAGTTGTATTGCACCATTAAAAATGAACCAATCCAAACCACAGCAGTTGTATGTCCAACATTACCTCAGGAGGTAAACTCCCAGCCATGCCACGTGGCCGCGGTAGCCGAGTGGTATAGGTATCGGATCGTGGCTTGCCTTGTCACGAGTTCGAGCCCAGTACCACTAAAGACCCGCCGTGTAGGGCAGCAATGCACGTTAAATCTGTCTAGAGCTGAAACGTCCTCCCGTTGGTGTGGTGTGGTAGTTAGGAGAGGGGGGTGCCAGCTCAGGTGTCGTCCACGTCACTTGACCATGGTTCAAAATTACGTGGTCCGTCGCCAAAAGCCCTTGTGTAGCTGAACAGTGCGACGTTAATATTCAATCAATCAAACCCAGCCATGCCGCGCCTTCTTTGCACACATAACAGAGTTTGTCCAACAGTGAATTCTTCATTATGTACACACAGAAATGTGAAGGAAGAGTAAGAAGGGGGCAAACAATGGGGAGACTGTTCTTGATCTGGTACAAAACAATTCTGGTACCAGTATGTGGGCTGTTTGGTGGATCCTGCATACTAATGATGTGCTCCCCCATCATCTTGACATGTGACCCTATTGTCCCTTTAAAAATTTTTTCTTTCTATTCTAAGGATAATAAACATGTTTTCTCTTCTTATTCATGCCCTGTCTTTCTCATGTGGATGCGGTAGCCGAGTGGTCAAGGTATCAGATTGTGGCTGGCCCTGTCACGAGTTCGAGCCCAGTACCACTAAAGACCCGCTGTGTAGGGGAGCAATGCACGTTAAATCTATTGAGAGCTCAAATGTCCTCCTGTTGGTGTGGTAGTTAGGAGATGGGGGTGCTAGCTCACGTCACTCGATCATGGTTCAAAATTACGTGGTTCGTCGCCAAAAACCTTTGTGTAGCTGAACACTGTGACGTTAATATTCACTCTTGTCTTTTGAGTTGTCACTACCATGCCAGGAAAGTATTTCCGACCCTGCATTCCTATGGGATTTCTTATTGTCTAGATGTACTCTAACTGTTTTGAAAGTAACATCTGTACTGATACCACCTGTAACTTCTGTACTGATTCCTCCTGCATAAATCTATCATTATAAAAGAAGACACCAGAAAATACTCAACTTTTATTGCTGCTGATTACAATGGATATCCCTCATAATGCTTCAAAAGGAACTGAATTATGATATTAATTAATTAAATAAAAAACTTCTAGTATAGAATTTCTCTATTATGAAATCCAAATGTTTTGTAGAATTTATTAGGGAATGTGTTTAAAAATTGTATGTGTTCCAAGTTTAGTATATATAGTGTATATATATTCCAATTTCATTCACATCTCTGATAATTGGTTTCAAAAAACTATCCCTGTTTGTTTGTTTTTAGCATTATGTAATCAGTGGATCCATAATAAAAAATTATAAATTGTAAAATTTTTGTTATCAAAAGTACTTCTAAAATTATTTCTCATATTGTAGGAGAGAATTGCGCTGCATTTTGAATTTTGGGATTTCATGAGATGAAAAAATTTAAATTTCTAAACATTCTGGTTCAGTGCAGTTACTTTTTTTGTAAAAGTTCTTTTATTATATTTTTCCACCATTTTATAGCCGTGTAGGGCAGCGATGCACGTTAAATCTGTGAAGAGCTGAAACGTCCTCCCGTTGGTGTGGTGTGGTAGTTAGGAGAGGGGGGTGTCAGCTCAGGTGTCGTCCACGTCACTTGACCATGGTTCAAAATTACGTGGTCCGTCGCCAAAAGCCCTCGTGTAGCTGAACAGTGCGACGTTAATATTAACTCAACCCCACCATTTTATATTTTTAAAAAATTCATTGAACATTAGTCGATCTATTTTTTAAACCTCATTATAAAATTTGTTATTCAGGCATTTTTTTTATTGATAAATCAGATTTGCAAAAGGCATGCATAGTAAAAAATTTTTATTTTGAAAGTTAATTAAATATTTTTATTAAATTAATTAATTAATAAACATATTTTTAGTTGCCTTTGAACATTATTATAGATCTCAACTTTGTCCAGTTACAATGGCTAGTTGTAAAAGTTAAGGGAATACCATTTTTGTGACACTTCGTATTTTTGTAAAACATATATTAATGTATTGCAGTATTTGTAACTCTGAATACAGTTCAGTGAAAAACTTTTGTATGAGCTTATGAAGAGTGCAAGAATATATTTTAAAATATTTTAGATTATTCATTCTATCTTTAAAGTTTGATTCATCATTTACTTTATTCTATAACCTTTTCTTTGAAAATTATCATTTATTCTGGCATATAATGTACACTTTTAACTAAAAAAATAGCATAGAAATTTATGTGCGCTTGTTATGCGCCGGATATGAAAATGATAGCTTTAAAATAAAGAAAAGATGAACATTTAAAAAAGTTAGATTTCGACATATATCTAAATGCTCTTTATTTTAAAGAAATGATATATCCTATGAACTTTCATTATTAGATAAAAAGTTTGTCATGTTCCTCTTCTGCTTTATTTTCTGGCATATTACTAAATTGTTTCATCTTTTCCTTGTCACTGTTACTCTGATCCTTAAATAAATAATTATCTTTTTTTTTCATCTAAATAGTTGGATATACTACATATATATAATACTAATTTTTAACTCCTATAATAGAAATTTGACTGTAAGGCCTCATAATCAATATTTGTATGAGGTTATAAAGTAATTTTGTCATACTCTGATATTTACAATTTGCACTTTAGTTGTTTGAATAAAGCAATATACTGTGTGTAACTCCATGACAATTTTGAGAGAATATTTTTGAAGGGAAAAAACAGATATGAAGGAAATTTAAACTTACCTATTTAGAATAATCTCTTTTCTTAAGAGAAAGTAAAAGATATAAAGATGCTTTTTTGTAGAAGAGAGTTAATTAAAGTGGGTGATCGTTTAACAAACAGATCGGTTAACGAATACTTTCATCAAAGATTTTTGTGTTCGGATATATATATATATAACAAAGACTTATTCGAGTAACGAACACTTTCAAGAAAGATTTTTTGTATTTGAACAACGAACACATATTCGGAGGTGATCAGGGAGACACCCTTAAATCAAGGATGAAATTTTGACAACTGCTAGAGATCTGGAATTGGAGGTGAATGAGGATGACATAGAAGAGCTCATAATGGGACATGAAGATGAACTGACAATAGAAGAACTCCAAGAAATTTTAAATAAAAAACACCAAGAAACAACGAAATGTGTCTCCTTCTGAACAAGAGGAAGACAAAAAAGAGGACCAATGCCGACATCTGCCATTAAGGATCTTTTGAAAAAGTGGGAGGCTGTCAGAGCAATGGTCTTAGAATGGCACCCAAACCAAGCTGATGTCAGTAGGGTTGGGGTGCTTTACAACGACAATGCTATTAATTACTTCCGGAAAATCCTGAAAAAGATAGAAAAGCAATCGACATTGGACATGTTCTTCAACGCCCCATGAGCAAAAATGAAAAGGACTGATTAATATGCAAAGACTATATGTATGTATTATTTTTTTAAAAACTTACTAAGAAATTATACATTTTTTAAAATTTAATTTTTAGGGTCTCCAGAATGAATTAATCGATTTCCCATAGAAGTCTACGGTGAATCGATGATCAGTTAACGAACAATTCGGATAGTGAACATAGTCTTGGAACGGATTATGTTCGTTAACCGATCACCCACTGTATTAAAAATGTTAGTTTGTTAACATCATACATTTTTTAAGCTCTTTTTCAACTATAAGTAATACATCCTTTTCTTTTTTTAAAACTACTGCTATAATTTATGTAAAATTTATTTTAGCAACCTTATATTGGGGCAAAATTTATGTTTCTCAGTGGAGTTTTCTTTTGTGGTTCCTGTAATGTATTGTTTGGGTATGTATGAAACTTAATATTTTGTTTATCCTTTTGTATTTTTTGCCTATTAACTTTTATTTTTTGTTCCTTTTCATTAAAATCTAAATCTCAAATTTTTTTTGTTTTTGTAGCTTACTGGACCGAGTCAACGGGGAAGTAGAATTTGCTGTTCTTTGCTTTATAGTGCGTGCATTTGAAGCTTTTGGGGCTGCTGCATTTTGCACTGCTTCATGCACAATACTCATCGATCAATTTCCTGATGACATTGGCACTGTTTTTGTAAGTTCACTTTCAGAATTTTAAGTTTAATTATCTTATTTTACTATTCTATGTTATTTTTAATGTTGTACTTGAATTGAAATATTTATTACCTACTATTCATTATTGAAGCCCCAGTGGCTGAGTGGTAGTGTATTGCGCTTCCATGCCACAGGTCCGGGGTTCAAATCTGGGCTGGGCAAGATCAACTCAGCCTTCCATTCCTTCAGTGGGTCGATAAATGAGTACCAAGCTTGCTTGGGAACTGGGGATTTCACATCAGACTGATCACTTGACCTTAACATCTGCACATACACCCCAGTGCCTAAGGTTGCATATACTGAGATAGGCACAGTTCGGCCTTGACCCTCATGGGCTGCTGCGCCATCGAGTTCAGTTACTATTCAGTATTTGTACAGTATTTAATTTTGCATGTAAACAAATATTTTTATAATTCTTCAAATGTTATAAAATCTTTTACTTAGAATTAATTTTCTCCAAATTATTTAAAAATCATAAAGATAAATTTATTTGAAAAATAAACTTTTTTGAAATTTTTTGGATGAAATATTAAAATTCAGATTTTATCATAGAAGATAATAAATCATATGCGCAGACAGCATAGGACAAAGGTGGGCTCCAGGGCCACATTGTGGATGTGGAGAATACCGAATGGCTACATCTTTTAAAAATAATTGCATTCTTTATTTAACTCTATATCTCCGAAAAGGTATAAATTGCACCATAGAAATCAATAAATTTAACAAAACTTAAACCATTTTATTTTAAATTTATTTCTTGCACTAATTTTCTATTATTAGCTGAAAGCACATTTAATTTAGAAACAGTTTAATAAGACAAATGTAATCTATTGCCTTTTCTGGCTGTCAAAGTGGGCCACTATATATCCAACCCTGGCATAGGGTGATATTTTTCATTTTCTGTTCATTATTAATTATTAAGTAAGAAATTTTGTTTCACTTTTATAAATAATTTAAATACTGTTACTTAAATATCTCATATGTTTAAGGGTTTCACAGAGACCTGCATTGGAATTGGCATGAGCATTGGTCCTGCAATTGGGGGTGCTTTATATGCAGTGAGTAAATATCTGAATCTAGATAACCCTGCTTTTTTTTATTTATTTCTCATTTTTACTATAAATATCATGGTTATTTACAATAAAGTAATATGATTTATTAATATGATAATTATAAAAATGTAATTTCTGATTTTAGATTTCATTTATTTCTTATTGAAGTTGCATACATAACTGATATCATAGATATTTAAAATGTGATGATAAATTAAGAAGCGTTTACGGTGTTAAGAATTCATTTTTTCTAGAAGTTGTATTATTAATTTTAGGTTGGAGGCTTTGGGCTACCATTTTTTACCCTTGGTGGATTTGTTGTGTTTATTGTCCCTTTGTGTTGGTATATGTTACGAAATATTAAAGGTAAATTTTTGATGTTTATAGTTATATTCTACATATTTGTTCCTTTCTGAAAATCATCACTGCATTATAGCCTCAATTATATTTTTTTTCATACGGCATACTGGTGTGTGATATTGTTGTTTAACGCATGTTTTTGTGAATCTGTACAGTGATTGCATAAATATGGAACTTCTTACATATGCATATTTTAATTTTATATTGCATTGATTAAATTGTCTGAAAAGCTGTGTTTATGTAAACTATATTGAATGTTTTGAAATTTTTCTTGTTCAATGAAAATAAGAATTTAAAATGTACTTCAGAATTCCCTTTTATAATCGTGGATGCACTATAAAGATGATTCATTTAAATTTATTTCCAAGCAAACAAAAGACTTTCTAATTGTAAAATGAATTTGTGTATATAGTATTTTGAAGGAAGTATAATATAAATTTATAAATAAATAGTAACTATATAATAATTCATGTAATACAAGGGTATTAAACTTTCGGCCCACACAATGAACATTTTTGTGGCCCGGCCAATATATTAGCATGCAACAATATATAATAAAATAAAAAAAATTCTCCCGAAATAAGAAAGATAGTAGCAAAGAATGGATGTCAAGTGTCAGGACATAAACCTTAAATTTTCTTTGTTTTTTAATGTATGTTTATTATGTATTACTCAAAATAAAATTGCGTTTCTATGAATATCAATATTTTTTTTGCGGCCTGCCTAAAGTTAAACCTTGTTCATTTGACCCAGGTTAACCTCTGAGTTTGACACCCTTGATGTAATATATCCTTACTTTAAAATGGTTGTGAAATTTTTTCAGAATTCCCATTGTATTCATAGATTCATATTAATTTTCTTTTATTTCAGATCCTTCCATTGTTTTGAATACTTCTGTATCATACAAGAAACTTCTTTCCATGCCCCATGTTATAGTAGTTTGTTTGATTCTAGTAGTTGCATCTCAAGCACAAGGTTTTATTGATCCTACATTAGAACCACACATGCGTCAGGTTAGCCTGTTTGTATGCTTTGTTGAATGAAAGAAACCATTAAATAGAATGGTTACATTTTAAAAATTAATGCTTAAAAAGTTTTAACATTTATTATTAAATTTAATTGTATTTATTTTAATTCTAGATTTGTTTTTTATTCTAAATTTATTGATGTTCTATTTTTATTTATTGCAGTATAATTTGGATCCAAGTATTATTGGTTTGTTATTTCTCTTGTTGTCTGGTGCTTATGGATTATCTTCTCCAATTGTAGGATGGGTTAGTGGAAAAATGGTTAGTGACTGACTAGATAAGTATGTGTTTTAAGTAGGGAATCATTTCTGAGCCTCTAAAATTATAAATTGATGAAAAATTCATGAAAAAATAATTTTAATACACAATTATTTATGGTTTTTGGTTCTTAATGCTTAGATCTGTGGTTAATTTTTAAAATAATTTTGATTTAAATGTATCTCTTTGTAATAATTTAAATCATCTATTCCATTTCTTTTAATTTAAATTAAAACTATTTAGCTAAGATAACATTTTTAAATATTTAAAACTTCTAATTTGATCTTGATTGCATACTTCTTTTTCAAATACATTCTCATATTTGGTATACTGCTTTATTTAGAATGTATGATTACTCTAAAGTAATTGAAATGTATTCTCTTGCAGGAAAATAAATATCCAATAATGATAGTTGGTTTATCAATAATTACTTTGTCAATGCTTTTAATGGGTCCATCTGAATTTTTGCCATTTGAAGGGTAACTTTTTACTTTAATAATTAGTGTATCATACTTAAAAATTGTTATCATACTCGTGATTTTTTCCTGTTTTGTCAAGTTCATCATCTTCTTAATAATAATTACATTTTCTTGATTTTTAGGAGTTTATGGTTGAGTGTAGTTGCTTTAACACTACTAGGAGTT
The DNA here is from genome assembly GCA_019973935.1 of Trichonephila clavipes. NCBI lineage: Eukaryota > Metazoa > Arthropoda > Arachnida > Araneae > Nephilidae > Trichonephila > Trichonephila clavipes. The sequence continues at coordinate 41,001 of BMAU01021069.1, read as the reverse complement.
TCTTTTGCTACTGCTTATGTTCCTACTTTTGAAAGTTTGTTTATTGCAGCCATGTAAGTATGAAACCACCTTATATATTTTCAAATCAGTTATATATTTACCACTTGTAAGCTCTTTCTTTCATGTGATGTAATAAAACTTATTTAGTATTTATTATGTTTATTATACTTTTAAAATTGAAATTAAACTTTTTTAAAACTTTGTTCTAACAATGTAACAAGTTAAAAGTATTTAACTTGATTATGGTTTTGTTGAATTTTGCATACTTGATATTATACAAGTCTTACTAGATTTTATAAGTAGTAGTATTTATGGCTCAGCTTTCATGTATCTTAAAATATGTTTCTTTAATGTTTATAATTGAAGAACTTAATGGTGAAGAATGTAATGTCGAAGCAATTTTTTTTCTCAAAACTTTAAAATTCATCCCAATAAGGCAATAGGACTAATAAATGTGAGATTTATTCACAGAATTTAAACTACTGCTCTAAGTCACATATATAATAATTGATGCAGTAATCATTAATACAGACTTTGAAATTAGAAAATGCTTTCAAAATCATTTGTATTTTTTTAGAAAATGTGCTTGGAAATTTATAAATTAATGTATTCACTATTGTTTTGTTATGCTGCTTAAGATTGTGTCATTAAAAATTTGCAGTTGCCCGTTGCTTACTGTAAAATGCAGCATATACTGCACACCTGTACTTTCGAGCTGCATTTTTTAAATTTTAGGTATATTCACTGTATTATGTACACCCCCTTTTTTACGAGAAAACCTGAATGAATGCTTTTGTGTTTTGAAGTCATTCATTTGAGATATTATGCCAGACTATTGAAAAAATAGTATACTTCTAGAAATATAACCCTTTAAGATCATAAGGTCTTACTTCTCTTTTCATTTTTAAAGCTATCATTTTTATACTCAATGTATAACACACACCCGCAAATTTCCATCTTATTTTTGGTGTTAAAAGAGGGCTTTATATGCCAGATTTTACAGTAAAATAAATCAGAAACATGTTTTATCTGGGAGGAAAAGTTTTGCTTTTTTTTTTTAAAAAAAGAAATCTGCATTTATGAAGACATTGGAATTAATTTTAAACTAAGCATAATTCATACTCTCACAATTAGCTTACAAAATTAAGCTAAATGCCCCAGAATGTCCCTCGTGCAAGGTCCCATATTCAGTTTGTCATATTTTAATAGATTGTCCTGTTTTTAACCGTCATCGCATCACCTTCTTTCATACATCTGTTTTAACCTTATCTAACTTGGTGGGGGAAACTCCCCACCAAAACCTTTTTGCCTTCCTTTTAAAGATTGGATTTTTACATTTAATTTGATTTGTGTTTCTTTATATTTTTAATATATTATATGCATGCATGCATGCATATACATGTGTACATATATTTTTATACATATATATTTTTAAAAAATATGACATTCTCTCTTTTAACAAGTGTTTGGCGCAGCTTGACCAAAGTTGGCCCTTGCGCCACTAAACCCCACATTCAATTCAATTCAATACAAAATTAAGCTATTTTAAGTTATGTAATATAGTTTAGTTTATATTAAGTTAAGTTTAAGTTATGTAATATAATATGAAATAAAATGAAATCATTTTGATCACTCTTAAATATTTTTTAATTTTTGATTATTTGCATTATGCTGAGAAATACTCTCAATGATGATTATTCAGTAAAATTAATTATATGTAGCGAATTTAACTAATTTTGGGTTCTCAATATTTTTATTTTCCTATTAAGAAATGGAGGCTTAGATGATGATATAAATACTTATAGTGTTGTTTCTGGCCTTTGGAATAGTGTGTATTCTCTTGGGTAAGTTTCATTCAAAAACTTCTTTGAATTTAATTCTAAGAAATTATGTAATGTGTATGTAACAACATATACATAACATACTTTATGACTTTTATATATGTGTCTGTATAAATTACATGCATGTGTACATAAAAACATTGTTATTTATGTATAATTGTCTTGAAAGTAAAAATGTAAGATTATATATTAATTTCTGCTGCAAAAGGTACATTGGAGCTTATTTTTCATGGATGTCTTATCTTACATGCATAATTAAATTATTTACTTACCGTATTTTCCTGTATATAATCCGCAGCGACATATTATCCGCAAAGCCTTTTTTCGAGTACAAAAAAACAACATTGTATAACCCGTGGCAGTTTTTACGGCAAATAATCCAAAAATATAAGCTGCCAATAATCAGTGTCATATAAGATAAAAAAAATACACAATATAATTAAAAATAGAAGTAAGAAATTGTACAGAGAAAAAAAATTACTATGAAACTTCTCTTTAAATATGTATGATAATATTTTTTACGATAATCTCAATAAAACAAAAAAAATTCTTTTCTACTGTCATCTATGTTTAGAGTTGTTAAACAAAACATTACACGCGGAAAAAAACTTCTTTTTTTAATTTAGCAAGTTAACAGCAAAAAAATTAAGATCGAGACTGCTTTTCCATTGTCTATTTCTTTTAAAATCCATTTATTTATTTCTTCCTCTAATTCTGGCCAGAGAGGTTTTCCACGACTATCGGCTCTTTAACGTCGATCACAGTTTTCGAAGTTGGGCTTGTTTTTTCTCCATAAACGAATATTCAATTTGTCAACCGTTGAAAAAAATTGCACCTTCCCGACTTCGGTAGCCTTCTCTATAACTTTTACTTGAAGTTTGCAGTGTAACTTAATGCTTTTGCTTCAAAATGATGAAAATTTTCAAAGGACGTAACAGCTCTAGTCAAGAGAAAATTGGAAATGGCGCCAGCAACTGGTAACTGTTTTTTCTTTCCGAGGAATCGAATTCGTTTTTGAATGTAATTGGACAAAAACTAGTTATGGCTGATATATGTCATCTGAGTCATGAAAACATCATCTATTATTTATTTTATAAAACATAAACGGTATTTTTTTATTGTTAGTTTTTCTGATGGAAAATGTTTTATCTCAGATAATCCGCGGCGGCGTATAATACGCACAACGAAATTTGAAATTTTTTTTAACACATGATCTGCGGATTATATACAGGAAAATACGGTAATTACAGTCATGTTATCTTCTGAAACACCATCATAAAGTTCAGTAACTGCTGAAAGAAGCTGTCCGTCCAATTCTAGAATTATCTTAGTTCTTTTGGTGATTAGTATGGTTTTAGTAGTCAAGTTGCAGGGCAGGTCCTGACATCACTGAAAACGTATTGTGTTGTAGTGTTGATATATATTAAATTTGTCGAGTCCTCACATTGGCGTGGTGTGGAAGTTTGAAGAATGATGTGACTGCTAGTTTTTTTCTTCATCGCTTGAGTATTATTCAAAACTATAATATTTGTTACCAACAGTTGCTTTGAGGTATTTTAATAAACATTTGATCTGTTTGTTGATTAATCCAACTGTGGTGATATTGTAAACATGATTACTTTGATATCAACCCTCTAAAAATAACCACAAACTCTTTATTCTTCTATCAATAATCCATTCATATGTTTTCCAGCTGAGGAAATAATAGTTTCTAAGACTTAATTTACACTTCTTAGTATTTACCTTATTCACTTGCAGATTGAGGTTATAATACCCATTTTTGTATCATTTAAAGATCCAACTTAGTAGAAAGCTGCAAGATTCATATTCTTGAAGTCTTCCACAATGGACTAACTTCATGTGAAGTCATAGTCTCATAACTGAGCCACATGTTTTTGACCAATCAGTGCATAAATTAATGCGACGTCATAATTATATAAATATAATCACGTGTTTTTCCAGCCAATTAGTTAATGGGTTTCACTGTTGCCAACTTTAGCTTTTTGCAGAAACTTTCTTTTAGAAAGTACATATTTGTCAACAATTTAATAATGCACATAGTTAAACAAAATGCACTTAATTTAAAAGTATTCATGTAATCTAAGTATTTTTTTAATTTTGAAAACTGTTTAAGAATTTTAACACATGAAGTCTTTACACAATCATGAAATTTTAAGTGTTATCTTAACTTTACAAGTTGAACAACTAGTATGTCAATTTTTAATCAATGGGAAACACGTGATTGCTGTTATCATGTGACCATCATGAATTTAGTCCATTCCTTTCTTTTTCTTGACAGAACAGCTCTTCCTTTTTGCACTTGTGTTATCTAAAGATTAATATAATATTCCCCTTAAATTTACTATTCAATCAAATAACCATCCATCGTAATTTGTGATGTGTAATATACTGATGATTTTAATCAATCATTTCCAAGTCCATTTGTTATCAAATGCACCTGTGTGTAATATCTGAACTTCAGTTAGTCATTTAGCAATGTATTACTCATGTTTGACTGACAAGCTTAAGTACCACTTATTTTGCGAGCATTCTAAAGAATTGTATTTTTTCCATGCATAGTGATGAGGCTTAATTTTTGATCAGGTCTTATTTCTTACGGAAATGTGGTGTTTATATAAATTATTGATATCCAAGTCCTAGCATTAAGCATTCGATTGTACTGAAAAATATTATAAACTTCACCTCTTGATTAAAAAGGACAAGACTTGAATTTTTAAAATTGAGTTAGAATTGCCATTTGCGTTCCCGTCACCCCATCCCCTAAAGTAGGTTTTTGTCAAAACCCATTTTAAGTGGATCTCTGTTCAATAATAAAATAAAGATGCCTGCTAAATTTCAAATTCTAGTCTAATAGTTCAAAAACAGAATTTTTTTATCAATTAGCCCCGTTCACCTCCCCTCAGGACAATCGATTTCCATTCTTGGTGAACTTTAGTTCATCACTTCCTCTCATTAATGTAAGTCTAGTAGTTAGGAAACGGAATTTTTTCTATCTACACTCCCAGGTGTTGAATTGATGGGTCTGGAGCGCCTGATCTCATTCCGAGATCTTCATCTCCTGTCATTCAAAAATATGGTTGGTTGCTTTCACATTGGTAATTTGCCCTTTTTTAATTTTAAAATATACAAAGTTTAAATTTAAAGTAATTGCCAATAAAATTTAAAATAGTACGAAGGTGAGTGCTGGAAGCAGTATGTTTGCGTTTGGCTGTCGTGTGAGTGAAAAAAATTTCTCCAGCGCCTGTCGACTCGCCCTCCGAAGAGGGGTGGAGCCGATGGCATAAAATCAGTTGCGCTGGGCGGCTAGGGAAGGGAGAGACCGGCGAACCGGTTCCTTTCCTTCCCTTTACCGTCCGCTTGAGTCGATGAAGTGGCCGCAAGAGCGGTCGGATTTAAGAGTCTTAGTGTAACTTTACGCTCGACCAATGGGGAGGCAGCTACTGAGAAGGGGGTGAAGTCGGTTGAAAAAGTTAGTCAGAGATCAGGGTGGGAGACAAGTCTCCCTGTTAGAATTAATGTTAGAGTAAAATATTACGGGGTCTGTTAAAATTAGGATCAGGAGTATAAAAAAACGTTAATTCCGCGACTCTCGGCGCGGAGCTAGGATTTACTAGTTATTCTACACTCCCAGTAATTCCTCTCTCCCCATAGGAGTTGATTTCCATGAAATCTGTTCTTAGGAGGATCTCTATTTAGCAGCAGAAACATGCTTATACCAACTTTCAGCTATATGGATTTAACAATTCAAAACAGTGATAATTATTTTAACCCCTCTCCAAAGGGATAGATTTTCACAAAACCCCTTTTGTTATCAACTTTTACTCCATGAAAAGAACATGCCGGCAAAATTTCAAATAGTTCAAAACCGGAAATATATTTATCTGTAAAATTACTCGAAAGTTCCAGGATAAATTACAATTTACTTTGATGAAACCTATGAGCTAATTGTGTGGTCCTTTCCTACATATGAAAGCCATTCAGCCACATAACAGTTAAATAAAATATAAGAATGAATTTTTTTCATACAATCAGGTATTTTCAAATTTGAAGTAATTCATTTGACTTATTTTTATGAACAAATATGTATGCATGTATTATTTACACACTTTGCTTAACAAAATTTCTTAACTTACAGCGAAGTGACTGGACCATCCTTGGGAGGTATTTTGTCTGATTTCTTCACTTTTCCCGAAGCCTCATCTTTGATGGGATTTTGCACTTTAGCAGCAGTTAGTAATTATATAATTTTGGGCTTATTTCTGTTGAAAAATTAAATAATATTTCTATGCAATTTTGTTTATTTATTACATAAGTTTTCATAATATTTTTAAAATTGTAGTTTTTATTAACTGAATAAAATTAGTTATAATTCAAATCATATCTCTGATTTATTGTTTTTTATATGTGTTCTTCAAACTCAGAGAAATTATGTATGTTGCTTTCCATTTAATATTTTGTGTTACTTTTTAAGATATATGTGTTTTCACATAAAGTTTTTTGAAATTCAAAAAATTATGCAGTACTGTCTTTAATTTGTGCATTTTGGTTAAATTATAGTATTTAATTCTTGCATTTTTTTTTATTATTTAAACTGAATTTGAACTTTTGAAAGATTAATGAATAAAATCCTTTGTAAGTACCATATTTACTCAAATCTAAGCCACACCTCAAATTCTCAAAATTGCTGTGAAAGAATGTTGTGATTGATTCTATGCAGCACCTCCAATTCTCTACACATTTTTGAAAAAATAATAAAAAATTATGTAAAAGTTTCTAAGCCACACCCGAATTTCAGCAGCATTAACACGGAAAAAATAGTGCAGCTTAGATTCGGGTAAATACATTAATATGTAACTTTTGATCTGGAAAATTTAAGAAAACAAACATATCTCTGAAAAATAAATGGTAATTTTACACACAATATTAACATATATTTTTATGTTATTTTTATTGTTTACCTATAACTATTTTTTTTATCTATTAAAAGGAAAATAAATAGCACTTTTATAAATCATATTTCAAGTTATATTTATATATATGTAAGGATAATTAAATTAGATTAAAAATTAAATTCCCTATCTAGCACTTAACTCATCTTTTTCATTTCATCTTCAAGTATCAAACTAATCACCCATTTATTTCTTCTGAACATATGGCCTGTCGAATTCCAGATCGTTAGATTTAATATCCCTATATGTCAGCATTAACTTTCAAGTACACTCATAAAATCAGAGGTACTTCTCACATCTGGCTTAAGTGGTAAAACACTTAGATTTTTCATTTTGGTGTTCTTTTTTTCTCAGCGTCAGAGCTTGTGTAGATTTCATCAAATAAAGGTCCTTTTTAAAACTAAGTCTGATTCTGGCTTAAAACATGTCATACATATTTCAATTTTTTCAATAAAAGGAATCAAATGATATTTTCATAAAGGAGATTGATTTATTCAATAAAAAATTTCCATCTAGAATAAAGTGAAATGTAATCATAAACTGTTATATAAATATTGTATTGTCATCTTTTGTGAAAAATGTTTTATTGGAATTAGTGTAATATAGTTCCTTCATTTCTTATATTTAAAGAAATTACGTGATTTCTTTACTTTTTTCTTAATTTTTGCTGATATTTTAGTATTTTGTTAAAAATGTTATGTATTAAGTATAAATTCAAAAATTTTGGGGTCAAATGTTTTTTTAAATGTGCTTTTTAATTTAATAAGGTATGTAATTATTTTTCATTCTGAGAATGTAATTAGTGTATAAGTATTTATTCTTGTTTCTTTTTCATATAGATATATTTTATTCAACTTAAAAGTTAACTTTATTATTGTAATGTTTTTTTCAGTTCTTTATTGCACTTATAGCCTGGATCAATCCTTGTATGTGCTTTGGGCCCCACAGTCTTATTGAAGATGCCGAAGAAAAAATAGCCTCTGCACAAAATTCTCAAGAAATCCTTCGCGTTCCTTCTCGCGAGCAAACTCCACTTCAAGATGGGCAAGTTCACTCTTACGGCAGCTTATGGGAGGATAAGAAAAGTCCTGAAGTCTAAGTAAAGTAAGCTTATTTTAGTACAAAATGATTTTGAGTAAAATATTAATTCAAATTAATATATCATAAATGAAATGATTCCAAAACGATTTTTACTGGAGCTGGTCTGTTAAGTTTAATGTTAAAAGGTTTTACAATATAGATAATGTAAATCAATCTGTTAAATATTAAAAAGAAATACTGAGAAAAACATAAAAAATATTTTTGCATGAAGAGAAGAAATGTAATAGTTCTATAATTTAGTTAGGAGTTTGTTTCCTTTAATATGTATTAACATCAATTAATAGTGAGAACTAAATATAAATAAATTGAGATATTAATGTAGAATTTTTGAAAATCTGAAAATATGTGTATTTAAGATACTTCTTAGGAAGATTTAAAAAAAATGAATATATTTAGTAGTTGATGTTCTGTCATCTTTAAACATGCGTCGAGAATCTACATCATTGATTTGACTTGTAAATGCTCAGGATGCTGTGCAAAAGTGTCTTTACGGCAAAGCAGTAAACTTCCTCCTCGAAAGTGTAAGATATTTTGTGGCTGATTGGTCAAAGCTTGGAAGCTGTGTTTGAAAAATGTTATATTGTACGTGTACCTTTGTTTTAACAAAATATTGAATTAAAATGAAGATAATTTTTGACTAATCTTCATATGTTCTATAATACAAATCATGACATTCCTTTTTAAATATAGACATTAATTTAAAACTCTCATGCCAAATAAAATTGCATAACATCACCATAAGCAGTATGCGAGCCAGCATTGGTGACTTACTCAAACTAGTGGTTATGGCATATATATAATTAAACAAAATACATTAAAGCTCTATTGCATTGTTAGTGTAAATGAAAGATTACAAATTTTATTGAGAATTCAAAAACTAAAACCCTAGTACAAATGAAAATTACATATCCTAAAAATTACAAAGTTGTATATTTCAGAAGTAATTTTAGATAAGTTAATGGCTATTCATTAGGTAAAAAAAGTTACACAATTATATATCCTACAGAAATACTATTTGTAATAACTATCAAGTATCATAATTTTTATGAAGTTTCTTTTTTAAGAGTATAATATTGATTGCTGTAGTTGGTAATTGAATGATTTTAACATTCTTAATTTAGAACATTGAAATCATGAATGTTTGCAATTTAATATGATAAATGTTAATGCATGTAAATCGAGGTACTTCTAGAATGTTGCTTCATGTTTAAGGGAAAAAAATCATAAATCTATAAATTATCGATAGCAAATTCATCACATTGACCAAATAAAAAAAAGTAGCTCTTGTAGAGTTAAACCCCTTAACTGCAGTGAAAAAATTACACACTTCACTCCACAGTGCTACTGTTTCTCTCACATACATTCATCATTACTCAGTGTATTGGTGAAGGAAAAGGCATAAATAAGTAAATCCTTCATGGACACTGTCAAGGTCATTGTATAGCATTCCCAAGCCTTCGGAATAGTTATACTCATAGCAATGCAATATGAACGTTTGTAATTCGGAAAGGCAGATATATATACACAGAGGTTTAAAATACGAATTCTAAAAAGGTTTAGGTATTTTTATTTTTAAAAAATTATTGTTTTTTTCTTATAAAATTAAACTTATTCAAATCTTCACAATTTAATTTTTAAGATTATTGTGATTGTATTTTTGTTCAATTATTTAATCATTATGAAATATAAAAAAATAATTTCTTACATAGGTAATGTGATATCAGCTATTCAACAATGGGACTTTCAAAAGTCAAGTGATCTGTAGCTTCGAAGCTTATATTTTGCTGCATGTAATTAATGTACAGATTTTTCCTCTTGCTCAAATTATTCCTAAAGCTCTTCCTCCCTTTTCATTGGTTGTACAGCAGTCCATTTGGGTGTTAGATATTATTTCACATTTTTTTTTGTCTATTTTTATATAATTGATATATATGTGTAGTATTTGCACTTGCTAGATATTTAAATTATTTTATTTTCTCTTGAGATGTTTTGATGTCTAGCGCTTATAGATGGTATTATCAAATTTCTGTGTATATACTGTTTTCTTCATATATGAATAGGTGGTGTAGAAATAATTTTACATATTTTATTACATGATAGTGCAATTTTTGTTGTTGTTTAAAGAATCATATTGATGGCAATAATTTGTATTGTAAGCATTAAGGCTGTGATTTTGTATGATTTATTCTGTGATTAAAACCCAAACCTGCCAATGTTATACAAAATTGTTTAAAACACATTTTTTAAAATGAGTTATTTTTCTCTTTCTATGGTCTAAATTTGTTCTTATTATGCAGTATTTTTAAAATATTGGATTTAAAATTTATTTAACAAATTCTTTTCTGTTCAGAAAGATTTTACTTGTGATTCTTAATAGCTTTTTATAATGTTATTTTAAAATAAGTGAAAGTTAAGTTTTGATTGCTGTTTTTATTTGTATTGTGTTAATCAATAATTATTTTAATAAGTATATTCAAGGTACAAAAATTATATTTTGTATAAATATACTTTTACAATAGATTTTTGTTATATGCATTTTTTTATTGCTGTACATTTTGATCTCTTGCACAATGCAAGAGTACACATCCATTGCTATATCTAATGGTTAATAATGATTTTGACTGCCGTAATAGTTAACCAAAGATTGTTTTAGCACATCATATATCACTTAATGGTATAATGAAATCTTAGTTTAAATATTCATTTTAATACGTCTTTAAGAAAATTACATTAGTTTTAATCTTTATGCATGCCCTAATTCTAATATGGGGAAATAGATTTAGATTATTAATAATTCAAAAACATTGTTATAGATTATTTCATCTGGTACTTAAAAGTTATCTTTCTTACAATTTTCAGATGCCAACTAAATAAATTAGATGGAAAAAAGACTTTTTTTCTCATATTTTATTATAAAAGTTTAACTTTAACTCTTTTTAGCTTTTTCTTGGTATTTAAAGAGAAATATTATCGAAGAATAACATCTGAGTTATCGAAGAATAATATCTCTGAAAATTCATTTGTAATTTAAGATTAGAGCATGCATATGTATATTTTGATGGTTCTTTTTTTATTTAATTTAAAATGTTCTTTATGCCTTTACTTAGCAATTTTAATCATTACATTCATTTGATGTATAAACTTTGTCCTTCCATTTTAATTATGAGATACTGAAATTTTCTATTGATATATACTTAATTTTAGTATTATAATTTTTGCCCATTGAAATTTGTCAATTTATGAAGAGTCCAAATCTTGCTTATGAGAATTACAGTTTATTGCTTTTTATAATAATAAATCATTCTCTCTTTTGAAAATTTACTGCTGGATTATAAAGTTTTTATTTCATAATGTAACTTCTAGGAATATTGCATACTAAAGATATTTTTTTAACATATATACACTTAATATTGAAATTTTGAATTTGTTAGTAATACTTAAATGAAATTGTATGCACAAGAAATTTAGTTGTATTTAAATAATATTTAAAAAATTGTTTGATCTAGTAAGCCAAAAACAACTTGTAAAGAACATTTAGTGTATAAACCAAAGACACTTAATGTTAAATTATTTTTAAATATTCAATATAATTGTGTATTTTGATTTTACCACTGTAATTAAGGCACTTTTCCAGATTTGTCAATCTTGTTATAGTCGAATTTTTCTCTTGTATATACGTGAATGTGTTGTAATATATTTGATTCAGGTGCTAATTTTTTTGTTAATTACTTGTCAAATTTATTTCACTTTTGGTGCTATGTTTTGTGTATATTTTAAAGAAATTTTGTGTTGGTGGGTATTTTTATACCTAAATTCACAAGTTATAATTTCGTAACTCAAATCCTTCAAACCTTGTGAAGTATATCTAAAGGTTTTATTGTTAAGTTGTGCACGCTTAAAATTTCTTTTTTAAAAAAATGTGTAAATTTCATCACAAAGTAAACTACTTTTATTATTTTTTTATAGTTTTATTATGATATTATTATTTGCCTCAACTTCACCATTAATTACTTATTAGGAAAGTCTTGCTTGGGAAAAATAGATACAACTACTAGGAAGTTAATGTAACCATTATTGAGTTTTATTCATTTTATAAATGAAAAAACTCAGTCACGCTCTTACTGCTCAAGTGTTTTTTCCCCAAATCTTGACCTTGTCACAAGACTTAAAAAGGAATGGAAAAAAACTGTAAATTATAAAAGTCCTTTTCAAAATGCGTTGCAGATTCGTTATGTTTCAAATAGACAATCGTTTGATAACTTATGCAAAATACTGTTTTATTCTAAATTTTATAAAAAAAAAGATAGAATAGAGAAGTTGCACATATCTTAAGATTGAAATAAGATTTTAATGATATCTTAAATTAATGCAGTTTGGATTAGCATTTATCGTTAGTTACTTTAAATCTTTGATTTTGTGTTGGTTTTCGAACTGACTTCATAATCTTTTTAAAATTTTAGAATTATTCAAAAGTTTTTTTCTACAAGAATATTTTTGTTATTGTGGTTCTTACTTTATCTAATTTTCAGCATTTTGATTTTTTTTTTATTATTACTTGATTACAGTTACAAATTCTTCCAAAATTTTACTTTCAATTAAAATTATTTTGATTCTAAACTGTTTTTTTTTGTCTACTTTAAATAACTGATTAAATTGCATTTCATATAATAAAAAAGTATATTTCTGGCTTTTTTAATCTGTATCCATTTAACTTTATATTCTTTAATTTTATTTACTTATTACAAGTTACTTATATAATTTTTACTTAGTTTTAAAAATATTTTCATAATTGTTATGGTATTTTTTAAAGTGTGTTATTAATTATTTTTTTAAAAATATATTGATGTTTTTTATTGTTAGAATATTTATGAGGCATTTGTGTATTTTAAGTTTGAGGATATTTCTGTTACTTCTATATATTTTTTGAAGGTTATGAAGTTTTAAGATAGATACCTATGGTAAAAATCTTGTAGTTACTTTAAATACATCTTATTAAACCACTAGTTGATAAAGTTTTATGCTGCCGGTAGCAAAATAACAGTGATACTTTTCACTTAAATGACTTTTTCAGATAGAAATATTGTAAAATTTCTTGCATGATGATAACATGGATAGTTATCAGGCAACATACTATAATGAAACAATAAAAAATGGTTTTATAATCAATTTATTTTAAGTTCGGCTATTGATAGAAATAACTAAATGTATATATTGTATGATGTATATATATATATTTCCTCATAATACTAAGTTTAAAACTTATTATTACTATTTTTTTTTTTTTTTTTTTGAGATGAGAATGTTTATATGTAAGTTAGTGTATGAATGTGTGTTCATAGACTTATGCGAGAAAGATAAGTTCTCAAAAGGAGTTTTGCATTGTACATCATAATATGGAAGAGTATTAAAATCATAATGCAAGTAAGATTTTTTTTTAAATAAAATGTTTTTATGGATTCAATTTATTTCTGTTAAAATTTAAATGTTTGTTAGTGTATAATTTGAAAAGCAGAGCTTGCTTTTGTGATTTTGAATCACGTAATAATTTTCATTTTGTCATTCTTTTACTCCACTGTTACAAAATGAGTACATTACTTTGCATTGTTGTGAATTAAATTTTTCTTCTAATAACATGGTTCCCTGAATATTCCTTTTTATTTTACATATTCATTTATTTTTTATTTGTTGCTGTTTGATTTAGTAAACATGATTAGTTTATTCCTAAAAGATTCTTGAAAAATTAATTTCTACCAAAAATTTCGTAGCCCCTTTTCTGAAAAATTATTCACTGTAATGTTTTTGCAATTTTTTTAGTTTGAAATTGTTGCTACTCCTTGTTTTTTAAAATATATCAGTTCTTGATGTCTGTTCTTCCTAAAATGCAAGTCCTCGGATATGTATAAAAATTAACAGTAAAAATATGAATTTAAATGTTTTGGTTGTATACAATTAAAATTTTACAATTGAAAAAAATATCCTGTTCTGTAACTTTTCTTTGATATCAAATAAAATGTATTTTAATTCTTGATTATTTAGCTAGAGACGTTAAAATCATGCAAGATTCTTCGATTATGAATTTGCACAGCCCGTACAATGAAATAAATTAGAATTCTTCTAAATTTGCTTTCATTAAAAAAATTGTGTATGATGTTTGAAAATTGTTTAGAAAGTATATTTAACAAATATTTTTGTTAATTGTTATTTTTATGTTAATTGTTTTGTGGGGATACTTAATGCATTGATTTGCTTTATGATAATCCTTATTTATATGTACTTTTAACTATTTCTGATAATTTCAGATTTAGTTTTATGGATTATGTACCTGTTGGCTTAGTGGACTTATGTACCTGACATCTTAAAAATATTTTAACATCCCAAATAAGTGTTAAATTGTATGTTTATTTTAAAATTTATATTCTAATTGAATAATTCTTTAAAAAATTTCCTTTGCAAATGTATTTGTTTATAGACAAAATCTACCAAATTTCAATTCATAAAACTTTATTTTTCATATTCTTATATTAATTAGTATATTAAATTAAGTAATTTATTAAAAAAATTTTCTTTAAAAAAAAGATATATTCCTAGAAATTCTTAAAAAATTCCTCTATCAAAATGTTTCTGATATAAATTTGATTTTCTGTCTCATTCATATCTATACTTGTGCAATTCAATTACTTCAATGGTAATTAATTAAAATTGGATGGATAATCATTCAAATTTTGAATTAAGTGCTGAGTTTCATGTATTTGCTGCTAATCCATTCCTACATCTTTAAATGCTACCATAGTGATTACTATGAGTAAGAAAGTTAAATTGAGCTATTAATTAAAAAAGTAATCTCTTATATTTCAAATGTACAAGTTTTTATTAATTTATAATATATGTCCTGCCACTTGTGAATGTTCTTGTATTGTGGTTTCCGTTGTATAGGATATTTAATATATATTTTGATTGTTCCATTTGATGTTTATTTAATGTAAATTACGGAATAGCCCTTCTGTCATATTCAGTATTAATTTATGTAAACCCTTTTTATTGTCTTTTCTCAATATTTTTCACATTTTAGCTGTTTTTAGAGTATAGTATCATCTATTTATAATGGTTTTTGTTTCTGATGCCAGTTTATGTAATCCATTTCACTGTCTTTAAGATTTGATTCTCTAGTCATCGTAAATGATTTATTTTTATAAACCCTACTCATAAATGTGAATTGTGAGCAAATTTTTTCCAAAATGTGAAAGTGATTGCAAAGTGCATTGTTAAAATGATTAGATTTTACTTGTTATGGAAAACCTGTTGTCAAATAAAGTTTATTTAAGGTGATTGTGCTTATTATTCATGTCATAAGAACCACATTGAGCAGTGGTCTTCAAACTTTGTCAACTGATGGAACCCTTGAAACTATAAAGTGTTTCTGGGAACCCCATCCAAAAAAGGCTTCTTCGAAGAATATATCTTAAAATAATATTTAAAGTAGAACAACATGTTATAGGTACTTTAAGTAAAGACAATTAAAAAGATACTGCATTTTTTTATGAAATATTTTTAACATAATATTAATGTAATTGATTCATTAATTCATGCTCCAGGTGTCATCTGCCATTGCATTATATTCAATAACTGGGATATGGATTTACTACACAAACTATCAAAGTCTGTTTTTTCTAATGCCACCTGTCTGACGTAGTCAAATCGAGGCCCACGAAATACATCGTGGCAAGGAGCTAGAAGTATACCTGTCGTTGGCCTTGTCCTTGAGAACCATACAAGTGACCATACAAGTCGGCGAAATTCCTCGAAGGGACCATAGATGGCGACACCACCTATCTCCATCTCCACAAATTAGAAATATTCTCCAGTCCCTTGCACTCGCGATTCAGCCTAAAAGACTTTCGGACCCACTGATTTAAGCCTTTATCTAACGACGGTACTTATTGTACCACTCACTTTAAAATAACAGAATAACCATATTTACGAATATGCTGACAATACTTGGCAGGAATATTCTTTGAAATCCACTCTTCCAAGTTATTAGGTTGGGGAAAAAAAGAAATCCATTATTTTTTCGGTAGATGGCTGTAGTGTCGATATCTCGTGAAGTATCGATCAAAGAATTTCAAATTTATGCTCGTTGTCAAGGTGACATTTCACATTAAAAGTATTATTTTGCTGTTTTTTGTTTGGTCTATTCAGCTGTGAGTTACAGGATGTTAAAAATGGAAGTCAACAAAGTGAAAATTCGGTACATTTTACAGTTTTTCTTTGATAAATGCGAAAATGCAAGCCAGGTGCCTGAAATTGTGAATAGTGTTTATGGTGCAGATACTGTAAAAGCTAATTACGTAAAATTTTGGTTTCATCGATTCCGTTTAGGCATTTTTGATGTTAAAGGTGCCCCTCGCCCGTCTCCGAAAATGTCGATAAAATCACAGAAATAATCGAAGTTGACCGGCATGTTAGTAGTCGCAGTATCGCCCAGGAGCTAAATATCGACCATAAAACAGTTTTAAGCCATTTGAGCAAAGTTGGATTTAAAAAGAAGCTTGATGTTTGGATGCCACACTTATTAACACCAAAAAAACATGATGGGTCGAATTTCCATCTGCGAAGCCCTGACCAAACGGGATGAAATTGACCCATTTCTTAAACGGATGGTGACTGGGGAAGAGAAATGGATCACATACACACGACAATATTGTGCGAAAACGATCATGGTTGAAGCAGCTCAAACAGTGGCCAAACCCAGACTAACATCCAGGAAGGTTCTATTGTGTATTTGGTGGGACTGGAAAGGAATCATTTATTATGAGTTGCTTCCGTAGGACCAAACACTAAATTCAGATATCTACTGTCAACAACTGGATCGTTTGAAGCTAGTGGCTGACCAGAATTTGCCATCAGAAGAGGTGCTGTGTTCCATCTGGACAACACCAGGCCACACACGGCTGTACTGACTCGCCAGAAGCTCTGGGAGCTTGATTGGAAAGTTTTAATGCATCCACCATATAGTCCGGACCTGGCTCCAAACGATTACCACCTTTTTCTCGCATTGCTCTCACTCTTTCAGAGTGATAAGAAATTGGGATCAAGAGAAGACTGTGAAAATCAATTACTAGAATTTTTCGCCAATAAAAGCCAAGACTTCCATGAGAGAGGCAATATGAAGCTACCTTTAAAATGGCAACAAATTATACAACAAAACTATACATATTTGAACCAAATCGGACAATCCGAAACATGTTAAATAAAGTTTTGAATTTCATGCAAAAATAATGGATTTCTTTTTCCCCAACCTAATATATGGCAGCACGGGTTCTATGATGAGTATTTTAACGCGAGAAAGGCGAATAGTTTTATAGAGAAATTGCATTTTCAGCGGTTTGCAAAGATTATTATTTTTGTCCCGAAAAAATAGTTAATGTCAAAATATAAGTGTCTTTTTTTTTTTTTGTATGTTAATGAGGACCTTAGAAAACGATTTGACTCTTTACTTTAAGTGAACAGTGTATATAATTAATTTTACAATGGAATATATCTTTAATTACTTAATTAGCTCTAACGGATTAAATTTCCCCAAGTTGAGTATTTAGTTTATGTATATCCCTTAATTTTCAATATAGTGATCCAAAAAAATATATTGCATGAAGAAAACTACAATAAATCATAATGCGGTAGATAAAGGGTTAACGTATAGTATATACACCGTGTGTATTCGGAGGGTGTTTGGTGGCATCCAACCCGATCCTTCCAGTCTGGAGTCCGATGTTCTAACCACTAGGCTGCCCACAGCCTTCCATCATAGTCTAATGTATATTGGAGCTATCTGCAGTTGTTTTTCATATTTTGCATTCATTTGCTTCTATATTTTGTTGCCACGTATATAGAGAAGTATTTTTAACTTAAATACGCATTGTTTAGAATGGCATTAAAATGTTTATAACTATGTAATAAACTTCTGTGTGTATTCTGCAAATTTGCAGCCTAAAATTTAGAAACTGTTCCTGCTTAAATTTAGATTTTTACGTTGAATCTGTTGATATGCCGATATGTTTCTTCTTTATTTGAAAGCCTTCCAATTTATCCATTCATCCCTGAAGCATGTGACTTTTACAAAATGTAAGGTTTAATTTTGTCTATAAAATATTTATTTTTACTAGGAAACTGCTTTTAAGAATTCAGTCTTTTATAAAAAATTAAAATTTTGGAGCTTTGATTAAGCAAATAGTGGTCATTTGCGAAATCTCTGTCAAAGTTACACGGAACCCAGGTTGAAAAACCTCTTGACTTAGAGTATGGTATGAATAAATAAAATAACCATCTTCTTATTAGATTATTTTATTTAAAACATGTCCACATTTTTTGGGGGCATTCTAAGATTTTTACAATCTTACTTGTTATCTGTTTTTACTTAACATATATAAACTTTTGTTTAACAATTCAGTGATGTAGATAAACATTTCAGCTTTACTGGATCTCTAAACCACTTAGAGCTGTTTAAGCTGTTATAACTTTTAAAGAGGATGTACAGTTCTCATTTGTGATTATTTTGTCATTTTTAGTAGCCAGGAGTATACTGCACTTTTTGGACCTTTTGACTTTTTAAAATATTTCTCGGAAGTGCTTATGATAACAGACTCGAGTTCCCATATACACTGTTGGATTTTAGAATTTCTATCACTTCACATGCATATGAAACATACGATGGAAATTCTCCAATATCTGTATGGTTTATCATGACAGAATGTGACTGATTATCAAATATTTTCTTATATAGCAATCAATGTATGTGGGAATCTAACCAAAGTCTCCCCTCCAAAAGTTACTTTTCAGATAGCGGGTTGTTAGTGGCGATGTGTCTAGGGTTTTTTTAGAATTTACGGGTTAAGTTTCACAATTCGAATTAAAATAATTCAAACGAAGAGGCTTCTTGAAAATAAAAGAGTTTATTATGAGTTATGCGGAAAAGTTTACTCAGGGCAATAGGAATTAAAACATGGAGTTATTAGAGAAATTGAAAGTTAGATAATTCGGTCAAGGGAGGACGTTAGAAAACTAAAAAGCGCATTATGTGATGTGACTGAAACTCACCGCTTGGTTAGCGAGCGAACGCGGTTGCGCAAAAGCGCTATAGGTTTTTATCTAACGGTGGTTTGTAGGCCTCTGCCTGAATATTATTTGTGTCCTCGTTTTGTAAGCCCGCCAGATGGCATTGATCTGGAATACTGTTTTAATTAAAATAACCGTCCTCTGGAAAGGGATATATGCTCCAACTTTTTACAAAAAAATATTTCCATGGGATATCCTACATGTGTAAGTTGGCAACTTAAGTTCCCGCCGTTTTTCAAATTTTAGCTTTCCGCACAGGGGCGTAGCTACCGATATATCACCCGTATCAATGATACAGGGCCTCAAAGCTGCAGAGGTCCCAGCATGTGTAATATTTTGAAACTCATATGAGATTTATTAATCTTATCAGCTTTATTTATTTTCATCAAAAAAGAGCCGTAAGGAATTTTGATGCACTGCCCACTTAAGACTAGCAACGCCAGTGATTCCGCATGTCATTAAACGTTTTTGGCATAGTTTTGTAAGTCATTCGAAAGAGGGAATTTTGTTTATGTTTGAGTTAATTTATCTTTCTTTTCAGATTATTAAAATGGAATGCGAAGTTCAGAAAAATGATCACTTTCGACACCTTTTTGCTTTCAATCGAGGTTCTAAAGCTGCTCGCAAAATTTTAAATGTGGATGGAGAGAGTGCCGTAGCTGAAAGAACCGCTCGTGATTGGTATGTCAAGTTCATAAACGGATATTTAGACCTCAAAGATGCGCCTTATTCTGGCCGTTAATTTGAGTTCGCTGAAGAGCGATTAAGCGAACTTTTATGCAACTTGTGTGTGTGTGTAAAGCAAATTTTGCACGAAAATTTACGTGAAAAAAGCGAACTGGCAGAGAAAATGGAATTGTCCCACACTGCAATACAGAAGCATCTTCACTCGATGGGAAGGAAGGCGAAAGCGTGGACTCTGTATGCTTTCAGTAGCAACAAAAATTTGCAAGCTATAATCTCTCTACCAGTTAACTTGCTCGTCACCGGCAACTCATGTGAACACAAACAACGATTTCTTAACCGACTGTTATGCGGAGAGTTTTGTTCAATACTGATACAGAATTGAGAGCTTGGCTGGATGGATTTTTTGAGTCGAAACAGGTTGATTTCTACCAACGAGGTTTTGAAAATCTTGTTGAAAGTTGAAAAGTTGTAAACAACAAAGGCGGGGGGGAGATACATTAGTGATTAATTTGATGTTATTATTAAAGATTAACTTTTTTTTAAGTAATAATTTAAAAACAGTGGGAGCTTAATTGGGAACCCAATATACTATTGAATAGAATTTATCGCGCATGTAAAGAGCAATTGAAACAAAATGGATAGTTGAGCTAAATCCGATATATCCTACAAAAAATACAGAGCATAAACATTGAGGTGTTAATATGTTGACGCGAAAAGTTTGGTTTTTAAATATATCAAGCAGCCATTGAAATGCACTGTTAGTTCTTGAAATTTTGTTTTTCTTAAATAAACTGAGAGAAATTTTTTAAATAGGATTAATTTTTTTTTGATTTTATTAAATCATTTAATTTTATTTATTACTTCAAATATTTAATCAAGAATTGTACGTGTTTTAATTTAGAAAACGAATTATGAAAAAATATTTAAACGCATCCTTTTAACTTGGTGAAAGCAGTGATTAATAAACAAGTATTTAAAGTTTTTCCTTTTGCAGAAAAAAATACTTCGAAATATATCAAAGTAAAAGAATGGTTTTAGAGGATAATAACCTTTGCTGCTTCGTATCTCATAAAACCAACGCCATTTTTAATTTTCCGTTGCTCAAATGGTATTTATTTTCTTGTAACCTTGAAATTTGAATTATTTCGCAATAAATATTTCCAACATTATATTTACTGTTAACTAAATAAGAATTTATCTGGCACATTCATTCATTAATCCATTTACACGGAATGGTGCTGTATTTAGTTGGCTCCAATCCGTGTTCTTGATCCTGACCTTAACATTGATTGGATTTGTGTTCGAAAATAACTGCAGACGATTTTCTGTAAACAAGAAGTAATGTGACGTAAGCTTTAAACGCGGTTGTGACGTATTTTTGTTTCTAGTCATTGCCAACTAATCAAATGTAAGTTATTCTGTAAATTTGTATCTGAGGTAAAATAAATAATACAAAAAATATTCTCAAATATCCTTACTGAAAAAAAAACAGATTTAGAACAAATATAAGCACTATAGAAATAACTCATGTTTCAATGTTTCTGTAATTTTTGTAATCTATGAGGCAGATATATTCGAGTATAATCCTTGTACAAAGTAGGATGAGCAGATGGTTCATTCGTAAAGCATTTTTGAAAAATTTTGATTTTCAAATAAAAATTTAAAACTTATTTAACCTCTAATTATTATTAATTAATTCATATTCAAATTGAATTAATTCACTGCAGAGAATAATCATATACGCTTTTCAGAAATTACTTGATGAGGATTAATTACCTCACTTTATTTGATGAATGAAAATAATGCCCTTGTTGTGGCTTGAACTGATACAAATCTTTTAAATAATATCTAATATTGTTTTTAGTTTTAATTAATCATTATGCTGTGCTTATAGCTTTCTTAGTATCACATTAATATTTTATTTTCTGTTCTGATGATTATGGGAACGTTGGTTGGATAGCAACGAAAAAGAATCGTTTGCTTTTATTGAGTTAAAAATGAGTCATCATTGTCCTAATGTATACAGCTCTGCTTTTTAAATGTCTTTTAGTAGTAAAATCTATTCTTAGAATACGAACAAAATTCGGAAGTTATGATTATGAATGTCTGATGCCCAGTACCCATTTAAATATTCATTGTTCTAACACTCTTGGTGAACGAAAAAAAAGAAGCCTGTTTTAACGAAATAAATATTTTTCAACTATATTCATAATAGATGAAAATAAATTGCCTTTAGAACGACGATTTCCACTCGGTGCACTGTAAAAAAATAAAAACACTATTGCAATTGTTTTCGGAATGAGTTAAAATCACATTAAATGTATGAATATAAAGGTAATTGTTATAAAAAAATATATATATATATATATATATATATATATATATATATATATATGTGATTTAATTTTTCCGAAAGTAGGTGAAATAAGGCGTGAAACTGCAGAGATTTTGCAATAAAATTTTTTTAAAAAAAGTCTTATAGTGCTAATATGAAAAAAAATAACTTATGTGTGTAAGAGTTCTTTTTTTTTTCAAATCTTAAAATAGAAAATATTTGTTTAGATGGGAAAAAAAAAAACCCTCCTGAGTATTTTAATCAAGGTTGGATTAGAATACTGATATAAACATTACACGTAAGCATGTGTTTAGGGTATTAAAAAGAAAGGGAACACCCCACCAAAGAATCTTTCCATGTTTCTTTTTATTTATAATGTATATTTTTTTATATTCGTATATATAGCTAGCTCTTATACATATGTGATTCAAAATAATTTTAGATATGTTTTAATATTTAAAATTTCTATTGGGAATGCTTGATATGCATATAATGTTAATGGTAGTATGATTTTTAAATATCTGCATTAAAGTAAATTGCTTTTACTTACTTTAATTTTTGTATATAAATTATAATGTTTGTTTTAGAAATAACAGTTTGTCCAAGCTGACAAATTTAGTTTAAATTAATGATTTTGAACTTTTTTTAAAATATGCAATCCGAATAAAATACCGTAAAATCCGGCGTATAACGCGCACTTCTAAAACAAAAAATAAGATCGAAAGTTAAGGGAGCGCTTTATACGCCAAGTGTAGAAACGATAGCTCATCTCTTTTGTTACTTTAAAAAAGTAACGAAAGAGATGAGGATGATAAATAATTGTACTTATAAATGTATTGAAACACTGCTTATTTAAAAGAAATGACTTGCCTTATGAACTAACAGAATTGTAGTTCTAGAAGAAAACTATTTTTTCAAAAGTCTGGGATAATACCTCGAATAAATGACTTCAAAACATAAGAGCAATGTATACTAATATTTCAGATTTCTTCGTAAAAGGGGGTTGCGCGTTATACGGCGAATGTACGTAAAAATTTTAAAAAATAGGCTTTAAAGGAAAGGTGCGCGTTATACGCCGGATTTTACGGTAATCTACTAAGAAAGTAAATAGAAAGTACAAAAGGTCATTCGCACTTTATGGAAACGATTTTGATAGGTAATTTTTATCTGCAAATGCCGTTTGTTTTGGGACGATTTTCTTCTATCTGATAACTATGATTCTTGACAAAAGCTTTCGTTCGAATTTTCCATGAATGTAAACTTTTTTTTAGTACTGCCATACCAATTTTACTTCATTCCTCTTGAACCGTTTTTTAAAGATTGTTCAGTGTTTCTGGGTACTGTTTTCTTAAGTCTTGTTTTAATAAACTCAAAACACAAAAGTCCATTAGAGAAGTGTTAGGTGATTTTACACGTATTTCATCAAATGGGATACACTTTATTCCTGTTTCTGATTCTTTCTTTGCTAAATAAGTGGCAGTTGACTTAGACGTGTTACTACAGGCTTTGTCCATATGAAACTCAACTTTATCATTGTCCTTTTCATATGTGGCTGGAATTTCTTCTTCAAAAATTGGTTTTAAAGTATTCTACTGATAGTAGAGTTAGTTAATTTTGTCTTTACTTAAAACTTTTTGATGTGCAACATCTTTCCTCTCGGTTGCTGGATATTTGTCGGAGTTTCGTGAAAAGGGACGGAAATGGGTAGCATGAAGTGACGTCAATGGGAACTTGGCGATAGAGCCAAGTTGGCATCATATTAGGCAACCAAGTTTGCCGCCAATTTGGCGACCATGTTGACGAGTTCGGGACCCTCTGGATTCTTCTAGAAATTAGTGGATTTCTCTAATAATTTCACGCTCTGTGGCGCGCGCGGATTTTTCTGGAAGTTTCCACTGGGTCTATCAATAGAGCGGTGCTAGCCGCAACGAGTCAGTCTTGATTCAATCCGCGATTAGTGAGCATTGTTTTGATTACCGATTAGCTCGGATGTGCTTGTGAATAATCTACGTGTATTGTTGTTGCTGTGACTAATGCCACCTGCCTGACAGAGTCAGGTCGAGGCCCGCGAAATTCATCGTGGCTAAGGGCTAGAATTTACGCCTGTCGTTAGCTTTAGCCTTGACCACCATGCAGGTGACAGTACGTTTTTGCTCGGTTCCACTCCAATTTAGAGGGAGAAAACCCTGGGGGTGGTCAGGGGCATCCCACCTCTCTTCCCCTTCCACCAACCACACGAGGACTTGCGGCTCGACGGCTATTTAGAGTACCCCCATGCCGCAAAGGTACTATACATTTACAAACATCCATGTCTTTTCCGGGATTCGAACCCAGTCCCTGCGGCATCGCAGTCAGCGTCGCTAACCATTATACCGGTTGGGCGACACGTGTATTTTTAGCACTGATAATTGTGTTTAGTTGCTGTTGAAGGTGTGAAGATCTTCGGAGATTTACTCAGTGAATATTGCTGCGCAATCCTGTACTTAAAGAATTGTATTTCCGATAATAAATTCGCATCGCTCTTAAAGAACTCTTATTTTTCTTTGTGACTATTTTGCATAAAATCCTCGGATCCCGATCAACGTAACAATTTAGTTCGGGGGGGAGTGGGAATTTTTTTAGTATTTTTCCCAGTGTCATTGGGGTCCATATAGTATTAATAACCAGAAGAATTTAATATCTAAAGATAAAAATAATTCGGGTCTTTTTAAAGGTTCAGAAGATGGTATTGTTCTTAAAAAAAAAATTCACCCGCTCTCATGATTTTGAGTGGTGATTTTAATTTTAACATCAGTTTGCCAAAAGCTGAGCCACTCATAGCTTTTGAAGGATGAACTCAAGCTCGAAATGAACGCAAATCAAAATGTTTCGACAACTAACAGCGGTACTATTATTGATTCTGTTTTCAAAGGGTTTTAAATTCTTTGAAATCACAAGTATATGTGTCATATTTTAGTTATCATAAGTCTTTTATCTCCGCTCTTCCCCAAATTGAACAAGAATAATTATTTTTGATAAAAATTGCATTATTCCTTGTGTTAATTAAATAAAATGTTCATTAAAGATATAATTATTAGATAGAAAATTATTTCCAATCATACTGCATTCATTTTTTTCTTTCAGGATTTAAGTTACTATTGCGTATTTACCACGATAACATGTCAGATGTTACACATCATAAGCGACTACTGTAAAGCTCGTTTCTTTTTTTTTATTTTTTTATTTGCCGTTGTAACAAAATCCTGCAACTGTCATGAATCCCTTTGAGAATTTTTCTGTACACTGACGAAGCCATTTCTCACGGTCATTCCCGTCAGTTGATCAATCTAAAATTTATCTTTTATTACTGTCTCTTAAATATGCCCATTCCTCATCGAATATTACTATAAATTTCCATTTTTCAGCAGTTAGGTAAACTTTTCTGCAGTTTGTTTTTCTTTCAGAAATACGTTTTGGCAAAAGTAGATGAGAACTTTAGGTATAAAGGTCTTTTTTACTTTAAATCTTTATGAATTATTTATAGTGCCGGAAGGCATTCCAATTTCCGATGCAATGAATCTTTGAGTCGGCGGTTTTCTTTAAGGTATCCGACTACGTTCGGAACCGTGATTTAAAAAAAAAAAAGCTCATAAATGGATAATTTTCATGATATTTAGTATCACTTACATTAGAATACATGCATAAAATTGTTTTAAGGACATTTTAACAAAAAAAATTTATTTAAATACAATAATTCGGCAAAAAAATTAACTTAGAATAGCCTTTTTTTTTCAAAATGTTCCCTTTTTGTGACAAATGCTTCTATTATAATAATATTTTGCCTGTATATAGCTCAGACCTCTGTACAGAGGCTCAACTATGATTTTAGAAAAATTCACATTATTTTCAGTTACAACCAATTGAAATAATTATCGGCGTTTTTTTCTTAAAATTTCTCCCTTCTGTTGTCGTAAAACATGGATAAACCCACTTCTTAGTTATGTATATCAAGAATTCTAGTTGAGCCTCTGTACAGAGGTCTGATCTGTATACAGAAAATATTATTATAAGCGAAACATTTTTCACAAAAAAGAGAATATTTAGAAAAATAGGCCATTCTATGTTCATTTTTTGTCAAAATGTTGTACTTGAATAATTTGTTTATTGTAATATTATTCTTAAAACAATTTTATATACATTTTTCTAATCTAATTGACAATAAATATCATAAATATTATCCATTTATACGCTTTTGCAAATAACGGTTCCGAACGTAGTCGGATACCTTAAGAACAGAGACTTCACTTTCTTGATAGTTGCCTGCGTTTTGAATAATCTTAGGATGAAGTTTCGTGGTCATGTTTCATTTTATTTTTTTTTTGCTAGATGCTATTTCTCTTTCAAATTTGATACCTTTGATTGAAGTACAATAATCGAGATTCTTACCCCTCTTTTATAGTTTGGTGATGCGAATATTTCTCCTGCGAAAGCGTATTTACGTATCCTTCGAGCCATCTATATCAACTTTTTTTTCGAGTAATATTTTTTTTTTATTTTACATTCTAATAAAAAGAAAACATTAACAAACGATTATTCTGAAGTTGCCAAAGTTTTATCTCAAAATGCAAACGAGAAATTAAATTACAAAATCGTTTCCATAAAGTGCGAACGGACTTCTATAATTTTTTTAATTGAAAGTATACGTTACATAGAATAGTGAAATTTCATAGATACGTTACAGAATATGACGAATGTTTTCATTTTTATTGAGATGTAAAATCACTAATGCTAGCGAAAAAGTTGATATAGATGGCTCGAAGGATACGTAATGCGCTTTCGCGGAAGTATTCATCACCAGAGCTATAAAGGGTAAGAATCTCGATTATTATGCTTCAATCAAAAGGTATCCATTGAAAGAAAATATCTAACAAATAAAAACATATGTGACCGCGAAATCTGGAATTATTCGAAAAACGCGATGCAACTCGGAAAGTGAAGTCTCTGTTCTTGGGTAATCCGCTGCGTTCGGGAGCAAATTGTTTTGCGAAGCGTATAGATGTATTTATGATGTATTTATTGTCGAATAGATTAAGAAGATAACAATATAAGAGCATGTTTTTAGCGAAACTATTATTGCAATAAACAGTATAATCCAAAATACAACATTTTGACGAAGATGGTTTAGTAAATATTTTATTTTCTAAATATTTATTCTTTTTATTGAAAAGATATTTCTTCATAATAATATTTTTCTGCTGTAGATCGGACCTCTTGAAGACTCAACTAGAAATTCGCGATCGCCATATTTACAAAAATTAGTGTTTTACGATGTGAAGGAAAATTTAAGAAAGAGCGCCGATAATATTTCCAGGCAGATTATGGCAAGCGATATGTTTTTGCAAAATCTTTGGTGGCTCTGCCGCAGAAGACTATACGAGCAAGTATTGTTATAATAGAAGCATTTGTCTGAAAGCATTTTGAGCTGATTTAAGGATAATTTTTGCCGGAAGTATTTGTGTTTAAATGTTTTTGTCAAATATTCATTAAATAATTTTATCATCAATGTTCTAATAGCAGTGTTCACCGTCATGTGAAGTATCCGTTTATGTTTTTAAATCGTTTCGAACATCAGTCGATACCTTAAAGAAAAACCGCTAGACTCAAGATCAATTGTAAAATCGAGAGAAAATTGATTACGCCTCAGTATCTTAATAATTCTGTAAGATAAAGTAAAAAGTTTTCTTCTCCTTTACGAGTTCTCAATCTACTTTATAAAAACAATACCTGAAAACAACTGCAGCACTGCTGCTGAAAAATGAGGTAATATCGATAAATGAGCATGACTAAAGAGACAGTAATAAAAGATAAATTTTAGATTGATCAACGACGAATGATACGTGAAAGAAAACTGTCGGTGTGAAAAATTCTCGAAAGATTCGCTGATTGCGATTTTTAGCGGCGCATCAAAAAATAAAAAAAGAAAGAAGGAAGCATTACGATGATAAACATGATATTGTACTGACTCGTGTTTCAAATACACGATAATAGCAAATCTGGCGAAAAAATGAATACTGTATATTGAAATATTTCTATCTATTAATTATAATAACTGATGAACATTTTATTTGGTAACACAGGAATATTATAAATTTTTCATCGAATCAATTATTCACTGTTCATTGAGGAAGAGAGCTTATGATCTATTTTTCTTTTATCTCACTAGTGATAAAGAATTCAAACCTTTTAACGCAGCTGAATCGGCTCAATACAGTATTAAGTTTAGTCGAAACATTTTGGTCTATTGTTCTTTCAAGCTAGGGATATCTAAAAAAGCTAATGATTATTTGTTAAATTAAAATCATACTCAAAATCATAGAGGGAGCAGGTAGAGGCTAATACCATATCTGTTTTGCTAAAAAAAAGACCGAGTATATATCATATAAGGCTATTAAATTCTTCGATTCTCTAATCTTATCAGACTGTATTACCGGAAAAATTCTCCAGGCAAATGTGCGTCGTTGGATCCAGCGGTTATGGAAAAATAATGCAAGAAAAATAAGAGAGTTCTTCAAGAAGCACGATATCGAAATAGTGGCAAGTACGGGATTGCGCAGCCTTCACTGAGTAAGCCGAAGATATTCACGCGACTCAGCTGGCAAACCACAGTATCGTGGGTAAAAATACTGCGCGTCTTAACAAGTATCAGTTAAGCATTTTTTGCCCTACCTGAGTTCGATCCAGAGAAAGGCGGATATTTGCTCTTGCGGCGTGGAGGTATCAATGGGCGATCGACTTTACAATCTCGTATTGACGGAAGAGTGGGGCTGCTGATTCCTAAGGCTGAATTGAACGAGCTGTCTGCATGTCAGGCGTGTTGAAGGCATGATTCTGGCCGCTCCGCGATGAATTTCGCGACTGTTTCTGAGCGAATATTATACATGAATGATGCAAGCACATCGAGCGCAATCGGTAATCCAGGCTGATAACTGCACTAATCGCCCGGATGATCAAGACACATTTCGTTAGCGGCTTCTTCCGCTTTATTGATCAGACCCGGTGAGCTTTTCAGTAGAGCGATGAGGTGACCCGGAGAATCTGGAAGATGCAGAAGATCCGATAATCTGATCGATGCGCCAATTAAAGCGCTGATTTTACTAATCATCGATGCCAACCAATACCATGCTCCAGTTGATAAACATTATAAATACGCTTCATCCTTTCACGAAACTCCGATAAATCATCGGCAGCCGGAGGAAAGCATCAAAAAAGTTTTGAAGATAGGTAATTAACTCTACTATCGGTAAGTCACACAAAACTAACTTTTAACTCCAGCCACTGGTTAAAGTGAGTTATATGGACGAAACTATGGTAACACGTCATCGGCTGCTAATATTTATGAAGAAGATAAGTCAAGAAGATAGAATAATCCCCCATTGATGAAATATGCTTTTATAATGGACTTTTATCGGAAGATGTTCGCAGCCAACCAATGATATGATCATCAGATCAATTGGCTTTACCTCGATCTGCGAGTTCGATCTAGCGCAAAAACCCGCCGTCTGGTGACGATGCACGTTAAATCTTTGTCGGCTAAACATCTCCGTGGTAATGTTGTGAGGAGTGCCTTTGTTTATTGGAATCACGTCACTGACATGTTCAAACCCGATGATCCATTATAATAAAACTCTCGTCATATTTATTGATGCATTAAATAAATAAAAAAAGTACGTGTTTCAGTAAACACAAGACAAAAGTAAAATCACTAAACTACTGAACGTACAAAACAGTTCAAGAATAGTAAGAATGACATGTGTATAAAAGTTTACATTCATGGAAATTCAGACGGCTTTGTCAAAGTCTTATCAGTTATCCCGAATAAAGAAGAAGTCGTCACAAAAACTCGGTGGCATTGCGAACAAAATTACCTATCAAAATCGTTTTCGAAGTGCAGATATTTCTTTACATGCTATGTTTACTCTTGAAATGAATAATACCGTAAGATCCGGCGTATGGCAGCGCCTTTATTTTCAAACCTGTACTTTAAAATTTTTGCGGCCGAAGCGAAATATGAAAAATATTCAGGCATACACATTAATATTATGTTTTGGTAGTTTGAAAAATGATTCTTCTTCAGAACTTACAGTTCTGATATTTTAAATAACGATGTTTTCAATCGTTTGAGTCTGATGACTAAATCTCTTTTCGTTACTTTTAAGTAATAAAGAAATGAGCTTATCGTTCTACACTTTGGCGTATAACGCTCCTTTTCGATCTTATTTTTGTTTTAGGGATTAACGCGCCACCACGGTGATGGTTATATTATAAAGAAATTTAAACTGGGTTTACCGATCGAAACCTGGATATGAAACTCATTAATTTCTGAGCAAACGATTATGTTATATGCAGAGTAAAGTGATGAAAGCGATTTACACAAATGCGGGCTGTTAAAAAGTCATGCTACCGTTGTGCTAATGCGCGGCATTCTAATGAAGAAATTTTAATGTTAAAACGTATCTATATTGCAATCCCCTGTATAAACTGTATCGATATAAAAGGCATAGCCATTATATAGAAATGGAAAGATATAACAGTGAGAGATATTCCCTTTTCTTTTTGTACTAAACACATGCTTACGTGTATCGTATTCTAATCAACGATTAAATACTTTCACATCAACAAATCTATTTTCTCTTTTCAGTTTGAAGAAAGACTCTTACCACACCTGGATCAAATACTATTATCATTATTATGTGTACAAAGTACCATTGCAAGTCATGCGATTTAACATCTATTACGCTTTCAGGAAGGTCAATCATATATATATAATATCAATAACAACAGCAATAATAATAATATAACAGCAACAACCAATATCATTTATAACGATGCCTTTATTCGCTGCATTTAATGTGATTGCAACTCGTTCGAAACAGTAATAATCGTTTTAATACACACAGTGCAAATCAAATCGGTTCTAAAAGCATTGTTAACAATCGTATGATATCTGATTGAAAATCGTGGCTAAGTTAAAATGACCCTAAGTTGCCAAAATGTTAACAATGAATGTTAAGTGGTCGCTGATATCGAACATTCATAATCTCAAGCGCTGAAGATTTTAGACTGAAACATTCTAGAATAGTTTACTACTAAGACATTTAAAAAAACAGGCTGTATGCGATGCTAAATGATCAAGCGACAGTTCTTTCGTTGCTGTCAACCGGCGTTACATAATCATCCGGGACGAAAGAGAAATGAAAAATATTAATCGGTACTAAGAAGTATGGCATGCGCAATGATGGTAAAACAAAGCAATATTGGTAATATTATTTAAAGATTTGTATCAGTTCAAGCTTCCACAACAAAGGGCGATATTTCATTCATCAAATAAGTGAGATAATCCTCATCAAGAAATAATTTCTGAAAAGAAAGCTTATTATCTCTGCACGATGAAGATAGTTCAGTTTGATATGAATTGATCATCATCATTGGAGATTCAATAAGTTTTAAGGTGCACCATTTGAAAATCGGAAATTTTTAAATATTTTCCGCGTTCAAATCTTAACAAATCTACTTGCTACGCGAGGATATGCTCAAGAATATGTATATAGATACAAAGTACAGAAACAGTATGATTTATTTCTAATTAACATATTTTTAAATCTTATTTTTTTTTTTTCAGTAAGGATATTGAAATATTTTGTATTGGCCTATTTTGCATAATTAATTTGAGGCAACATTTGAACCAGTTGGCAATGACAGAAGTGGATGCACCGGTATCATGCTTCAACGTTTACGAAAATAAATCTGCAGTCAATACCTCAGACTCATCAATCGGTAAGATAGGGATCAGAATTTAGTTAGGCCTTTCATCAACTTTTCCATTATCAATAAATCAGGTCAATCAGAATAATCATTAACCGATCGTCTTGTTGGTCAGCTGAAACAAGCTCCCGGAAGAGTATTTATTGCGAAATGTAGAATTTCAGATTACAGAAAAATAATACCGACTGACAACGAAAGAGGTAAAAATGACAGGCCAGTTTATGAATACAGAAAGCGTAAAGTATATCTCTAAGGCTCTATTTACTTTGATATATTTTGAAGTATTATAAAAGAGAAAACTTTAGAATTTGTTTCTTTCCTGGATTAAAGGATTAGTTTAATCATACATTAATTTTCAAGTAAAACGTACAATCTTGATTAAATATTTGGTAATAAACTAAAATTAGATGATTTAATAAAATCGAAAAATTAATCTATTGCTTCTCGGTAGCCCAGAAAAGATTTCAGAGCAACGATACGTTTGTGGCCTTGAAACCAAACTTTCGCGTCTTTATATTGGCTTTACCTCAATCTTATATCTATTCGGATCTATCGGATTTCAGTACGTTGCACGTAACGATCATTACGACTAAATCAGTAGCCCGGTTTTAATACACGTTTTTAAATTATTACTTAAAGTTAATCTTTTTAATAGTAACATCAAATTGTCATAATCTACGCACGGCACTATTTCCCAACAGATTTTCGAAGCGAAGAATCGACTGATCGACGCCAGCTAAGCTATCGATTTGTGTCAGCCAGACGGAAACTTCTCCCGCCGCTGCACGATCAGACAAAAGAAATAAGTTGTTCAATCGACCACATCGGTGCGTATTCAACAAATTAACTGCACAATGCTAACTAATCACACTCGCCTTCTTTCCGTCGATTGATAACTGCGCTATTCCGCATTGAGGATTGATTCTTTCTCTGTGGTTCACTTTTCACGTGAAAGATATAGCAAAATTGCTTTACCAGACCGCAAAGGGGCTGATCGACAACCGGCGAACTCAGAGGAATGGCGGCGAAAGCAAGGCAGTAATGACATGCCGAGCGATAACTCGTACATCCATCACATTTAAGTTTTGCGGTGCGGCAAGATTTCGATTGAAAGCTGGGATGATGGTGATGACTCGCGTTCCGGCCGCAGCAATCTGAAGATAAGTAACTCGAAGCATATATCGTGACTTACAAACAGCTTAAGCGTTGTCTGTTTTTAACATTGCTGGTCTTAAGTGAGCGGTCTATCAAATAACAGAACTCTTTTTGATAATGTGTTCAAGTCAGCAAATCTGCGGTTTCCATCGTGCATTAACTCTGCGACGAAGCCCACTAACGCTCGTGATACGGAGAAGTGAATATATCATTATTAATGAAAATAAAATTTGAAAAACGTAAGTTATACTACGTAA
Source organism: Trichonephila clavipes (assembly GCA_019973935.1). NCBI lineage: Eukaryota > Metazoa > Arthropoda > Arachnida > Araneae > Nephilidae > Trichonephila > Trichonephila clavipes. The sequence goes on along the minus strand of BMAU01021069.1, from coordinate 7,745 downwards.
GTGCTCCCAATGAATATTTTTTTTATCGAAGACACGGGCGCCTATCCACCGGACGTGTACAATGGGCTATTAGATCAATATATCTGACAGCATAAACAGGCACAATCAATATTCGGAAGAAGCCTAAACTACACCGTTGAATAAAACCCCAGCTGCAGCGCAGCACCGTGCAAAGCTCGCCCAGCGGTCCTCGCGCTGTGCGCGCAGTTCTGGCGTCTTCCTTGACAATTTGCAACCGATTTCTCTAACTCAAACGTTTATTCTATTGCCAGTGCTTTTCGCATATTCATAATAGGCTTTTTATTTTCAAGCTCTTCGTTTAATTCAGGCAATGAAATCTTATTAATATATAAAAATAACGGAGAAGTGATTGAACCACGGCGCATTCGTTGCTAAAGAAAGTATTTGATAATCGATCGTTCTGTCATAAACCATCCACAGTGTTGAATTTCCATCGTATGTTTCATATGCATGTGAGCGGTGCTATATGGAACTCGAGCTCATAATAAGCACTTTCGAAAATATTTTTAAAAAGTCAAAGATCAAAAAATTAACAATCTCAATACTAAATATTCGAAAACTCTGGAAAATGTACATCTAAAAAAGTTATAACAACTTAAACAACTCAAAATGATTCAAGAGTCTTAGTAAGCTTGAAATATTATCTCATCACTGATTATTAAACACAAAAGTTTATACCTCGTTAAAGGGATATTAAGTAGATTAACAAAAATCTTGAGGCTCTTACAAGTATATATTGGACATGGCATAAAATGATCAAGCAAAGATGATTCATTATTTAATTATACATATATTTTACGAGGAGAAGATATTATAAAGAATCGCAGATTCTCAAAATCAAGAGGTTTTCATCAGTTCGTTTTGACAAATTATAATGATCGCTTTCGATAATTTTTTATAAAAGACAGTTCTTAAGCTGATTTTCATTAATAATATTTTATAGACAAGTATTACTGTAAATCTTCTTCAGAATCGAATATTGAATTAATAATGAAACATGTCGACATATCGATTCAGCGTAAAAAGAAATCTAAATTTAAGCGAATTTATTTCAGAATACAGGCTGCAAACCTAGAAATTTTGCAGAGGTTTTTGCTGCATCAGTTATAAACATTACCAGTACATTTCTAAACAATCTCAAGTGTTTCAGTTCAAAGAATCAACTGCACATCTCATATCACAGTAATAACAGATCTTTAAAGAGAGCAGTAGAAAGACAAGCTTTGCAGATCAACTATCAGTATCCACGTCGGAGCTCTCGTCAGAGTACATAATGAGTTCATAGATGAAAGTTCATAAAGGCGCGGGTTTATAAATAAAAATCAAATATTTATGAAAAAATTAAACATAGCCCATTTATCGTCAGCTAAGGGGATAGATGGTTGAAACGGAAGACTTTTCGAAAAGACGACTATAAACATTGTCATTAAAAAAATCTGGAATTTAACAGAAGGTGAAATTTCAAAAATTGCAGAATAAATTCAGCGAGGCTACATTTATAGTTCTCAAAAGCTGACACCGTCTAAATTCTAAAACAATGTCATTTAAGTTAAAAATGCCTAACTCTATATCTGTCAAACATTAATCATAGAAAAAGCTGTTTTTATGAACATATGATGGAAGGCTATTAATCTGGAAGATAGGTTGGTTCTTTCCATAATCAGAATCTTACATAGATAACATCATACTATCACGTTATTACGCCATCGCGTATCGAATACCATTGTGGTTTTGCTAAATGCGATATATTCACCTGGGATCATATCGTATCAAAGGTAGAATCATCGCCAAACTAATGTAACTGAAGGAAAATTGAAGATATATTCCATTGGCAAAAATTATACGCGTTCGCCTAAAAATGATCGTTTTTCTGGTTCTCCGGTGAAAAAAGAAAGCACTATCTTTTTGACATTGGCACTATTTTAGGACAAAAGTAATAATCTTTACTGAAGCCACCATAAGCTAATAAACACTCTGTGATCAAAATGCTATAAATCATAAACACATATATATTAAGTTTGGGAAAGAGGTCGATGTGCGTGAGAGTTCAAAACGCCTATTATTATGCGATATCACGTTCGTTCAAAGCATCATATAGATTTAGTTTATATAATTTCGTTGTACGTAAAAGTGTGCCACTCCGCCATGGAGTAACGGCTTTCTCCGGCGAAGAGTCTGATATCGTGGAGTTCGCTAGTCTCAGTTTCTTATCGCTCTGGGTGAGCGGTGGTGAGTCCGAACCTCGAAACCGGACCGATACTTTCCAAATCAACTAAACACTGGCGAAATTCGACCACAGCTTTAGATATTGATAACTGGTGTTTGATAATTTTCTTTTCCTCTTCTGATAAACCACCATCAACGATCCGGTGTTGACGATAGTGTTTGGTCCTGCGGAAAGCAACTCATAATAGAGAAGCGATTCTCAAGGTCACCAAATACAAATAAATTTATAGAATTGATATGGGGTTACGGCTCTATTTTATTCTCCAGCTGCGATGCGTTACTCTTTAATACAAATAGTCGTCATTATGTGATCTATATCTTCCTGGTCTCGTCGAAATGGTCGTTCATCCGTTTGATCAGGCTTTATGATAAATTGAGCGTGTTTTTGATCGTTAAGATGACGTCAAACGCATCAGCTTTCATACTCGGAAATGACAAAACTGATTTTACATCGATCGATCTCTCGGGCGTCGCCAAACCACTATTTAATACGATCAAAGCTAATTATTTCATAAGATTACTATAGGCATTTTCGAAGCGTAAACTGTATAAGAAATATAAAAGCAGATCAGATATTCAAAGATTTGCGTGTGCTTTTGTCTGCGCCATATGACCACCAATTCAGGCACTCAAGCTTCCTACATACTAGTATTGTCAAGAGAAAAACTGTAAGGCGCAATGCCGAATTTTCGCGTTGACTTTCATTTAACATCTGGCGGCTCTGGTGATCGTTGGAAACAACAAATAATAACAATGTGAATATCCGCGCCGTGTGAAGCGTAAATTTGATTCTTTGATCGACTATCGCGGTTATCGACGCTACGGCCATCTGCCCGTGTTTCTTTTCTAACTAACAACTGAGGGTGAGATTTTTCGAGGCTATTCGCCTTGCCGGAAGTATGTCGGCATATTAAGTAGTATCGGTTCTCGTATTTTCAGAGATTGAGGATATTAAAATGGTTGAATGAGCTATGGTGAATCGAAAAATATCTTACAGGCAGTCGCGTTAACGATATTTCTGACAATGGCGGAATGAAGGCCAGGTGATCGCCTCCGCTGAGGACCTGCTGGAGCACATATCGATCCATATATCAGTTCTCAGTTGAAGTAGCGCAAATAGTTTCTTCAGCTACCGCTATGATGTCACTTTCCCAAAACTGATGATTGATAAATCAAACTGAATGAAGTATCGAAAAAAAGTAGACTGTTGATTACATAATATTAAATCCACCATCGATTATCAAATATCAATCACAATAATAGACTGTTTCAATTCAGCAAGTCATTAAATATATTAATAATTAAAATATTTCATATCAAAAAAAAATGTGATATCTTAATTGTCTTTACTTAAGTACCGCAGCATCGTTGTTCTACTTTAAATATTATTTTAAATATATTATGAGAAGAAGCTTACTTTTTGAATGGGTTACCTATCATTTCAAGTTCATCACGTTGAGCGAAATTGAAGATATATCGTCAGTTTGAGCATGGTATCAATAAAGCACAATCTGTAAATAAACTTTGTTGTTTTAATTTTCCATAACGAAGATATCATTTTATCAGTGTATAAATCAGCACTCATTTAGAAAGAAATTTGCTGCAATCACCACAATGATGATTTATAAAAAGCAAATCATTTGCGACTGGAAATCTATCTTAAAGACGGTGAAATGGATTGCATAAACTGGCATCGAAAGCAAAACCGTATAAACCAGATGATATTTATAACTCAAAATAAACTAATAATAGAAAGTGTCCGAAAAACAAGCAAAAGTTTTACATAAATTAATACTGAATATGACAGAGAAGAGCTATTCATCAATTTGATAAATAGCGTCAAATAGACGATCAAACTATATTAAATCATGCAACAGGGAAGACAAATACAGAACATTCTGAGGTAACAGTTTTTATATTAAATTAATAAAGAAACTGTACATTGAAATATCAGAGATGCATATTAAATAGCTCAATTTATTTTCAACTACCTCATGGTAATCACTATATTACGCGTTAAGGTGGCAGGAAATAGTTAACGGCAAGCTCTGAGAAACTTCAGCGCTAATTCAAAGGTGAATATCCGGCAATTTTAATTAATTTACATTGTCGGTAATTGCACAATCTCGAACATCATGAAGTCAGACAGAAAATCAAGTTATATCCGAAGAAACATTTGATGGAAAATTTTTTAAAATTCCCTAGGAATATATCTTTTAAAAAAGAAAATTTTTGACAATTATATACTAATTAATATAAGAATATGAGAAAAATAAAAGTTTTATAGTGAAATTTATTGAATTTGATCTTTTATAAACTAATGCATTTAAAAGGAAGTACGAAGTATTGGTAAATCTAAGTACAAATAAACCTTCAATTAACATGACTGGATGTTAAAACTTTTTAAGATGTCAGTACACTCCTGGCATCTGAAGGAAATTATCGAAGGTAGTTAAATTACATATATCAATCGGATTAATCTCGAACAAATCGTCGGTAAAGTATCACAAACAGTCATAAGAAATGACAGTCAGCAAAAAATATTTGTTAAATCTCTTTCCTCGTATTATAAACATAAATCATATGTCACTGATGAAAACGAGTGGAAATTTCATTATACAAATTCATCTTGAAGGCTGATACTATTGATGGAAAGATCTACATCGATTTCTCATCAATCGTATCGGAGTAAATACATTTTATTGATAATCAGGCTGAGATATTTTTCGGTGTGAGGCTAATTGGCACAACAAAGCATTTAAATGCTACTGTTGAGCAGGAGAACGGGCATCGAAACGACCTCTGCAAAAAAAACAGGGGAAGTAGCACATATTATTCCATTAAAAATGCAAAAATATACGATGATAATTTTCGAAAGAGACTTTACTGCTGATGAAATCTTTCGAAAATCTTTGAATAAACTAATCATGTTTACCCAAATCAAGCAGCAACAGAAAAATAAATGAATATATAAAATGAAAATATTCGAGAAGGAACATAATTGTCAGAAGAAAAATTTAATTCTGACTAATACCGAAAATGGCAGCTGATGGATGAAGGAAATGACAGAGTAAACTAAGTGTTCAAATCGCAAAAGCAACACCTTTGAAAATCACATAACAAACATTTAGGTAACGAATAGATCATAAAAATGATACATTTAAAAAATCTTACTTTGACCACCCAATATATTTCCATGATGTACAATATGAAACTTTCTTTGAAGCTGAGTCTGCGAACTTACGATGACATTCTCATCTAAAAAAATATTAATAATAAGTTTTAAACTTAATGTTAATGATATATTCAATACAATATATACATTAGTTATTTCTATCGGAAACTTAAAATAAATTGATATAAAAGCTAACTTTTATGTTTCATTAATATGTTGCGCCTGATAATATCATGATCATGCAGAAAGATACACGCTGTCTGAAGGAGATAGTTTATCGCTGTTCCATTTTGCTGCGGCGGCATAAAATCAGCTAATTGATTAAGATGTGTTTGCAGAAAGTGACTACAGACACGCATAGTGTCTTACAAACTTCGTAACTATCGAAAATGCTGGAAGTAACGAAATATCCTCAAGCAAAATATTGCAAATGCTCATGCAACAATGAAACATCAATGTATAAAATGATTAATATTACACTTTAAATGCCATGGCAGTATCAGTATTTTAAGGAAACAGTAAAATTATGAAACAACTTGTGATAAGTAAATAAAAAATAAAATAAAGATTAAATGGATACAGATAAAAGCCAAGAGAAGCCTTTTATTATGAAATGCACAGTTAATCAGTTATTTAGTAGACAAAAAACGATTAAATCAAAAAATAATTTTAATTGAAAATAGGCCGGAAAAAATTGCAAGCTATGATCAGTGATAAAAGTCAGGAAATGCTGAAAAATTGAATGAAATAAAGAACCTGATATAAAGAAAACTATTCTTAATGAAAAAACTTTTGAATGATTCTGAGATTTAAAGTATGATCAGTTCAACAATAAAGTAACTAGCGATAAACTGCGATAAAAATTGGAATATCGATGGAAATCTTATTTCCAATGTAAGATATCAATGTAATATATTCTCAATAACTTTTTATAGATTTAGAATGGGGATACATCCTGTGATCTTTGGCATTTTGGTTTATAATCCATTCTGATCTTATTCTCAGATAAACTACTATTTTAATAAACGTGACTATTTCATTTATAAAATGAATAAAAACAATAATGGTTACATTAACTTTCCTAGTAATTGTATCTGTTTTCCCAACATAATAAGCAGTGAGGATGAGCAAATAATAATATCATAATAAAAACATAAAAAAAAATAATAAGTAGTTTTACTTTTTGTGATGAAGCCCCGCATTTTTAAAGGGTACAGGCGTGCCCACTAACTCTTTAATAAAATATAGACAAAATATACAAAAACATAGCATAAAGAAGATTAATAAATTTGATGAGTGATTAACAAAAAATTAGCACCCTGAGCAAATATATTCCACAGCTTACATTAAATATACAGAAATTCGACCTGCTTTAAGATTGACAAATCTGGAAAGAAGATCTTATGGCAAAATCAAAATGCACAATTATATTGAATATTTAAAAGTAATTAACGCGTGTTCTTTGAGATTGTTACAACTACTAGATGAAACAATTTTTTAAATATTGTTGGAAATACAACTAGGCTAACTGTGCGCTTCGTTGGTGATACTAACGGAAATTCAGAGCGTTCAATAGTAAGAATGTATATGTTAAAGGAAATATCTTTTAATTATACGTATTACATTTCCATTATGAAATAAAGACTTTTATAATCAATGATAATTTTCAAGAGGAAAGAATGATTTATTATTATAAAAAGTAATAAATAATGATTGCATAAACAGGCTATAAGATATTTCATAGAATGACAAAGGGTCAATGGGCAAATATAATACTAAAATCAAGTATATATCAATAGAGAAAATTTCGGTATCTCATAATTAAAATGGAAGGACAAAGATTATCAAATGAATGTAATGATTAAAATATAAATGAAGCATAAACTGTTTTAAGTAAATAAAGAACCATCCAAATATACATATGCAATAATACAATCTTTCAAATTACAAATGAATTTTCGAGATATTGACGTAACTCAGACTATTTCTCTTTTTAAACCTGCCAAGAGAAAAATAAAAAAAGTTAAGAGATAACTTTGCTGTAAATGAAAAAGCTCGTATTGTGGTGGCATCGGCGATTAACAGAAAGTGCTTTTACAAGTACCAGTAATAATCCCTAAATGTTTTTGAATTGATAATAATCAATCTATTTCTATTAAATTACAGGCATCTATAAGATAAGGCGCAACGTGACCTGGGTATGTTAAAGTGAATATTTAAACTAGACTTCATTGTACGTCAAGTATTCTTCGTGTCTTTAAAATGATAACGATTAGCTCGGCGGTCAAATCATTGATAACCATTGAATATAAACAATGCGTAA